>JAWNNO010004035.1:0-285498 GCA_035044985.1 Lordiphosa fenestrarum
ACCCTGTACTTCCACCTGTCTCATAACTCATAAAAGTTTCCCATATGAGATGGTCAATCTTAGAAGCCCAAAAATGTATGAGAAATAGGCTATCTGAGTTCTCATATTAGTTTTTAGACAGTAACAGTTAACTGTGGTATTTTTCATCCATCTCTCGATGTCAGGTGTGTCAGCTCTAGGGTCAATTCTAGGGTCACCTCTAGAGACAGCTGTGGCTAAGGTCTGGGGTGCGCTCTAGTCAGAGGCTGAATATGCTCTTGGGTCAGTTCTACGATAAGCTCTAGGGGCAGCCCTACGGACAGCTCGAGCTAAGCTCTGGGGCCACCTCTGGGATAAGCTTCAAATATGCCCTGGGGTCAGCTCTGGGGTAAGATATGAATATGCTCTAGGCACAGCTTTGGGTAAAGTCTAGGGACAGCTCTAGGTTAAGCTCTGAAAATGATGTTGGGACAGCTCAGGCTAATGTCTGGGGTCAGCTCTGGGGTAAGCTCTCTCCAAAAGGTCTAGGGTCAGCTCCATGATCAACTCTAGTGTCAGCTCTAAAGACAACTCTGGCTTAGGTATTGGGTGAGCTCTGAATATGCTCTACGGTCGGTTCTAGAGTCAAGCCTAGGGTAAGCTCTAGGGTCAGCTCTAAAGTCCTTGGGGCAAGCTAAGATTATGCTCTAGGGTCAGCTTTCGGGTAAGCTCTGAATATGCTTTAGGGGCAGCTCAAGGGACAGTTTTGGCTAAGGTTTAGGGTCAGCTCTGGGTCAGCTCTTGAGCGTCAGCTCTAGGGTAAGTTCTGGGGACAGCTCTGGGTAAGGTCTAGGGTAAGCTCTGAATATGCTCTTGGGACAGCTCAGGGTAAGGTCTAGGGTCAGCTCTGGGGCAAGCTCTCTAGAAATGGTGTAGGGTCAGCTATAGAAAACCAATAAATACAAAGACTTGGGACATTTCCGTTGAAAACAACAAGGTTTTCTCACTAAAACTAGTCTTCCGACCGATTGTTCTTATGACATCTATATCTAGTCATCCGATTCGCTTGGATTTTAAATATTAGCAGCATGCAGAAGCCAGCTGACTCTGTGCAAAGGTTCACTTCTTTAGCTTCAAAACTGAGAGACTTGTTTTGCCGAGAAACAGACAGTCGAACGGACGGACAAGAATATATATGGCTTATGGAGTCGGAACTAAATTTTTCTATGCGTTGTTGAAAACATCTGGTCAAAGTGTATGTATATAATTTCTGTTTTTAAACCGGGTATAGGGTATATACACTTTGGCTTTCCCCCACTTTTGCCGATTAAGTATAACTTACCTCATTCGGCTCCAAAGAAGCTTATCAAGTCAAGTCTCTCTGTCTCTATCTCTCTCCCCCTCTGTCTATCTCTCTCTCTTTCTCTTCCGCTCTATCTGTGTCGACTTCCCGCTGTGAACGTCATCGTTCGTATCCACGTGTTAAGTGTAGCACTTTTTGTAGTAATTCTTATCTCTAATCTAAAGATCACTGACATAATCAAGGTTGGTCGTAAGTGCGGAATAGTCTGTATAGTAGAATATTGTAAAATGATTCATCAGTTTGGACGAACTTAGGTAACATTCCTCCCTCCCATTCCCCATCCCCCAAAAGAAACTCATTGCATTAATTCCATTTCCTGCTGCATCAGAAGTAACCAAATTTTATTCATCATAATCAAGGAGTAAGCATTCCAATCCATAATCGCAAATAGAACCAAGTCGAGCCCAGACACAGTCCACCCAAATATTGCTACTCATAAAACAAATGTGTCATAGTAGTCCACATCGTGACCGGACACAAAGGAGATCTGTTCCAGTATGTTGATCAATTTCAGTGTAGCCTCCAAGGGATCAACACAAGGAGTCCTTGGCACACCGGGCATGACATCCCTGGGTGTGATGACATTTCCATTCAAATCGGATTGGGTCTGATGGGTTTGAAGTAGGCCGGGCGCATAGTTGAGCACATGGACGCCCGCACGTCCCTCCTCCGAGGCCATGGCACGGAAATACATATCCCGTGCACGCTTGCAGGAACACAATAGACCACTGAACACCAGGGGACGCACCTGCAGCGACGAGGTCACATTGATGGTCAACTTCTCCACATCCTGGAGCTGGCTACAGTTTAGCCAAGACTGATTAAGGGCCACCGGTGCATACAGTTGATGTTGCACATAGTTGGTCCACTCCTTGGGCACTTGGGGTTCCAGTAGCACATGCGTGGCAGTCACCCCCTCGTTGTGCACCAGTATGGAACGCTCGAACTTTGCTTGCGGATGTAGATTCAATGCCTGCTCCATGAGTTGTATACCATTGGCATGCTGGGCATCCAGTGTTCCCGTCTGAAGATGAATCATCTGAGGCTTCAAATGAGCCTGAAGTTGTTGCTTCAGCATTTCCAGCTTTGCCTCATTGTCATCCAGTATGAGGGCTACAGATCCAGGAGCCAAGCGGCTGCCCAGTTGCAGTGCCAGGCTATAGCCCAAAGGATTTGAGACGCCACTCAACACCAGGAAAGTGCGCCTGTTTAAGTCCATTCTTTTTGAAGCCATGTTGAGGAAATTGAGAGATTGCTTTTTGGTTTTTGTAACAAACACTTGGAGGTAGAAAACTGTACTGAACGCCAGATGAAATTCAATCAAACTGCTGGACGCGGCTGGCGCTGATAAGTCACCGATTTCTATATGTGTTTTGATTCATAGACGAGACGAATGCTTTGAACTGTTGGAATAGTCAATTCTCTTGTTGCCAGGCCATTCACCATTTGTTTATGAACTATAAAATTACCCAAATGTAGACATCTTACATACAATACTAGCTGTTTACCCGGCGATGTTCGGGTGAATTTGAATTATGTGGATATGTTTCTTTAGGCAGCCTTTCTAGTCAGACTTGAGCTGGCTAAAAATTTTAAATATTACACAAAATTTTGTGTTCATGGCTAAAATGATTTGAAAGATATGACTCTGAACCACTTTTGAACCAGATCGAAACTAGCATTGAACCAGTCAAGTATCATACTTCATTTTACCACATTGCACAACAAAATTCAGGCTTATAGCTTGAATAGTCTCGGAGTTATGGCACTGAACCACTTTTGTACCGATACAGCTGGATGTTTCGAAACTGGGAAAACTATTTCTTACTTCATACTACCAATCTATACACCAAATCTACAGTTCATAGCTTAAATAATGTATAAGATATGACTCTAAACCACTTTTTAAACGGTTCAAAGCTAGTACTGCACCAATAAGATATCTAACTTCATATTACCAAACTACAAACCAAATTTCAGGTTCATAGCTTAAATAATCTCGTATCCTTGGCTCCGAACCACGTTTTAAACAGTTCAGCCGCCTGGTTCGGAACCGAGAAAAGTATATCTTACTTCATACAAGCAACAGAAACATAAAATTTAGAGTTCATAGCTCAAATAATGTCTAAGTTATGGCTCTGAACCACTTTTGAACCGGTTCGAAGCTTGTAATGAAATAGTATGATATCTAACTTCATTTTACCAGACTACAAACCGAATTTTAGGCTTATACCTTGAATAATTTAGCAGTAATGCCTCTGAACCACTTTTGTACCGGTTCAGCTGGCTGGTTCGGAACCGCTGAAAATTATTTCTAGCTTTATACCACAAACCTACACACCAAATCTCTAGATCATAGCTCTAATAATGTCTGAGATATGGCTCTGAACCACTTCTGAACCGGTTCGAAACTTGTAATGAACCTTTAAGTTATCTAACTTCATATTGCCAAATTGGAAACCAAATTTGAGGCTTATACCTTAAATAATTTAGCAGTTATGCCTCTGAACCACTTTTGTACCGGTTCAGCTGGCTGGTTCGGAACCGCGAAAATTATTTCTAGCTTTACACCACCAACCTACGCACCAAATCTCTAGATCATAGCTCTCAAAATGTCTGAAATATGGCTCGGAACCATTTCTGAACCGTTTTTAACCGATTTTTAAATAGGAACACTGACTTGGGCCTGTTACCTTATACTGTAGAATTGTCTTAAAGATCGGTTAAGCGGCTTAGACGTCTGTAGGAAACAATCAAACAAACAAACATACATTCACTTTTACATACATCTATGCATGTACATTGTTCAAGTATGTACAATCTATGTATGTACAGGAAGTATATACAAATTAAGAAGAGTTTACAACCAAATGATACTAGTTTGAAAATGAAAATTTTGGTAGATGAATATTAAATAAGTTTTTTACAGTGTGGCAAAGCGGTTTTGAACCAAACCAAACCGCTAATTAATTAGTATGTAAATTTTTAGCTAGAAGTTTTAATGCAATTGCATACTCTAATCTGTAATTAACGGAATACCTACATAAAAAAATTGAAAATTAAAAAAGTTCTAATAAAACTGACTGGAATCGGGGTCCAGTTTGGGTCAGTGTAGTGTAATTATACAATTTAGTCACCACTTTTAAGTCAAATGCAGCTTAAACTGAATGGTTCCAGAGGCTGATTATGGCAAACGTACACAAGTGATGTGTCATTCCAATGTTTACCGCTAAAATCCAATCCAAATTCATATTCACAATTAGGTTAATGGCCTAATTCCATTTGCTTGATCTCTGAGCCCGACCCAAATACAGAGGATTGGGCACAATACATTACTCTAATCGCAAAATGACTTAATTTTTGTGGCAACTTCATTGTAAACGTTTTTTTGTTGTCGTTTTCGGTGGCGATATAAATTTCATGGAATTTGTGCGCTTTCTGTTTGTTTTTGTTTCTTACTTACATCCATTTATCAATACCAACTGATGGGGCGGCGGCACGTAGTATGCAGCGAAAGCCCTGCCCCTGGAACTAAACCTAACCCTGACCCTGGCGTCTGGTCTGGTCGGGTCTGGTCTCCCTTCACCTTTGGGATGCTGTTGAGAAAAGTTTCATTTAACTTGAATTAAGAGAAATTTTTAGCCAAGAACCCAAATAGATAGACAACCCCGAGAGCAGTGCTTAATTGTGATCTTTTCGGGTCTCTTTCGGGGTATATATAAAACGTGTGGACCGCCCCGGTGTCAGTTCAAACGCTTAAACAAGCTCCGAGCAGCACGACCCTATCGATAAGAAGTGCACTTCATATCCAATCAAAAAAAATTAATATTTAAAACAGAAACATCATTATGCAAGTCTCTAAGCTGCTGCTGACTGTGTTGTTGGGCCTGCTCAGCTGTGAAGGGGTAAGGCAAGGGGAAGGCGGTGAAGCAAAATAAATGTGAAGAAAAAAACTGTCTCTGAAGTGTGTTAAAAAGTGTGACTAAATAAATTAAGACGCGGAAATAACACAAAAAAAAACACATCTATTAGAAGATATACGCATATATAGCAGTGACTTCAGAAAGAATTTCTGATCTGGTGTAGAACCCTTTGCTTGATTTAACACTTGGCAGTAATTCTAGGCTTTTTACACAAACTCCACCTGATTAAAGTTTTTGCTGCAAGGAGACAGACTGAACCAAGTTATCATGCGCTTGTATATGCACCATTTGTTGTTGTGCGTCGAACGATTGTGTTTGCTTCAGACAGTACACACACACACACAATGCAAAAGGGAATAGCCGTGTTTCTCTTTGGTTTTCCTGTAATTGTTGTTACTTTAGAATATTTTGTTGGTGACTGCGCGAGCCCAAAATTGGAACTAAAAGTTGTATTGAGTTTACAGAAGACTCCCTAAGAAAATTGTATTCTTAAGAACAATCTGGGATAGTCGTACTATATATAATATAGCATTTTTTATTGGAGAATTTAACAATTTAACTTTAAATTTAACAATTTAACTTTTGATTTCCAAATTTTATACATTTTAATTGTAAATAATACACTTTTGGAGTCAGCACTTGCTGCTTTTGAATTTAAAAGCTGATTCATTATAGACAAATACAAGTTTTTTCGAATAATTTGATACAAATCCAGAGCTGTATGTCCTTGGACTTGAAATACTAATTCTATTTCAAAATGTGAAACATTTTGTTTCTACTGCGAACTAGTTGATTTTAACACTTTTGAAAGCAAAGCTGTCTGCTCTTTTAAATTAAATAGATATTCTAATTAATCTGTCTGCAGTTTTATATCAAAGACCTTTTACAGATGATAAATAAAACTGGTAATATCAAAAAGAAAAATAAGTAATTTTTCGACAAAAGTGTCTGCACTTTCAAATTCAACCTTCTGCACAGTTGATTCTAAATGTTTTTCACTGTATTTACACATTCAAATTAGTAAAATCAAAAAGTAAAATTAGGTATTTCAAAAAGACTGTCTACAATTTTAGATAAAAGACTCATCTACAGAGGATCCTAAGTGTTTTTCATTGTATTTACAAATTAATATTGATAAAAGCAAACATAAGAAAATAGTTATTTCAACAACACAGTTGATTCTAAATGTTGTTCATTATATTAACACATGTGCAGCGCATGGTGCAGCTTCGTTATAATGAGCTGAGCTCGCTGCCTCGTTTTCTGCTCCTGTACCACTGATTTAAGCCATTAAACCGTGACGCCATATTGGCTAAGCCACTGGTAATTGACAGAAACGGTGTAGCTTTGCCCTCGTAAGCGCAGTGCAGTGTCTTCGTTTACCCAATCCAAAGAATGCTAAGCTTCTGTTGCATCTTATTCTCATAAACGCCTCCAAAAAGCATTGGTTGTTCGAGCCGGATGACAGCTATACATATCTTATTACTCCAAGCAAATCCTATTAGCACAGTAAATCGAGTCCCATTAACACCAGCGAAGATATCAAACTTTCCTTATGTACTTAAGCCAGCGATGGTCATGCCTGGCCCCAGGGATCGGACAAACTTCGCGACCCGAGGCTTGTCCATCCGCGCATCGTTTGCTTTCAGTCGCAGGCCAGCGGTCGATGAGGGCAGCTCAGAGCTAGTTCATTCTCACTTTTTATTTATTCAATATAAAGCTTAGAGTTTATTAGTTCTATTTTTTCTATTTGGCTTTACTCTTCTTGACAAATTCTGATAAAATTCAATAGTCTGTCTTCCTACAAATCCTCTGGTTCAAGGGTCATTTATATAAAAGTGCCTTCAAAGAGGACTGTTTACATTTCTAGGTCCTGTGGCCACATTAAATATAAACAAAACATGCTTTTTGTAAACTGAATTGAACACACCCAAAGTTGTTTTTTATCAAAAGATGATTTTTGATTTTGTTAAGAGAATTTGAAATTTTTTGATCTGAAAAATTATCTGCTAATAGAAATGCCAAAGAAAAATGATTGAGATACTTCGGTCTCCCATAACTTATCAAATAAGCATAAGGAAGATCGTTTTCAAGCTCTGGTCGAAGATAGTTTTCAAATCCTTCAATTAGTTGCTTGTCAAACATCCACAAACTGAAGCAGCTTGCTTAAAATTTGACCGTATTCCAACAACAGATGGTATTTGACTTGCTAAACTGCCCTTGAAAGTTTCTACTTTCTAAATCTATAGATTGCTTAGCTACTACTTCATCCGTTTCTCTTAAAAGCCCCTTTAAAGCATTGGTCCTTCGAGCCGGATAGCAGTTATTTGCAATTTTATCTATTAGTTGTCAGGTAAAATGAGTCAGCTTGCTTATATGTGGACAGATTTGACAGCATTAGGGTTGTATTTAATCTGATTACCCTAAGAACATGCTTGGAGAGGCAGTCGTCGAGTCGAGAAGTTCCAAGCCTTATGGAATACCTGACCAGACTTCACAGGGGTTTCGTTACCCTCTACCACTGAAGTAAGATCAAATTGAGGCCTAAAGCATGAGCTGCAATCTTTGCTGTCAATTTTGGATTTAGGCATTCAAAAATAAGACAAAGAGTGTCAAAAGCTTGTTTCAAATGTCCAATTGGTGTTGAGGAAGCGTTAGTTATGCAAACTGAGGAGACCTGAGAAAACATACGGGTCGAACACAGAATACAGAACAGCTGACTAAAGTCTAAAAGAATATTGCATTATTAAAGTTTCCTATTTATCTATTCCAGCTTCTAGCCGCTTGTGTCTGCGGTGAGAAGGGCACCGACTATTGCCGTAGCTGTCAGGGACCCACCGTCATCCGACCAAAGCCACGTTACTACGAAACCGGCGATGTGAATCTGCCGCCCATCGGTGACAATTGCTGGTGCAGTAAGCAGCTCATTGAACCCGCTCAGCTACCCAAAACCTGTGGCAAAGTACGTGAACTCTTTCAATATGTTCAGGCATTCAACACCATGTTGAGTCGCCGCATGCTTGAGGGCGCCATTGAGGCAAAAACTCTGGCCGCTCAACGTCTGGCAGAGCGACTGCAGCGTCTGGAGCATGTCGATTGCTATAAGAGACGCATGTCGCCAGCTGGACGGGGCTATCAAGTTTTCAATCAGCTGTAAACTAACCTTCACCAATCCGCATCCACCAACCATAAACCTCCACCATTCTCACCAAGTGACCTAGTATTAAGTGTAGAAATAGACGTAGAATACATGAGCATTATCATATTCAGCCTCAGCTGCAGCTGCAGTAACAATTTCCGCATCGAAAGCTTTTGCATCATCAACAGCAACAGCAGCAGCAGCAACATCAACATCATCATCGTCTTCATGAATGTCATCATTATCGCCTTGTACGTGCGATAGAGTACAACAATTTGACTCGATATCCGAAAAACCACTCACTCTTGATCTCTTCCAACAGAAGACACCGTGCAAACCCACCTGCGGCTGCAAAAAGTGCAGCGATAGTTCCTACAGCAGCAGCACCAGCTACGGCAGCAGCAGCGCCTACGACAGCAGCAGCAGCTACGGCAGCAGCAGCAGCAGTTCCAGCTATGGCAAGTAAGTAGGCAGATGATTCAATGGTTAAGCCTTTAAATTGGGTATTTATTATATTTTTATGGTTTTACACAAGTTTCCTTAAAATCGGATGACTTTAGGACTTTAGCATAAAGCTGTCATAGGAACAATCGGTCGAAAAACTTGTGTTTTCAATGGAAATGTCTTCAAACTTCGTATTTTATAATTTTCTGTAATTTTTCGTAACTCCAACAAGTTTGATCAGAATCGGACAACTATATAGTAGAGCTGCCTTAGAAATTATAGTAAAAACTTTTTTGTTTTACATGGTAACCTCTTCAAATTCGGCATTTATTTATTTTTAAGGCTTTCACACAGTTTCACAAAGTTTCATCAAAATCGGATGACTACAGCATATAGCTGTCATAGGAACAATCAGTCGAAAAACTAGTTTTATCAAGAAAAACTTTTTGTTTTCAATGGAAATGTCTTTAAACTTCATAGTTATGAGTTTTCTGTAAGTTTTCGTAGCTCCACCAACTTTGATCGGAATCGAACAACTATATGATATAGCCAGAAAAAAAATGGTAAACACGTTTTGGTTTTCCATGATAACGTCTTCAAAGTTGGCATTCATCGAAGATATCTACTATGTACAAACAATGAGTCGAAAACCATAATAATTTAATTGGGAAACACTTTTTTTCTGTTTTCTAACATCGCCTAATTCTTCCCTATTCCCATCTCTAGCATTGCCTATGCCGCTGAAAAAACTGCCTACGACAGTCCCGCCGCCGATCCCATCAGTGTCAGCCTAGCCGCCCAGGCTGGCAAGGCCATCAATGTGCCCGAGGCCAAATTGGCCTATGGTTTTGCTCAGAAACCCGTCGATGGTGTACAGAAGGTCTACTTCTCCAATGTGCCCGAAGAGAATTTGTTCAAACTGAAGAGCGATGTGATAACGCTCAAGAAACGCACCTATGCCAAACAGGAGGAGGAGGAGGAATATGCTGAGGAGGAGGAGCACGAGCAGTCCACAGATAATGACGACGAGGCGGCACCAAAACTCACCTACAAGCAGCTGGGCTACATTAACGAACAGTATAAGAATCCCAAATTCAGGAAGATAAGCAGCAGCAGATCCAGTTACAGCAGTTCAAGTGGCAGCGAGGGCTACGGCAAGGTCGGTGGTAAAGTGTCCGTGGATTGTGGATTCAAGCCAGGACGTGTGACCTCCTATCGTAATGCCAAACGCGACGAACAGGAGACGGGCAGTTGCTATTAGTTCGGGCTCATTAAATGCTGAGCATGTAAATAATAAAGTTAGAGTTATTAAAATATATTTGCAATTAGAAAAAAAAACTGTAAGTTAAATGATGGAGTTATTGTTGAAGTCCACTTCTTTGAAGGTGGGACTAAACCACACAAAATCTACCCTGCCTGCGCCACTGTAATGGTTTTATTACTAGATACAATTTATACAATTTTTGTAGAAGTTTTTAAGGTATTTCAAATGGTATTAAATTAATACTATTAATTAAGTAAAGCAATAGTGGACAGAGGACTTAAGAATTATTGATACCCTGTCGAGTCGCTTCTCGAAAAGTCACGGATGCAGGTGCCTTTAATTTGGATGCAGCTTATTTGCTACTACTAGACCCTATGATTTTTGAATGGCGTTCAGCACTAGAATGCGCTGTAGTGATAAACTTCTTTATGTACTCAAATACGTTTTAAAGGATTTTTAGAAGATGGCATTATTAGTTTCAGATCGAATCGAACCATGCTGCAGCCAACTTCATTTTAAAGCCTCATCATTAGGCTTTCTTTCTTCAGTATGTGTCGTTTCGCTGAAGTGTAAACAACATAGTTTTTGTGTGCTTCGAATATGTCAACATAACACAATTTGTTACAACCAACCCAAATCCAAACCAAGCCACAAACTGTGGCAAAAAAGAGCGATTTTGCATTGTATTGTTTCTGGTTTGAAAAATGAGTTCATTACGACTACCCCAAGTCCAAAAAATCATACGAGCCGACTGGCCAAATGCTTAGATTGAAGCCAAAAAGAAGAATTCACAATGTGAATCATGCATGTTTTCGATGGAAACAATTGGGCATGGTGTACTATGAGCTGCTACAACCGGGTGAAATCATCGCAGAGCAACTCTACCAAACCTAATTAATAGGTTTGAGTCCTGTTATTGAATCAAAAACAGGCAGAATACAAGCAAAGGCACTGCAAGGTAATTTTTTGCAACATGACAGCTCTCGGCAATTTGTGAAAATTGTAACCAATTTTTCACTCGAAACTTTAAACTCGAAAAAATCCTTCAAAACTTTGTTTTAATTTAGTGAAATATGTTGATATTTTCAGAAATCTACATATTTTGAGATTTAAATCAACCTGTTTTTCATTCATTTCAAACAATTAAAATTTCTAAATGAAAATGTGTCTTTGCTGTCTCGATGGTTTCAAGTTCGTCAAGCTTTACTGTACCCCTATGTGTATATTGATTCGAAAAAAATGGCCATACAAACATTCACCTGGCGCCATGCAACATTTCCATTAACCTTGGCAACATTTCAGCTCAACCTTGTCAACATTTGTGGTGGCTAGCAACATTTGGTTATCAACTTTAAGCGATTGAGAGAAAAACTTAAGTAAATTTGAAAAAAATCATAAATTTAAGACGAATTATTAATGAGCAACGGCCAGAACATGACTTTTGGCCAAACTGCTACGAAAAGGTCAGCGAAAACCAGAGAAGCATTCAAGTTCAAGTTCATAGACCCAGAGGGGCGTGAGAGATTGTCAAAAATGGGATGGTGGGTTTAGTTGATATAAAGAATGCCACCAATTGGTAGCCACCAGTTGCAAAAGATTGGCAGAAGATTCTAGAGTAAAATGCACAATTGGCTCGCTTTGATGATGATGATGTTGGGGTTGACCCTGGTGGGTCTGTTGGAAGCCGCTCCCGTTGAGCTGGTGTACACGGGTGATAGCTGTGATTGTCCCAGCCAGTTGGGCTACCAGCTGAATGTGCCCCAACCGCCGAAACCGAAAAAGTATGCCCAAGCCGACTATGGCTATCGTGTGGAGAAACCCGTGCAGACCAAGACAAAGATCAGCTATAGTTTTGATTTCACGGTGGAACAACCGCGTACCCCCAAGCCGGTGAGGACACCGGAGAGCAAACTCTATGCCAAGGTGGATCGGATGACGGTGAACAAGAAGGGTAAGTTTCTGGGAATGAGAATGCTTGACAAAATTCTTGATTTTTCTTCTTTTTCTGTTGCTCACAGATTGCAGCCCCAAACATACGTACGGCTGCAGTTGCTCCAGCTGTTCCGGCGGCGGCTCCAAGGCCAGGTATGTAGCTTCGGGCAAGTCTCCTAATGCCATACGACGACGTCGTGAACTCCGACCTGCAGCCTTGCTACGCAAGCATTTGCAGCTGCAGGAGCGTCCGCCACGCTATGTCAAATTGTATCACAAGGATTTGGTTGCGCTCCAACAAAAACAGCAACAACAACAACAGCCAGAGAAGCAGAACATATTCCAACTCCATCCCATAACGAAACGCAAGACAAAGAAAACTCCCTCCAGCTGGCTGGGACATCGCCTGCAGAAGCGTGATATCAAGGGCGAGTTTGATCTGCTGGAGCAGGAACGCCGACAAATCGATTACCAGGCCCCGGAAATAATACAATTCATGCCGGAAACCCTGAATCCCGACTTTAAGCCCACACCCTGTCGAATGGGCTGTGGAGCCATAACAGCCGAGGCGCCTCCAAAGGCCACAGAGGAGCCAGAGGAACCCAATCCCTCACAGCTCAACTCCTTGCCCGCGAAACGGGCTGCCCTGAATTATTATGCCCCGCAACAGCTGGAGGATTACAAATTTGTAGATGACTCGCAATTGCGTAGCCTCTTGTCCACCACCTCGGTGCCCGATCCCCTAGAGCAGAGCTCCACTCCCCTGCAGTTTGTAGGCGATTTGGAGTCTCAGTCGCGTCGCCACTTGGGCTACCCCATTGAACATGTGTCGGACTCCCAGCTGGATGGCATTATCTCGGGCATAGTGTATCAACATCCGAACCACTATCAATCCAAGAATCATTACACGGGCGCCTTGGTGGATCCCGAGCCGGGCCAAACGCAGCAGACCACCGAGTTTCTCAAGAAACTGATAAACGGTCGTCTGGGTGGTTGGGGCTATGAGGCAGTCCCCGAACCCGAACAGCTGCTCCAAGCCCCGCCCGGCAAGACCTATGGCTATCAGAGCCACCGGCAGAATGGTTACAATGTGGACACCTACAGTGTGCCGCCCATAACAGATTATCTGAGAGCTTGGTTTTGATTAGCAGAGAAGAACCCACTCGCCTCCCAGCAGCCCAGCATCCCCCACCCCCCTGTAGTATTACTTTAACCCTTATATGATTCTACACACATAAGTTAAAATAATAAACAAAAAATAAATGAAAATGGATTCGCTTTGGTTTCTTCTCGTTGCAGCTACCACGACGAGGGCTACTGAGAACAGGCAGAGAGAGAGAGAGGGAGAGAGAGGCTCACCCAACCGATCTGCTGAGCTTGGCTTTTATTTTATGTGGGGCAGTGGAGCAGCACCCGGTCTGTTGTGGCTTGGCTGCTCCACAAATTTCTGCAATTGCTTCATTTTCATTTCATTTGCGTTTTTTTCTTTTGAGAATAAACTGATTTTTGCTTACTAATGTGGCTGCTGCTGTTTCTTTGTTGTTTTTGTTTAGATTTAATTGTTTATTAACTAATAAGTAATTGGTGCCCCCAAAAGAGTGCTTCACAATTGAAAAGTCATTTGGCCAAACATTGCAAGCCAAGATGAGGGACTAGAATCAAGTGGATTGATCGGCGAACTCTCTTTTGGTTCGACCGCAACTGAATCTTGATCCAAATACCAATCATTAATTGTGGGACAATTTCTACAGCCAGAAACAAAACCAAGAGCTTTGTACTTGAATTAAGTAGAGAAAACAGTTGCAAGTGGTACCAAAAGTACGAAATTACTTGATTTGAGTACAAAATTCTTAACTCAAGTACCAATTTTTTAGTTCCGAAATACTTGGTATATATTAAGTATATTTCGAATTATTTAAAAATCTCTTTTATCATACTTTTAGGTTGTTTTTAAGGCCATACTTAAGTCAAGTCCGATTAAATCTCAAAATAAGTACAAAATATTCCAGTAATTTCTAGTGCCAACATAAAAACTTTATAGAAAACAAAATAAAAGTACTTCAGTACAAATTGTTCTTGGTTTAAGACCAAATAACTCTCAAGCTATTCCTAATACGTTCTTAAACGAGGTCACTGTATGGAAACAAAGCTGGCTGAAAATATCCAAGGGCCCTGAATTAACCAAAGACTAAGATAGAATTTTTGACGGACAGAAATTTACCAACACTTCATAACAAAAGTGTTACAACCGGTTGGGAATTTCAAGAACAGACTCAATTAAAAACTGTACGCAATTTGCGTTGTAGTTGAACTCAGTAGTCGCTTCTCAGGAACTTTTCAACTCACTCTGTTTGTTGATTCAAGAACGTTGGCTCACATTTCAATAATATTAGCAGTATTTAACGGTTTTAGAATGTTTCGCATTCACTTTAAGTACACCCAGAAACAAATTATAATTGAAATTTGGAGTACAAAACGGTTTAAACTCAATTTAGTTTGATCTAGAAGCAAGGGTTGCATGTTCTTAGACAATTTTGAAATTAACCTTCTAATGTGGTCAACTTAAATTTCAAGTGTCGCCCTTATTCCTGATCCTTCTTAAGTTTCTAAAGCTTGAAGCTTTAAGATGACTTAGAATGATTAATCTAGTCGACATGCTTATTAATCTTATCGAAGGCTTTAAAACACTCCAAGTCCAGTTCGCAGTGTTAACTGTCATCATCTTCTGAACGTGGAACTGAAGATCTAAAATACAAAGACTATTATGGGTGGCGTTTTTATTGCTAGTCTTAATTGTTTCTCTAGAATCTGTATACCTAAAAATGGGTGCTTACAACTTGAAAACGAATAGACCAAATTGTATAGTTTCTTCTGCGGGTTTGTTCTTAATTGCTACGTGAAAGTTTGGGGAAAATAAAAACCGGAAAAAATAGATGGCCCGCTTTCAGCAGAAGAGATAAACACTACAATAAGCAAGAATGATGGACAAGAAGAGAAGTTTTTGGTTTGCAAAATCAACACTTCATCAAGATTATGCAGTGCGAAAGATTTCGAAAAAACCTCATATACCCATCAATTTTATAAATAGAAGTTGTGTACCTTCTGTATTATTAATCGATCCAACAAAAAAAAGGGAAAGATCGAAAGAAACAATGGTCGAGTTATAGGAAAAAGCAAACATTTAGACTGGCAGCATTTTAAGCATTTGCTTAAGACATTTTCGAGAATTCTTTAATCACCCTTGATAGAAATCTCTTTTAAATCATCAAAATTGTTCCAATCAGACTCATCAAGTTGATTTTTGTTAAAATGATATTCCAAATATTTGTTAGTATAATAGAAACTAACACGTATCTTATCCACAAAGACAAAAATTACGAAAGTTTCAGATTCATGGGCAAGTTTTTTATCTGGCTGTAGCGTTGTTGCCGCATACAGACCATTTATTTGTAATGATTCACATCATGAATGTGCACAGTGTTGTCTTTAGTAAAACGAAGAGAGTTATAGTTCTGCTTTTGCTTAAATGTTACACGAACACAATGAGCTCATCTAACTGTAAACGACTTCAACATAAAAGCGGACAAACGACAAGCAAAAAAATTATTAGCTTTCAATACCAATAACAAATGGCCTAGAAACTGAGGAAATATTACCTAAAAAGGCCAAATTTTAGGACAAAAAATTCCCAAAGCTTTAAGACTCTTTATGTCTTAAAGTTAAGGTGAAAATTCACTAAAATTCTTTGAACATTTTTAAATCCACAACAAATTACTCCTACCTTTTCTTTCTGATTCGAACTCAGGACCTTGGGTACTGCGCATACATAGTCGACATGTCAATGCAGAAGACTATTGACGTCACGCGTGACCGTACGACAAAACACAGCAAAGAATTGAGCCATTCGAGAAATCATACTACATAGTTCACCTAAGCCCACAGAAAGCAAAAGGCTAGGTGGTGTAGATGACAAGACTGTGGCTTCTCCGGAGATGTCACAGGCTCTAGTCCCCGTCGAAGCATTAATCTGTATTTTTTCTTTGATTATTTGATATGCTTAGCCACATTTGGTCATGATTTAAGAATGTTTAGAAGTGCAGATTTAATGGTACAACAAATAATATGATATTTGAAATGTAGGGGTGAAAAGCCTAAAAAAAATCAACTTTAATTTCGTAACCTGCTACAGATTCTGTTTCCAAGTGAAAATCTAATGCTGATTCGGAAAAATGGCTTAAACAAGCCCCAGAAATGTATTTCAATGCAAATAAATCTTATTGATTCTTCATTTTTGTATACACTACTACATTACAACTAAAAATATACGCTGTATCTTCCAAAGTTGCAGGCCATACAAAGTGTTAAGGTGTGTGAAGTGCTGCTTATTACCGTTTCGACCGGTGCTGCCCAGTTAAATTGGTTGATTTCCTTATAACTCGACTATCGTTCAGCCGATCTAGATCAATTCTTGGGCGAAACAATTAAAAATTTTGACTACTTAATATGCAAAGAAGGTACTAACCGTCTATCTATAAAACTGTAGAAGATATGACGATTTTTATAACAAACGCTTCAACGTACTAACAGATTAACCATCCAATTCCCAAAAAACCATTGCCATAAACTGTGCTCTCATTATCTCACATTCATGGAAAGAACACTTGGCATAATTTGGATACATGAGTCGGGACAAATATATATAGGTACGATAGCTTCATTCAGACAAGTAAACATTACTTGCTTGCATTGGCTTGGCCGATCTGTTCGCTTCTTCCGCAATCTTTGCAAGAATATGAATGCAGTCAATGGGTGAATGCCAATGGATGAATGCTTAGCCAGCAGTTCCCAATTATGACTAAATGATGTTCATTTAAGCAACGATTATACAGGTGATTACATACCCAGACGCAAGTCAGAGTTAAACAATGTCAAGTGCTTTTGGCAAAGCCGAAGTTTGAGTGATTTGGATTTTATGCCGGTTGCTTATAGAGAGACAATGAGATCAACTTATCTTGCATAAAGCTATGATAATGGAAAACTCTGAGCACAGCCCCATTCGAACGGTCTTTTTGCCCGGAGTCCATTGAAATGAGCTGAGTTTGGCTTTCAATTTGTCTCATTATCTATCGATCTGGAAAAGATATGCTGTTGGAAAGTCAAGTTATGAGCAAAAGAAAGCTCGCTGTACACAGTCGATCTGTTAACACACCACAACATCTGCCACATATCAATTAACCGTAAAATGTAATGTTAGACACACACACACACCTCAATTTGGCCCCGACTGACGCATTAAGCCATCTATCCACAAGGTTGATGATGCATCTGTGGCATATCTGGCCATAGATCACGTCCCAGACTGTTGGCGCGTTGTCTTACCAACATTTTGGAGTATTTAAGTTCCAATCATTCGATGAACTGGCTTTAGTTTCGCTGGAGCAAAAATGGAAGCGCCTACCAACTACGGTTGGTTGCTAATACTTCTGCTCATGGGCTTGGCCCTGGCAGAGGAGAACCGAACTAAGCAGAACGAAGATGTCACCAGTGCGACCACCACAGCTGAACCGCGCTTGGAGCCGACCACCGATCGTGCCGTTGATTTGCCCCAATCCACGCCGGTGGAACCCCAGGCGGACCAGCCCAGGCCGGAGGAACAGTACGATGTCATTGATGTCTTGGCTTCTACCAGCGCTGTGGTGGGTAAGGCGAAAACGGGTCAGACCACTAGAATCTTTACCACCGGCGAGGTGGATGACAATTTCTGGTTGAAACATCTGGGAGAGGATTTCAAGCATGCCATTCATCTACAAGTGGGGGGCACCAATGACGATTACAATCGTTTGATCAACCAAACCCGAGATGGCGTGCATGAGGAGGTGCATCATGAATATTTGCCAGGTGCCGTACGTCCCCATGAACAGGCCGGCAATCAAGTTGGCCCCGGCCCAGAGTCCGGCTATAGGCAGCCCCATGTGGCCACACAGCTAAGTCTGGATGGTGAGGCTATGGATCTGAAGCCAAGATACCTGCAGCATCAGCAACAATACCAGCGGGTACCTCAGTACTCCACACACAGTTACACACCCACACACACACACACACCCTACACACTCACACAGCGTTCCCAGCCCAGCTCAGCACGCCTACGCTACTCTCGACCCAGCTCGTCCATCATTAACTCCAGCGAGGATACTTTACATGCGGCCACCACCCAAACTCAACCCTTATCGACATCCCCCAGCTCCGATCAGGAATCGGATTCCTTTAGCAGTCATCTACCTTTTAAGTCGCCATTCAATGACTATGGCAGTCGACCCACCAGAGATCTGACCTATTTACTCTATAAGCGTGGACTTTAAGTCTAAGATGTTAAGATGTGTTAAACTAAGGCTAAAGATTAAAGGAAACAACGGGGTGATCCTTGATTGTTGCTAACAAACAAATACCTGCTAACTTTTCTACATTGATTGGTCTTTCAGTTTGAGGTAACTTAAGGAATGGGATCAGGTATTATAGGGCAGAAATCCCACATACCCTCGACTTATGTTACAGAATTAACACTTCATTCCTACAAAGAATGTTGAAAACAATGAGATTTGTTATAGCCCAAGACCCTCCCACAACAAGACGATTCAATTTGAGGTAAAGTTTGCCATGTGGACCCTCAATTTGGCATTTGTGTGCCAAGTTTGTACGGCACAGGCATGTATAATCATAGTAACATATTGAAATTTCCCAGTCTGTATATCGTAAGGAATTGGTAATCTTGTCTCTATTTGTTTCCTTTCAACTTCCCTTTTTAATGTCTCCTTTCGTGGCTTTCAAAAAGCTTTTAACCAGGTCTGAAAGTTCAGTATCTACCATGTTTTGGGCCATGTAACAGATATTTATCAATTGGAATCGTACGAAAACACTGCACTTAGCTTTGGACCAACCGACTTGACTCAACGGTAAAAAGTACTATAGTTGCTTTCCGGTCTACAAAAGAATTTGTACCGTAAGGCAAGGCAACTTTTGTTAAGCTCGTCTGAAATTCGAAGGACTTAAGCGGTGATTCGAGTTCATCCCGGAAAAACACACTTTTCATTTAGATTTAAGGAAAAGAATTCATATAGGAATTCCAGTAAAGCCGCTACTATTTGATTAGACTAGTTTGTTAGTTTCCAAGTCAAAGGCTTGATTCCAGATGACATGCAAGACTATTTCGGCTCAATACTTTATTCAAATTAAAGAACTGTTTTAAAACATTTGAAAAGTGTTTCTATTCGTGGGAAGTTCGACATGAAAATGTATTTTCGTGCGTTCTGAAAACCGAAAAGTTTAAGGGGTTTGCTGGATTGTACACAAAGGTTTTCTTCCACACAGACAATGGTTAGTTCCATATCTATATCTACCCAAATCAAACAGTTTTTTGGCTCGCTTTTTCTTGAACCGTGAACAGTGAAGGTGGCATCTTAATGCAGACGACCATTAAGCTACAACGTGGCATAGCAACAAATCAAAGAAAGAAAGAAATGGTTGCACACAGCCTATAAGCAAGCCCCGCATTCGTTGGCCAAGCTCATACCTAGAGTCTCACGCAAAGCTCAATTGCAACCACAACTTTGAATGTGTTCTCTCTTCTATTTCTCTTCTATAGCATTTTTATTTTCTTCTTCAAAGCATTGGGCTGGCTTTGGGTAGAATTTGTTGTTGCTGACGAATGTTTTCGTGTGCATCAGACAGTCACGAACACAAACAGCCCACTCAACATTTGGAAGATCATCTTGATCAACTTGATGAGTCTTTATCAATCAAATCAAATGAAAAAAAAATAGAGAAAACTATCATGTGCGATTAAAAGTATACTTAACATGTGATTGATTGAAATACGAGTCAAAAAAGACTCGCAAATGAGTGGAAAATAATTCGAAGCTGTTTAGAAGAACGGGCTAATAAAAAGAGATGCGGCTAGGGTACCAATTTCTCCCGACCAAAGATTCATTTATGATCAGAAAACGAACGCTTTTACGACTATTTGAAACATACCGAAAACTCGAAAAGGTCTCTTATGTGATCGAAATTTAAATAAAATGCTCAATATTCGGGTTTCTCTTTCGTTTTCTCGTGATTTTTGTTGCTTTAGTATAATTTTCTTCATTTGTATTGGTGTCTTGCTTTGGGCACCTCTGTGCTAAGCACTCAAAATAGAAGCTTGTTCATGCTGATTCTGTTGACCTAGCGCAGATCATAACTTCATACATTGTCTATATTCAGTCCTGAAGAACTAATAAGAAAGAACCAACTGTAATATACCTTTGTAACTGCCAAAGTTGAAGTGTAATTACTTTAAAGTCTGACGTCACACAAGATATATAAAGTGCTGCTTATCGACTATCTGATCATTTCCAAACTGATTGGATCAATAATCAATGATCAATGAAAACTGAATTAAAATTTTAATTTATCTTTCGCTTCTGGAAATTAGATTCCAAATCCGATCAAAGGAATTTGGAAGTGCATTTTTCAGTCAAGATGCGGGTCTTATACATATCTTATACCGGTTTTTTCTAGAGTTTTGAGAGAAAAATAAAGCAAAAGTCAAGTTTTGAAACTTTAAAGGTTCCATTTTCAAAGGCTTGGAAGGCTGAACTTGTTCCAAAGGCTGTAGATTGAAGCATAAAATAGCTTGGTAAACTACATCTATTTACAATTAAATTTTTTACCAATTCGAACAATTCGACGAAACTATGAAATAATAAACCAAGCTTCAAAGCAAAACCTTGGGATCGAGAAGCTGAAGAACCCCCTTTTTTGAAGGTTTGTCCTCTTCAAATTTATACCGTTTCGTATTTAAAACTTCAAGGTTTAATTCTTGAAATTAGTTGTTAATTTAACAACGAAACATTCTTAGATCGAACAACGACTGTGCGTGAGAACAAACTCTCTTGAATCAAGTACTTTTCGTACCTAATTGAAATACAAACTAAATGAGATTGAGTACCAAGTAGACTCACAAAGCAATCTCCAGAAAGTATGCAAAGGAAGAGGCAAACTAGTTTGCATAGATTGTGTTCTTAAATTTCATAAATTTTGCTTTTGATGTAATGGATCCACAGTAATACTTGGAATCGGGATGTTCATCAAGAATGTATTGGAAAAAGCTTTAGAATTTGATGGGCTTGAAGCCAAGAAGATTTTGTACCAATTCGATGTACTTTTATTTGATTTCAAGTATATATTTGGGTTGACTTGAGACTTCATTAGATATTTAGCAACAACATTTGGTACTTATTCAAGATTTCGTTAGATAAATTTTAAAACAGTAAAAAATTCACTTAGTATCAAGTACTTTGTGATAGAAAAAACTGTACTTGAAATAAGAATTTTGTGTTTGAATTAAGAATTTTCGTACTTAATTTAAGTACGAAAATTCTTAATTTTTTTCTGATTTTCATAACTTGAGTTTGATTAAAAAGGTAATTTAAATGAAATAAAATAATTTACTTTTTGTTTTAGTCAACATTGACGTTCAGACCTTCTTCGGAAAAGTCCAAATAGTTCTCTAAGCCTTTAAAGCGTATTTCTTGCTGAAATTTGATGCCTACCTGCTGAGCCCAGACTCGAGCCCTTGCGAATTCCAGATGTTTTCCGGCTTATTGTATTCATTTGAGCCCTGGAAGGTCATCCTTCGTCGATTCGACGACTAAAAGTAACGACGATCGTCCAGGGTTAAGTAATCAAGATCTTATCCTATTCCAAATATTTAGGGACTTACAATGTTTGCGTCTCCAAATGAGAATTTCTCGCTTGGATTAAGTAAAATAACTGTTCAGATTTCTCTCAGCTTCTCTCGCCCGTTCTGGCTCACAAAACCACACAGAAATCCAATATCCAACCAGATAGATAGACACCCAAAACCCAGACACCAGACACCAGATCGAAAGAAGAAGCTCTCTTCGCGGTGCAATGGCGCGTTGCTGGAAGACAAACAAGACAAAGGTGAGGACGGGGCGATTCGGAGATGGCTGGTGACAAAAATGTAACGAAATCGGAAATCGTTTGGCATCAGTTGGCAAAGATCACGTAGCCGGCCCTGGGTGGGGTCAATGCGGCCGATTATAGTCGCTTATAAAGAGCTGGCCCATGATGAAGCCAACTAGTAGTCGAGATCACACACGTAACCCGCAACAATATGCATATTGGTCTCTGGTTTGGGCTTTTCGCCGTCGCCGCCGCACCGGTATGTAGTAGACAGCTGTGGCTCATCCAATCGGGACTAACCCAACTTCTCTCTCCGTCTCTCTCTCTTGTTCTCTCTAGTTGGTGAGCGCCAATTATGGTCAAGGTAATGCTGGACCCATTCAGTACCTGCCCGCTGGTCAATCCGCTGGCCTCGAGGAGTACGTGAATGTGGCCACCGGCGGTAACCAACCCGCTAGAAACCAAATCACCAACCAGGCTGAGATCCAGCCCACACCCGAGGAGGCTCACCGTCTGGGACGTGTCCAGGCTCAGATTCAGGCTCTGAACGCCAACCCCACCTACCAGAAGCTGAAGAACTCCGAGGATATTGCCGACACTCTGGCTGAGAACAACTTGGCCAGCAACATCCGTCAGGGCAAGATCAATGTGGTGTCGCCCCAGTTTGTGGATCAGCATCTGTTCCGTTCCCTGTTGGTGCCCTCGGGCCACAACAATCATCAGGTGATTGCCACCCAACCCCTGCCCCCAATCATTGTCCACCAGCCCGGTGCACCCCCAGCCCATGTGAACAGCGGTCCCCCGACTGTGGTGCGCGGCAATCCCGTCATCTACAAGATCAAGCCTTCCGTCATCTACCAGCAGGAGGTTATCAACAAGGTGCCCACTCCCCTCAGCCTGAACCCCGTCTACGTTAAGGTGTACAAGCCAGGCAAGAAGATTGAGGCCCCCTTGGCTCCAGTTGTTGCTCCCGTCTATGGCCAGCACCAGGGTTATGGTAGCCAGCACCAGGCTTATGGTAACCATGGCGCTTCGTCTGCCGGTTCCGCCCCCTCCTCCGCCGATGGTTATGCCAGCGGCCATGAGGCACCTCTGTATGCCAGTCCAGCTCCCTATGGCCAACAGAACTACTAAGTGTAGGCCGGAGTACTGCTCCCAGCTGTTGCTCCCCCTCGATGTGTTGAGGTGGGAGCAGAGCAGCTAATTAATTTAAACAAATTTGTTTTTTTTTTACGAAGAAGAAGAAAATGCAAATAAAAAAATGCCAAAAATGGAAAAGTTGTAGAAGATTTTGAAGGGAAAAAAATACAAGAATTATTGCTATCAAATTAAGCATTCTACAGTTACTTTTTCGCTTAGAAGAGAGACACAATATAACGAACTTGGAAGGAACTCCATCCATTGTTAAAACCTTTGATCCTTTGATCAGCAAGTCATGCAAGTTTGAGACTGACGAACTTAAAACCTGGTAAATGAGAGCATCGTCAAAAAAGTTCATTGTATGATCACGGTCGCCACAAATGGAAGTGTATACACTGAAGCTTTTACTTACAAAATGGCTTTGAATTTAAGCTTATATCACTACGTCTTTATAATCACAACACAGTCTTTAATTGTGCTTGCTTTAGTATCAAATACTTCCTTTATCACACCGACAATTAAATTCCAATAACATTTACATATCATCGAATCTTTTGATTCGTTATAGAACCATAAATAATTGCAATCTTTTTGGACATTCGTCAACTCTCAATACTCAGATTGAAGTTTTTTTCTATGCCAAAAAGGGAGACAGCAAATTTTATGAGATTTGCTTAGCCTATTCAAATATAGATTTTCATTTGTTACAGGCTGGTTTCCAGAACGAACGCAAATAAATTGATATTTCGAACTTCACTTGTATAGAAATACTTTTAAAATATTTGGAAACCTGTATGCTTGTGGACAGTAGTCTCATTTGAATGAAGTATTGTGCCGAAATGAAATTGTATGTCAGCTGGAAACATCTGGATTTATAGCTACCACATAAATTTATATGTCGAGCTTTGAAGCTGTTTTGAAATCGGAATACTTATGACAGTCCTACAGTCCTATTTCATCAAAGCTAAGTTGCTAAAACTAAAACTGATCTTAGTACCGAATTTCAATTTGAAATCGTTCATTAATAGAATAATTCTAAGATGTTAATTTAAGAATCTTCAATCAATCGATTGTATAAAAAGCCAAGAAGTGGCAACGCCAGCACACTTCTTATCAGGCAACTCTATTCTTCTTTCTTTTTTCAAAAGCAAAAATGATTAATATATGTTTGAAAGAAAAAAGTGTACATGTCAAATGGAATCTAGCGTTACAGGAAAACCCACCATCCAAGTAAAAACCTATAACCTATGAAATGACAGATGACAGCAATTTTAAATATAGCTTAAGCGATATCTCAAAAGTCAATATTTAAAGACATCAGCAATTAAGCAAGTTAATTAACACCCAGAAAGAAAAATTTACTTGAATTTTGGAAACAATTCATTTTTGTACCTCAAATTCCGGCACTAAATTCATCAAATTTTGGGACACTTAACCCTTCAAAATGTGGTTTTAGGTACAATTTTGTTTAGGAATTGTAAAATGTTGTCAAATTCCACGGCTGAAAATTAAAAAATAAAATGGATTTCGGGCAAATGCTGAAGTTGCTATAACTTAGTATTTAGATTTGTTTTGGGAGTCGGGAATATCAATTGTGGGAGCAAAGTGAATTGTTAGGGAATGATCACAATGAAAAACAGGAAATTGTGTACTTGTAAGGCGACTCTAACATATGACATCGCTCTTCTAAGGCAACAGTCTTACCATCTGCACCACTGTTCTTTTTATCTGATGAGAGCTTTACATTTGAGTGCATTCTTAACTAAGACCTGCTGCACCGTAAGGTATACTATATGGTCGTTTGTGCTGTTGTGTTCTTAGTTCGAATCCCACACGAGGTAAGTTTAAAAATGAAAAGTTTTTATAAGTTTTCCAAGTTTTTATATTCCGTAACAAAGGTACACAGAGTGTATTAAGTTTGTGCAACAGGATGTGACAGCCAGAAAACATCTCCGACCCCCTGCATAGGATATATATTCTGGATCAACTGGATCAACAGCCGAGTCGATATGGACATATGTCCGTCTGTCTGTCCGTATGAAGGAACAGATCTTAGAGAAGGTTTGACATGTATGGAATATGTGCTTCTTACACTAGCAGGCAGTTAAAGTTCATTTTCAATTTGTGCCACGACCCCTTAATCTGGAAAATGTCTCATATCTCCCACAGTTCCAAAGATAGAAGGTTCGTAGCTTTTGCACATATTTAGTAAACAACACTATTTACAGATTTGCAAAAGAAATTATATAGATTGTATGAGCGGTAGTCGAGTTATGAGCTAAAGAATGTTTAAAATTTGCAAGTAAACAAGATGTATAAGAAGCTCTTTCCCTTCACATCTCCCAAATATGTGCCTTCATACGACTGTTGATGCTGATCTAGAATATAAATGTAGTTTATAGGGCCGCAGATTCCTACAAACTTAATATACTCTGTGTGCGTTTAAAAACACACAAATTCCTTAAAAAAAGTAGGTCCGAATGTGTGTGTTTTTTTTACAAATTTCGTAGCCGCAACTTAAAGACAAAACTCTTAAGAGTTAAAAGCCATTCCCACTTTTGCTGTTTTTGATGTCGACGAATGTTTCTGAATATGACTAATAAGCAGAAGTTCGAGTTGTAAGCTCAAGCTGACCCTGGCTCTTGTAAAGCTCGGGTCAGCTCTTTTGATCATCTCTTTATGTTTGAAGTATTGCTTTTTTAAAGGTATCTTTACTTGAGTTTTAGCTTACATTCCTTTCTTTAAATCTTTCTATTCTGCATTCTTTTGAAAAGACAACTGGAATCTGGTGCTAGAAGATAAGAGATAATAGGTTTTCAGTTGATTCAAATGAAGTGATAGGACTTACAAGTGGATACAGAGAGTAACTTCCGCTTCAATCATTCATTCAAAGAACATTTCACATAGAAAATGGTAAGAACTGAAATGGCTAATGTTAAAAGATTGAAAACATAGAATTATATACAAAATGCTTTGGCAAAAGGTACCTATATAGATGGGATTCGAACGAGGAAGTCGAAAGCTATAGAATCTCACCCGATTCTCTTTCCTACTGAGACAAAGTTTGCTTCATCGTGTAAACACCGTCTAAAAGGCTTGCTGCAGTTTCTAAATAACTCTTCCTACACACTCTCTCTTTGCCATTCTCCTGCCTAGATTTGCTATACTTCTCATTCATTCAGCTGGTTCAAAATCTCAGCTTCTCTCATGCTCTTTCTCTCAGCTCAATGCGGAACTGTTGCTGCTGCAATCAATGTAGAGACACTCGAATAACCACGATACGGAGAGATCTCTGTTGTTGTTGTTGTTCTTGTTGATGGTTTCGCAAGTAAAGACGCCAAGATATGCGTGCGACAAGATCTATTAGCGGTTTGGTCATGAGCCACTGGGCGTGGGCCGCAACAACAACAAGAACTGGCGGAACGGAAACTCCAGCTAACCCGTCAACGACTTGACCAACCGGCAACGCCGTCTGAACCGGGGCCAATCGAAAAAGTCACGTAGTCGCCGGAGATCAACGTGTTGCAGCATATTTAAAGAAATCTTTCAACGGGTTAGAGCAGCAGAAGAAAGCCATCATTCCAATTGGTAACACCAGCTGGAACTGGAGAGATGACTAGAAAGTGTTATATATGGGCGCTAGCCGCCTGCCTGATTGTACGTACTTGCATCTCGATCGCTCCCCATGGATCGCCTCTCATCACATTTGTTTTTCTATTTGCAGGCTTGCGCCGCGGCCAATGGCTATGGCAGTCGCAGCGGACCCCAGGGCTATGGTGGCCCCGGAGCTGAGGGTGGCTCCGATGCTGCCGCAGCAGCTGCCTCTGGTGCTGGTGCACCATCGGCTGCCGAATACGCTGTGGCCGGTGGAGAGGGTTCCGAGGCGGTGGCCCAGGCTGCTCCCAGCAGCTATGGCTCCGACCAGAACATCCCCTACAAGCCGGTGAACAACAAGGGCAACACCCTGACCTCCTCCATCACCTATCCCCAGAACAAGGGCGAGATTCTCATCCATCGTCCGGCCCCCATCATTGTGAAGCGTCCACCCACCAAGGTCTTGGTCAACCATCCCCCATTGGTGGTCAAGCCCGCCCCGGTGGTGCTGCACAAGCCCCCAGCAATTGTCCTCCGCAAGGTCTACATTAAGCACCACCCACGTCGCGTCAAGGTGGAGCCCGTCTTCGTCAATGTGGTCAAGCCCCCAGCAGAGAAATACTTCGTCAATGAGAACAAGCAGGGTTACGGCCAGGCTGGTCATGGACACGCTCATGGTGGCCACCGTCACGTTGCCCACCATGGTGATGCTCATGGTGCTCATGCTCATGCCGGTCCCCAGCAGGGACAGGCTCTGCCCGCCTATGCCTCCGGTGCCGATAGCGCGGCCGCCAGTGCCGGCTATCAGCTGCTCCAGGGTGGCAACCATGGTCTCTCCGCCTTGGCCAACATTGCTGGCAATGAGCAGCACTATGGCCATCATGGTCAGCAATATGGTCCCGCTCCATCTGTTGGAGCCGGTGGCTATGGCGCTCCCGCCTATTAAGCTGCCAGCCATTGCCCAGTCAAGGGATGTGGGCACACCTTTAGTTAGTTATGTTTTTACACCAAAAAACACCGCTTGCACGCCTCATCCCATCCCTAAAGAACCAAACAGAGATTGGGAGTGAGCGAGCAAGTTTCATTGCAGACAAATAAAAAAAAAATTAAAAAAAAAAAACTTCACATGTTTTTAGTTCATTTTAAAGAACAAGGTCCAAGGTTGGGTTCAAGATTAAAGATAACAAGGAGTTCCTAAGTCAAAGTGGTTTGATTCAGCAACAGTGGGACCAAATAATTATGCCCTTACAACTTTTTACGCTAATTGTCCCACTCTGAGAGCGGATTTTTCACATCTCGCATAATTTCGCATTTTAACATTAACAAAATTGAATTGCTTTTTCAAATGGACAAGATAGAAGCATCTATATGCGCAAACATTTCGCATAAAATGAATATCGAAAAGAGAAATTTAAAGATTTCTTGGATTTTAAAAACATTTTGCCTTAGCAGCCGCTTCAATCGACTCTTCCTACAGATTTTTAGGGTACCGAAGGTAAAAGGAAGGAATGTAAAAGTCAGAAGGAATAATTTCCGACGCTTTACGGTTTATACATATATTTTTGATTAGAATAGACGTCATATTTTCCACAGTTTTATAGATAAAAGGTTCATACTTTGTGGACTTATTTGGTAATCAAGATTAATTATCAATCCGCCAAAAGAATGGTAAAGATCGAATAAACAATAGTCGAGTCATAGGAAAAACAATCATTTATGCTGGGCAGCAAGGGCTGGAAGAGCGATGGGCAGCACTTCACACATCTTAACACTTTGTGTGGTAAGTACAAACTTTGGAAGGTACAGCGTATGTTATAGTCGAGAGCTGGGCCTTCTTTCTTACATGTTTTAGTATAATAAAGCTTAAAAAATCTGATTGAAATTGTGACTACATTCTATTTTCAAGTACTTGGAAGGCCTTTCTCTGGATTGTGGCGACTCCACATAGTATTAATTGATAACTGGCAAATTGAAAACAACAATGGAGTAAAGTTAACTTCAGCTCCACGTTTTTCTAAGACTGCTTTTGGGAGCTATACTCTACAGATGTCCGATTTCGACCAATCTTAGTGGAATCATGCAAAAGCCTAACCAACGAACATGTAAGCAATTTGGAGTCGATTCCATTTAAAACCAAAAAAGTTTTTCTCATTAGAACTACTTTTTCGACCGATCATTCCCATGTCAGCTTTATGCTATAGTCATCCGATTTTGACAAAACTTTGTAGAATTGTGTGAGAGCATATCAAATAAATAAAAACCAATTGTAAGGACATTTCCTTGGAAAACAAACAAGTTTTCTTACTAAATCTACTTTACAGACTCTACTTTTCTATGACAGCTATACTATATAGATGTACGATTTCGACCAAACATAGTAAAATCATAGGGAAAGCATAGCAAACTAAGAAATACAAAGTTTGGAGAAGTTTCCATTGAAAACAAAAATGGTTTTCTCTCTAAGACTAGTTTTTCGACCGATCGTTCCTATGACAGCTATATGCTATGGTCAGCCGATCCAGCCGATCAGCGTACTTGTACCAGAAGACTTCCAGCAAAGTTTGGTGAAGATAGCTTCAAAAATGATGGACAAGATAGCATAAAAACGGACGGATCAATACAGCTCGTCATGCTGACCAAGTATATACATATATATAAATTATATATTATTTAAGGCTATTAAAATATCTGGACACTTTTATAATACTTTCTGATAGGGTATAAGAAATGATTTGCACGAAAAGTGTGTATGTATGTATGTAGTTCATGTGCGAAATTGCATATCAATAGTAGCGTTGTCACCCGATGCACCATGTGATAGTCTATCGATGAGTGCCTATTTCGATCTATCATTGGGCGCTTTCAGCAGATAAATCCGATTTACGATGACTGATTTACGATTTGCGATTGCTAATGATTCTCTGCTGAATGTCACTGATTGCTTAGTTAGGCAATTTTCTGGCTTAATTACATTTCTTCAACTCATTTAATGCACAATTTTTAAGGGATTTTGCCTCCGCCAGTTTGTCAGTCTACTTTAAGTTTTGGTGTGAACAGTTGCAGGACGAGCAATCAATAAACTGTCTCACCAATTATAGATTTTGTATGATTCCATCTCAGCAAACATGATTGTCATATTTACCAATCGCAATCGGTAATCACTGTATTCAGCAGGTAAAATCGGCAATCACAAATCGGTAATCGTAAATCGGATTTATCTGCTGAAAACGCCCATTGACAAATCTGGAAAAGAATCATTTAAGTGTGCTGCACACATTAAAAGATTATTTAAATTTTGTATCTGTTCTGCTGAGGTTCGGGTAATCGCTAGTAAACTGCTTCGGTCTTTTAAGGCAATGAAAGTGAATGGTTATATATTCCGTCCGCCTGTTGCTACATCCCCTTAGACATTATGTTTACCTGTCTAAAACTACCATCTATTAAAAATTGATAGTCTAAAGTAATTTTAAAGCTTTAAAGTTTGATGAGCTCATTGTATTCGTGTAACATTTGCTACTATTGCTAAGCTATTTTTCTGTCTGTTGTCTAATAGATAGCACCTTCTCAATGGATTGTAGTTTCGTTTATACACAATTTTCTTTGAATCGTTCTATGCCGAAGTAAGCCGACCAATATTACCAAGACCTTTTCTGCTTGGCATCGCAACTAATATCGGACTGTATATCAGGACTTTGTATTAACAAGTTCTCACTAAATTTTGAAATTGTCAAAGGAATCAAACGAAAAAGTTGCAAATGAAGTTTGGAGTTCAACTGAAAGTATAAAGCAAGTCTGAAAGCGCATATACATTAAATCAAATGACCGCCTACTGCGCCACTTGGTGTATTCGAAATGAAGCATTATTGAAAGAAAAGAATAAAGGTGCTAGAGTCCGTTATTGATACTCATTCTCTACACCAAGAGGTATACAAATCATCCCAAGACTAGGCCTGTGCCTTCACAGCTGGTAGATACTGCCAGCCAAGATCTTAGCAATCATTCAGCTAACCTGTTACAAAAAAACTAAACCAGACTGCTGCCATTACTCCATAAATTGTCGTTACACGCGTGTCCTTGCCGGTGCTCAGCCAAGCGACTCTAATTGTACAGCAACAACAACAACAACAATACAAATTACATGACAACAAGTGCCACATTTTGATGACTATCGACAAATTGCACAACAAATTATCCAAATGTAGGTCATCATATGCCCGCCCATTTCTTGATTTGAGAAATCAGCATAAAAATGCGACACTTTAGTGAAACGTTTTCATTTTGTAAGCAAAAATAATCAAGAGTCGGAAGAATACACAAAGCAAAAACTGGCAACGCGCGCGATATCCAAAAATAACTGTTACAAGTTCAGCTGCAAAAATGACCCAACATTTCCATCTATGTCTGTGGCTAACCCTACTACTACTGGGTTTCTGGCAAGCCGTTTGCTGGGCTCAGGTGAGGAGTACTTAAAAATAGCATTTGCAACATTTGAATGTAATTGTACGCCCGATTAGCCCTGCCAAATGCGTTCGCACAACAACCGCATAGATGGCATGCAGCATCTCACCCGGCTGATACTCAGTATAGCGGAAAATCTGTAAATTATGATTGGGATTTATTTGTATGCATGTGAAGAAGGCGAGACAGAGAGTGTTAAGTTTAAGTATAAATAAAGTTATTTTTAAGCTGGTCTAAAAGTCGCCTAAAATGTTGCAAGAAGTATTAAAAATTTAAAATCAAGTTGGTTGGAAAATGGTTCAAATTATGCCGTAGATATAAGTATATAAGATAAGTGGTTAATGTTATAAATGTGTTAAATTAAAGTGTGAGTGAGTGGGTGTGTGTGTGTGATGGAATTTAAAATGAAGCGCTGCTTCGCGGCGGCGGTGAATACATTTATAAAATCTGTTCTCCTCCTGAAGTCACCTAGTGATGGCGTGGTGTTGGCGGTGTTTGAGCCTGAATGTTGCCCTCCACAGGAAAGTTGCCGAGCAGCTCATAAGTTGGCGGCAGGCTAATTATTGGCTGTGGTGCCGTTGCTATGCCCCAGGCAAAGGGACTCTGGAAGGAGAGTAAGAGAAATGTAACAACTTATTATGAAATTTGGCAACCATTTTAACAACAGTTTGGAGCTAGGAACCAAATCGAACCTGTAGCCGTTGGAGCTAACCCTCAGAGTTAAGTTCAATCAAAAATGTCGTAAAGCTAGAACCTCAAATCAATCAGAGCTGTGCCATCCACTTCCAACAAGTTTCATCCGGCTCGAAGGACCAACCATCTTACCTATAGAACTATATGAAATCTATATTTTTTAATCTCCAATCTCTAGAACTGAGTAAGCTGTTTTTAAAACGCTTCAAATGGCATCTTGACTACCTTCAAAGTCCAGTTTATACTACAAACATGATCTAGGCATGGTAGGCGAACGAAGACGGGGCAGGATGACTGGTACTGTTTGAAGACACATTGTTAGCCACATAAACGCGAATGATACAGCGATTCTTTCATCGGCCAACACCCAACAGGACTTGGATCAATTCCTAATAAAATCCTCAGACTGAGCACAAACAAAGGTGTGTCACCACAAATACCAGCAAAACAAAACAGCTCATGCACACCTGGTGAAATATTCAGCAGCCAATCAGTCAGATCAGAAGCAATCTTGCCTTTTTTTGAGGGTCCAGGTGGACAGAAAACTACTTCCAGGCCACTTTACAACAATTGTTAAAAGACTAAGGGCCACAGCGAAGAAACGGCAAAGTAAACTACCGCTAAAAACCAAAACAACTATGTACAACCAGCTAATTTCACCAATATGGCAATAGGCGCTACCTGAAAGTGGTTCGCTTATTTGTGAAATTCAGTTCCATCGACTAGAAGTGCCCCAAAACCAAATTCTGAGCACCATTGTAGGAGTCCCCTGTTGTATGTAAGCAACAGAACCGTCCATACAGACCACCTCGATATCAAAGCATTTGAACAAATCTACACGGAGGCCTGCTCCAGATATTGGAAGAGATGGCAAGACCATTTTACCGAGGAAGCCGGGCAAATAGCCCTAAAGCCAGCCCTGGGCTGTACAAGGAAATGCTCTAAATATATGTCTATCAAGCGCCACGATGACATCAGCAGTTTGTGGTACAAAATCATCTATCTTCGTCCACAGCGCAGCAATAAGCAGACGAGTCTGAGACGCTACAACAGCAACTTGGGTATCGCCATTTGGGGCTTTTACTCATACAGAATCCTCCAAACTTCAGTAGGTAGTAAGTCAATGGCATAAATCTCCACAACAGCTTCAAGCAAACCACCAAGAGCAGCCAACAGACGGCCAAAACAATGATCCAGGCTCCAGAGTACATGGCCTCATTCGGCAACAACAAGTCCAGCAATTAGCGACCAAGATGATGCCCAGCGACAAATCCTGCATGACCCTGAGCTACGCACAACAAGGAAGGAGTATAAACCACCCGCAACATGCCCACCAACTAACTAGGCAAATTGATTCCACTGTCTATAAGGCAATACAGACGGTTGTGAATCTCAGCGACAATGATGCGTTACAGATAGATGGCGATCCACAGTTAATGTTAGCCGATTTCAACATAATTCGGATTGTAGGAGTCGATTTCGCCGTTTCATCAAAGATGAAAGAAACTTGCTACGGAACACAAACCCCTCCACTTGACAGGATGGTCTATCGAAACTGCTGTCGTCTATTCGCATCAAAAACTGTGAGGCGCAAGCGACACTCGGAACACTTACAAGATTCTTGAGGTATGTGATACCTTAACCAGCTCTTGTATTCTCAAAACTGTCCCTAAAGTATATACCATATGGTACAGCTAAAAACGAGGTTAATGAGCTGTACAACAGAGGATGTTGCATAGACAACAGCCCAAACCTAGAGTAGCTTAGAATCTACCGGCTGGGAAAGGCAATGTTTATGTTGAAAGACCTTAAGGCGGATCAGAAAAGGCAATCATGGTAATCAGTTGGTTAAATATTTACTGGAAAGCAATAAACTAGGCGGAAGCTTTTTAGAGAAGACAATTGAAATACAAGATATAAGTTTTCTAAGCCTGGAACGGCCCTCTCTGGAGTGAAAGTCAGATTATCCTCCAAAAAGTTGTCAGAAATTGCAAGGAAGATGACTTCGTCTGCGTTCTAAAGTACTTTTAAATGATTGTCAGCTTCACGGGGGTAATCTCAAGGGATTTCATTCTTAGGAGTCATTGCGACCATATGGTCAAGTGGGGTTGAGGCTCGTCCTGTAAGCATTAATAAGTTTGAGCATGTGATTCTAAAGATGTGTTAAGATGTAGATGCTTCCGTTATAACAAGCAGTTATTTTGTAGGACTTGCTGTCGTACCTCTTTGACAGGTGAATCTGGCGATATGAATCCCACAAAACTTATTCAAATTCTGGAAAATCTTACTTTTGGCGTTTACTCAATATTTAGCATGTTTTTTGGACGGACCGGAGAACGGACTATTCTAAAATCAACACAACACTCTCATGCTAAACAAGAATATATAACTTAACATCTGGAGAGGACCAAAAGGAAGTTCTGTTCGTATCTTTCAATTTTCACACTTACCACCTGCTGTCCATTGCCGGCTCCCAATGGTGGTGGTGGTCCAGCTTTGTGAAAGAATATGGCACCCGGCGGTGGTGGCTGCGGTGCCTGCTGCAGCATTTGTGGTGGTCTAGCTATTTGAGTAATTGGTGGTCCGCCACCCGGAGATGCGGGATAGAAATTGAACTGGTTGCCACTGGTATTGGGCGAAGGAGTGGGTGTGGGCAATAGCACCGTTAGCCCAAGGTTGTCCCGAATGTCATGTAGAGGTTCCGGACGTTTTCCGCGTTGGTTTTTGTTAAAGAAATGATTGGAGCGCTTGGAGCGCATGTGTGGCGGCTTATCCCCACCATTGGCCGTGTTCGGTTCGCCTGCCTCGGGCGATGGTGGTGGTGTTGAGTCCACCATTACATGGGCAGACACCTCTTCCCCGGTATTACTTCTTGGCTGTTGGTCCGTGTTGTTGTAACTGAAGGTGTTGATGCACTCCTCCGGCGTTGGCAACTGTTGGTGGGACATCCGCATATGCGTATCCACGCCAATGTTGTAAAAATAACGCAAGGTGCCCACATCGGCAGGCAAATCCTCGCCATTGAACTGAAGCGAACGCCTGGCCAGCGGCTGGGGTGCGGGCAGCGTCATAAATGGCAGCGGCGGTGCTGGGGGCATTGGCATGGGCATGGTTGGAGGATAGCCAGCAAAGGGCATATACATACAGCCCTCGGCGGTAACGGGAGGAGTAGCCGCTACTGCGGCTGGCACAGGAGGAGGAGGATACTGAAACTCCTCGGTCAAACTTAAGGCTGAAGTGGGCGTCCAGTTGGGCTCAGCACGTCCATTTAGCATGGGTAAATAGTTAATGAAATGGTTAGCCGAAGTAATGGGAGCGACAACATCCTGACGTGAGTGCTGTGGACGTGGCATCTTGTGGCGCAGCTGCTGTTCTGGGTCAGCGTGGGGTAACTCATGCAGTTCGGGCTCTCGCTGCTGCTGCTGCTGCTGCTGTCTTGGCTCACTTTGATAGCAATGATCCAGCTGTATGTACTGATGCATCTGCACTATGTCACACTTGGTGGCCTCAAAATAGTTGCCCATGTCAAACACTTTGGCCGTCTTCTTCCATTTGTGCATCTTATTGGATTTGCTTACAAATTTGGACAAATGCATGCGATGCATTTGACGTTGATAGCGATAGGGCAAGGTCCAGGGACGGAACTCATCGGGCGGCAAAGGATGCACCGACTCATAGGGTACCTAGGAAGCAAAGGGAAGGGAACAAACATGGTTAACAAGTGAACTAAGCAAGGAGCAAAAGGAAGAAAGATCAAAAGGAAGGGTAGGTACCAATAGCTTCTTGCCGAATTGCTCCACATAGACAATACAGTAGGATTTGTCTGTGGAGATCTTTTGTATGTGGCAAGTGTACAACTCGGAATCATTCTCCATCTCCACGCGGCACTTGGCTCCGACCTGCAAAAGAAAAGGTAGGACGACACGGGGTCAACAGAGAGAGATAGATAACACTTGGATATGGATATGAAAGTGGGTAATGATGTGGGTGAATGATGCCTGATGACTAATACTAATCACTTGGATGTGACTTTGTACCTTAAAGTTGTAGTCCCCCGCATAGGCATTATAACGCTTGGCCTCCTTGCGCAAATCATTCCAGCAATCGAACTCTATGTTCCGATACATAAACGGATCCAAGGACTTGGCCACCTTATAAGGAAACGGTGTTATGCCTGCAAAAATAAGGCAGCAGTTGGGTGTTCCGCATCAAAATTACACAAAAATGCAATCTCTTACCATCATCCAGCAATTGGCGCACGCAGCTAACCAAACGATTTGGACACATCAGCAACATATCGCTTTCTGCTGGCACAGCCGCCTGGCCAATGTCTAATTGCAGATCCCGCCGTCCAGCAGCACGCACCATCTGATGCTGATGCTCCAGTCTCTGTGGACTGTTGTGAAAGCTGCATAGCTTATAGTTTTCCAAAATGCATTTAGTGTGCTCCGGTAAATCCAATTGAAAGAAACGTCCATTGCCGCAACGTAGACGTATCATATAGCCCCGTTCGTCAAAATCCACCTCATATTGGCCCCATTCAAAGGAATGCGGATGCAACATGGTCTCAATGGCATAATTCACATCGGGCAGCTTGAACATCATTTTGTACAGCAACTTGAAGGTAATGGCTAGAGTTCGAAACAAGGGATTAGCATTGGATTGTGTATGTTAATATGAGAGACACATCGGATTTTAGGAAAATGCGGATCTGTTGAACCCAACTCATGGTTGCGAATATAAACGGAGACTTTGTAGCTAGGAAAAGGGCCTCAGACTACAAGAATCCTGTACTAGCAACGTTAAGTACAGATTACTGATGTACCGCAAATCTTGGGACCTTGTCCATATCCCTAGCCGACAAGAACGGCACCACCTTCCACAAAGGTAATGCAGGAGCGAGGCTTCTTCCCCTGAAAATGCACTTGCCTCGTCAAGAGGAAGCCCCTACAGAGGTGTATAGTACAGCTGGACGATGGATCCTGGGCTTGGTCTGATGAGCGAGAAGTTCGCTAGCAAACTAAACCTTCCCCCGTCTAGCTTCCCCGGAGAATGTCCCCTTCACTTAAACTGGTACCTTGACAGCAACTGGCCTACTCTTTTTTGCTGGTCGAAGTGCGTCTACAGCTCTAAAAGCTAAGTCTTACCAAGGCCCCGGACCTTTGATGATGTTAATGGAGAAACAATCAAGTCACTTCCGGAAGTGTAAGTGCTGTTCCTGATGAAGCTATTTAACAAGGGGACTCGATTCCCATACTTTCCTTTCTCTTGGATGTTAGTGGCAATTCTAATGGTTCCCAGGAAGGGCAAGAAACCTACAAAGTCCGTCTCAGGCAGACCAATTAGTCTGCTACCAACTTCAAAATATTTGAAAGAATTTTGGCAGTTACTTCAGTTTCCATGCTCACACATCCCCATGAGACTCATCTTGCTGATCGAAGTGCTTCTATTGTGCCTAATTGCGTCACACTTTCTAATCACATTTTGAAAGCTTTCGGGGAAACCCCTGCTCAGCTGTTTTCCTAGCTATTCGGCAAGCGTTCGATCGTATTTTGGCCTGATGTGGACTGCTTTGTAAGCTGAAATCCCTCCACCTTGTTAAACAATGCTAACTACTTCGATTCTACCTGCTGGGGTGACGCTTTATGGTTGAGCTAAGAGGCGTGCAATCAAGCATTTGGTACTCTATACTCTTATCACCGCGAGTCTGCCGTATCAAGTCGCTAATCGCACTCTAATCGCCTTTTAAGCAGATGATACCGCCGTGTCTACTTACAATAGCTTCAGAAGGACCTTTGTTAAGGTTTACCAGTTCTTATATGGCTTTTTGGTCAATGGAACGTATGCGAAATGGTTCGAAAAGCCAAAAAGCTCACATTCTCCATGAGACTCGGCCAAGTTGCTCGAGTGCAGCTCCAGGAAGCTAAAATCCCACATTTGGACTCTGCGGTACGCCGGAACGCCGCTTGATCTGGAACTCGCCTGGCTTCTTATGTCCGTAGTTGTCGTAGCTTGTCAGCTTATCAGTCAAGAAATAATCCTTTTCTTTCATTAGAAGACTTGGAATCAGCAGTTACTAACAGTACAAAGCGCAAGGGGCTAAGTGAGAACGGTATGAAAGCACTTTCTCAGCAAGGAGAGATTCTTTTCTGAATAATAATAATATCCAAAAGAGCGTCCTCTGATCAGACAAAACATGCTCCAGCGGAGCAAGCTTTCCAAAAAGACAAGAACGAATTTTACAGCTGACTAGATGGAGGGTTTATCCCGGAATCGGTAAGAACATGTGGCCATTTGGCGCCGATTTCGCGGCCACTGAAGCGTAGTGGATATAGGTAACTCCTAGGACCATCAGGACGGCGATTGTCAATTTGTCCGGTGGAATCAGTGAAATTAATATGTAGACAATCCGATTTCTAGTAATCACCTAATATTGGAATCTATATACTAATTCGGGGGTGAACTCACACTGACAAATGGCCGCCATTTCTATATACTCCACCTTAAAGACCGAATCAAAATGGTTCACAGTGGTGTAGAAGACTCGAAAGTTGTCCCGAAAGCGTCGATTGAAGGTGACCACAGTGCCCATATTGAAGGGCTCATACAAAATGACATTGCGCCTGTGCAAATGGAAAGAGAATGATGCAGAGCTTACGAGATTATTCCACCGCACTTACCTGTACATGCAGCACATAGCGCGTAATTCCAGCAGAGTGCCATATGTTTTGGGCTTTGACATGTCCTGCATGTAGGCATCAAAATCGCCCGAGATGTACTGTTAAAATAGAAATAGTGGAACTTAATGCACCTTCATACATATGTCGCCGTTCTCTCTTACCCTTTCAAAGATGCGTCGCTTTTGGGTCATGAAACGGACACATTCCAAACGCACTTCATAGTTCAACATTTGGGTGTCATACATTTGCTCAGCAATGGCACGGAATAGGCTGGAGGCATCTCGAGCCGTATGCTTACGGTAGAGGCCACGACTTTCCAGGAATTGGTCATACGGATCGGGTGCTTGGCGGCTGCCCGAGGTAATGGGACGCTGCAGGTGTTGTTGTTCGGCCATCATCTTCGAACGTTCAAGAGTGGCAACGGCTTTTTTTCTGCATTAATGAACACAAGCGAGAGTGAGATGTCTATATAGCTAAACACGCACACATACAGAGCGTTTCAAACATGGCGACTTTTTTACCTTGTAAAAAGTTAGAGAAACTTGAAAATTGAACACATAAACTAACGCAAGCAAATCGTTTAAGCTGTGCACACACACGTAAAGGAGCGAGCACTTGAAAATAAATATTTAAAAAAAATATAAAACAAAAAGAGAGGCACTGCGCTTATTTTTTTAAGTTTTGCTTAGATTTTTCTCTTCCTTTTTTTTTCTTTTGAGAACCGTGCCCTACGCCGTTAGCCAACGAAATGAAGAGACGCACTGGCAGTGGCATTGAAATGATCTTGAGTCGACGTCGGCGCCGACAGAGGAGTCAAAAGCAAAGCAAAAAAGCAACGGTAAAAGGAACGAGCACAAAGCAAGCAAGCAAACAAGCGACGCTCAACGAATCAGGAAGCACACATGCATACAAACTTATATATTTAGGACATATACATAACAAAATCCATACCATAAAAAAATAGTTTTAAACATACATACATAGTTTGCAATAAATGCATTTAGTTACATTTTTGCTGCAGATTTTAAATTTGAATTATCGATATCTTATCGATAACTGCCATCGCTAACAGCCCGCGATAGTTAGCTTGTTGTTGCTGTTGTTTTTTGTTGGCCCACAAAAATGGGGTGGAAAATGCCGCCACCGTCTGACTCTTAGCTTTTCTTGCATTATTGTTGTTGTTGCTGTCTGCTGCGGCGGCTGCCTTCAGTTTGAAATTGCAAGTCAATGAAGCCAGGAGTAAACTTCAAGTTCGCGCTGTTACCGCGACTAAAGTTGTCTGGAAGAGATGTGAGTTTGTGTGTGATTGTGTAGTTTACAGTTAACTGTTCTTGGTTGTTTTTGATTGATACATATGTGTATATTATCTCTAGTTGGTGTGTGTGCGTGTTTTTTGTTTGGGTTCTGTTTTTTGTGTTTCATCATCGTCAGACAACAAAAACAACAACAACAAACACACGTCGTCCTGCTGCAAAGACATGATTTCATTTGATTATGAAATAAGCTCTCACGGTCTCAATTGCGGGTTAAAAATCAATAGTAGAAATATGCAAAGGAAACACGTGTTTAATTCCAGCTCTCTCTTTCTCTTCCCCTAAATCAATAAACAGTTAATCGAGTTTATTGAACGCGTGGAAAACTGACCCGGCTGTCTCTCTCTCTTTCTCTCTATCTACCGCCCCTCTCTGTTTCCCCCCACAAGCTTTGTTTACGCTGCTGCCTGTCTGCTTGTGTTTTTTTTGTCTATTTTTTTTTTCCATTTTTTTTGAATGAATGAGTGAGTCTGGCCTCGGTTTTCATCTCATCAATAACTGGGTCAAGAAATTGCAAGTGACATTTGTATGTAGGTACATAATTACATAGGGATGTATGTATGCATGTACATACATACATATGTGTTTCATCAGCTGTTGAGGTCAACTAAGTATGCCAATGTCATGGGCAATTTACAGCACACTTCCTGCCAGTGTCAGTTCATTGAACTGGTTCTTATTATTTTTGGTTTGTAACAATTAAGATAGGAATTGATACGAATGGGTTCGTTGCTAGTTAGCTGTACCACCGCTCAAGCTAATTTGATATATGCAACTACAGTGAATACCTGTTAAATGCAATTGCTGAAAAACCAGCACTAATGGCCAAAGACAGGTTTCCCTCATTTTCTTAGATGGGAGTCTATGCTGCCGTATATACCCGTTTCAAGCTTAACTAGTGAGTGTCTCGTCATCGTTCATCCTTCTTTCTAATTCTCTCTTGCATTGTATTTGCTTAACGTTTACACGCCATCCATTTGTATATATTTCTTAGATCGCGATATCAGCATAGTGTATTTATGAGAGGAATTGCAAACGTGTAAACACAATTTACCAGTCTTCTGCTTCTTTTGTTCTTCTGCTTTCGCACACATACTTATTAGAAAGAGACAAATCTATGGGTTTCTATGCGCAGAGCGCTCATACTTACGTATTTGTAGTTGCATTGCTAAGAGCAATAGCCGCAAACATTCACAACCATTGTTGTCAACTGTTAAAGCCCAAAAATGGCTGATGCTACTTATCTCTGGACAAAACTAGATTTTCTTTCGATTTGTCGCTTAAAAGTTTTGCAACATGATTTTTGGATTTCGGCGGCTTACCAAGGTAAAGAGAGATATCAAATGCAGCAAACTTGTGAAGTTAAAAAAAACTACTCGATAAGTAACATAAAGGAGCATGATGCAACGTTACAAGGTGAGGCGTTATGAGTGTGATGCGTACTTTTGCCAAAAGCTTACGCTTCAAAAGTACGCGCAGCACTGCCCAGTGGCGCAAATGCTCATTATTACGTCCATTATTAATGCATTACCTCTCGCCTGTATGCATTCAAAAACCCAATACAACTTGCCTTACTTTCTTAAGAAATGGCCAAATTTTCCGCACGGTACATGAGTTTATTGAATTTTGTAATGCAGAAAGTAATGACGTGCCGAAGTTTCTTTCGGGTCCCCATTACACAAGCGTATTCTTTTACCATATTGTAATGCAGAAATTCTCGAGCCATTACAAATGCGCTGAAAAAAAATCTCATAGGTAATGCATTACATTGTGGCTCGTACGTAATGCATTATTTCGACCGACCACATTCAGCCCAGCGCCACTGGGTGAACGCGGAGGTACTTTGCAGAGAACTCACACTCATGGCACCTCACCTTATATAGTTGCATCATTATAAGGAGTTTTGGGCTTAGTGCTTTAATCAGCTTTTTTTTAAAAGCACAATTCTTTCTATAATAGTTAGCTCCACATAGTCGCTACCTGTTACCGCTATTAAATCGTACAGTAAGATCATGATACAGTTCTGAAATAGCTAGAAAATGTTATGAAAAAATATGTATTATTGAATTGCAGGCCCAGGCAAAACTAAATAGTTGTTCGCTTTCGACCATATAAAATAGCTAGACCTTGTGGAAAAATAGCTAAATTGGCAACACTGGATACTAGGTATGGCAAACGCTCAGCGCGCTCCCTGCTCAGTTGTCACCAAAGCAAATCACAAAAACAAATTTTTTTTTTACTCATTTTTTCTCTCTCTCTTTTTCTCTCATGTTTGGTGTCTACCCGCCGTAAGCTGACTTTCTAGGAAACTCTAATTATGTACATACATACATATGTATGTGTACATTAAAGAATGTCTGGACCCTTATATCCCCCCTGTTAACTTTGGCATAGTCTCCATAGTTCAAGCAATTCAATTTTGATCACTTATCAATATTGTCTGCTTCTTCCCTTACCCCCTCCTTCGCCTACGTAAATTACTCCTGTTCTCAGAGCGCGCCTCCCCTATTCTTCTCTTATCTTATCCTAAACAACTGTTCGTGATAAGCAGTTGCCGTTGCTTTTCCATTTCATTTTAGACATGTGTCATTCAGGCGCGACTTAACGCCAACTTCGCGCTTCTGTGATGAATTTCCTTCTGTTCTTTTGTTTTTGCTCATAAGTAGTTTGCGTAATTGTTGTTGCTGGGGGGACGGACTCTGCCGGTCGGTCGGTCAGTGCCAAAGATTTTTCGTTTGGTCTTTTCAGTTGCTCGTTCATCGTTGTCGCGTCTCTGACAGAGCGAGAGAGAGAGGTACAAAGCTGAAAAAATCAAAAGTGTGTGAACCGGTTATTTTGGCAGCCGCTGTTATCTGCTTTGCATAGTGCATTTTTTTTTGTACACACTGGCTGGCCCAAAAATTCGGACAGCTGGCAAGCTTTAACTGTCTAGTGGTTGTTTATTTGTATTCTACTTGCAACTTGGTTCTATTTTTCTTTTTTTTTCTTTCTTGTGTTCTTTTTTTTTATTATTGTTGCAACAAATTTAAACGCCTACGTACAACCGCCCGCTCTGCCATTTATTGTTGAAAAGTCGCACCACAAACATGAAGCCGATTAACAGCAGCATAAACAGTGGCGGCGAGAATAATGTGCCCAGATTACGTCGCAGGCCCATACGTAAGCTATTTATATAATTCATATATCAAATTTAATTTCTATGATTTCCTTTCAACTGCACTCTATTTATAGTTTTAATTGTGATTTGTATTTTATTTTTAATTTTTAACTACAATTTATAAGTCCCGTTTGGACTGGGCTAGAAAAGATAGGTCTGACGAATTGTCTTTGTCAGGAAAAACTTTTGGTTGACAAAGGTAACGAGTTCAAATTTGGAATTTATGTAGTTTTTACACTGTTAAACAATTCGTCAAAGTTTGAAAAAAATCGGTTTACTCTGGCATATAGCTTGCATAGAAAATATCGGTCGAAAACCTTTTTGTGATCAATGTAGCGTTACAAAATCGTTCATTAACATCATTCCACCAAGTTTGCTCAAAATCGGACCACTATATTTCTTAGTTGCCAAAGAAATTAGGGTTGCAAAATGATAGGAAATAAGGTGTGGTTCGTTTCAGCGGTTCACACAGGTTTTAAGTCAGCGATGTTTAAGAAAAGAGGCTCTCTGACGCTCTCTGTCTCTCTCCGACACTCACTGAAGCATTACTTCGGCAAGCATTCTGCGTGAATTACCGAAAGTGTTTGGCCCCTGGGGGCTATGGGTGAACATCGCTGTTTTAAGCCACCGTTTAGGTTTATAACATGATTTTTTAAGCCAACAGTGGTCCACTCTTCATTTATTTTATATTTAAAGAAAGCCTGTTTCCATTTCCACTGATAGTCCCGGTCTCGAAAGTTTTGCAGCCCAAAAAACGCTAAAAACTTAATATATTATATTTCTGTTTTCTTCTCAAATCTCAAATTTTAAAGCACGTTCTTAAGGAAAAATATCCGATTTTTTAAGAAATCTGTGCGAAAGTTATTTTCGATACTTTTGAAGTTAAGGCTAGTTTCAAGAAACGCCAAAAACTCATTTTGTATTCTAGCAACGCCATTAATTCCACCGAATCTTCGCTCCTAAAGCAAGTACTTAAGAATAACTAATCGAATTTCGGCTTATTTTGATTGGAAACTTAATTTCGGCGGGGTTTCAAAGATAAGGTAGTGCGAAAAATGGCCAAAATCGAATTTTGTCTCAAAGTTTTAGTTATAAAGTCCCGATTTGGCCTTAAATCTGATTGACAATAAGCCAGTACGAAAACGTTTCAAGAGCTCATTATTATACACTTGCAGAGGGTATATTGAAATTACCCAGATGTTTGTAACGCATAGAAGGAAGCATTTCCGACCACATAAAGTATATTAGTTTGGTCGAAATCTATGTAGGATAGCTGTCATACAAAAGTAGAGTCAGAAAAGTAGTCTTGGTGAAAAAACTTGTTTGTTTTCAGTGAAATATCCTTCAAATTAGTTTAAAAAAAACGTGCTGCAAGGCTATACAAACTTTGGCCAAGCCGAAGTTAACTTTCCTCCATTTTTTTTATTGGATCGCCCTCAATTTTACCCTATCTCCTTCTGGAGTATATCGTTGCGGTTAACGATTTGCTGCATGTAGAAATTGCCCTCAAATTTACTAATTTAGCGCGAAAGTAGATAATTGCAAGCTCGTTCTCAAAAATTCACCCCGAATTCCATCTATTCTAGCCTAGTGCAAACACCAACTTTATTTTGTGTGTGCCTTTTTTTTAAGTTTCTCTCTCTCTTTTCTGTTAGTTTAACATGTTTCGCTTTGACATTTTTATTTGCTTTTCCCATAATTTGCTGCACGCTATTTTTAGCCTTTAATGCATTTGGCATGCCATTTACTTTTATTTACATTACATTACATGGTGCACCTACTTAATTTTCCGAACAATTTATATTTAGTATTATATTAATTATGAATTTAGTTGATTGTCTCTTTTGTTTGTTTGTTGTTGTTGCCGCCTTGGCAAGTGGCAAGTTGAAGGTCGAGTGCAGGCAAGCAATGAGTGCGCTCGCGCTGCACTTGCTTGTCATTAGGCTTAACCTAGTAACTGTTACTTTTGTTGTGTGTTATTTATATTGAGTAAACACGCCACGCGATTGCGATTTGCCCATTGCCATTGCCAAATGATAGCCGAAGCATAACAGCAACAACATTGCCGAGCACCGTGGGGTGTAGCCAATATCATCAGACATGTGGCTCCCCTTGCCATACAATATGGCATTATAATCTGGCAGAATTTCCTCCTGGGCTCAAAAATCTCTTTCTTCGAGAATGGAAACCAAAACTTCATGCCTTAAGCATAGTACTTAAAAAATTTAATTAGAATTAGCTGAGTGTCAACCTAGAGGGTTGCTAAAAATACCGACTGGTCTCTTAGCTGGGCCAGTTCTCAGACCAAACTAAATGCCTTCGCTCATAACCTGCTAAAAACTCGTGGCGCCGCTACCTTGACTAGCTATACAGCTGATTGCGTCTAGTTTTCAATTTTTTACACCACCTACCCAAACTTAATTGATTTAACAATTTTATTTTCCATTGAAAAGTCGTATTTTGTTGTTGAACTGTTACACTTTAACCTTAGCTGACCCTCAGTGGAATATGTTGTCTTTTTAGCTAAGTCTAGATTTAGTTACTGCGATGAAACCTTTTAATATCCTTGCAAAGAATAGTATAATGTTTTCTGAATTCTACCATTTTTGCTGAACTCAACTGAAATTTTAGATTTGAAACAGGCTTGGGTGCAGCTTTTATTTCTAAAGAGGATACAAAAAATATGTATATGGAGTAAAATTAACAGCACAATGGTTAATTTTGTGATTGTTTTCAGTTGGCGGATAAATTTTAAGAATTTTTTAAAATTTAAAATTTTCAGAAAAATTCAAATTCAATATTATATTAAAATACTGATACCTTAGGCATCAGAACAAAACTTTGGTTTTAGTTTTTCATGATCGTTATTCAACTAAGTTGACGTAAAAACAAGTTTGGTTTGAATGGGTTAATAAATGTGGCTACAGGACCTAGAAATGTGAACAAGCCTCGTTCAACTCAAGGGTTAATTTCGCATAAACCTGACGTGTGAGGGGCAAAACGGTTAATTTAAATGAATTTAGCACCCGAAAATTCATTAGGAACGTTTGCAATCATCTAGATATGATTAATTTTTAGACCAAACTGAACATGTTTGACAGTAACATTTGACACGAAAATAGCTGAGCAGCCAAAAAGAAAGTTGCTTAAAAATCCAGCTTTACAATTGTTTGTTACACAATATACTCTGAGCAACAAAATGTAGTATAATCAAGAGTATGCTCTCCAAGCAGGCAGGCCCTTCTGATGTACCACAAACATAGAGTTCTATGAGATTTTTAAATACACCAAACTGCCTAAAAAGTTTTCAAATATGCTTCAAAGAGTCACGGGCCGTAGCTTACAGCTAAGCCAGCGGTGCCCGCGCTCTAAACGCATCGGGTGCACGTGTTGTGTCGCGTAAAGTGATTTCCGAGCGCATAGGGCTCACGCATAATGAAATTGCAGCAACAACTTCGTTTGTGTATCTCTTTCCTTTCACTTTTATTACCACTACGTTATGCACGCTGTCTGCAGCGTCGATTTTGTTATTACTGTGTGCCTGACACAGCCACAAGCACAAACACTCTTTTTTACTAGGGATATTGGGCACCCCTGCTGTAAACTTTCTCATCTACACAGAATAAGAAACCGCTCCAACTGGAATGGATAACTTTAAGATCCATTTTTTGATACTAAAATATTCATTTTTCAAATCCTTTGGATGATATTCAGCTTTGCTGGAGGAAATTTTAAGATCTATTTAACATTAACATATCTGAATATCAAAAATGGCTATCGAAAACATCCAATGGATATTTTTTAATATCCTTATTTTTCTCTCTGTGTAGCCACATCTGCCCAAAAGCAGACTACAGATTTGCCACTTCGTTGCAGTTGCCAACTGCTTACAATTTGAAATGCAAGGAGGGCAGTTGCCTACTGATGATAGGATCGAAAAGTGCTGAATGTAAATATAGAAGGTGACGCTTCGACGCTTCCGGTATATCGTAGGGGCAGAGTCGCTTTCTTTATCCGGATGCAGCCTCTTAATCTCTCTTAGTTTAGTGCTGCAAGCGAGTTTAATTATTAATCCGTTCCATGATAGTTCAGCCACTTCTAAAATTAAGTCTCTTCGCACAGAATCCCCTGCCTTCACCCAGTAACCTTAATTTTAGCTTACTAATAAAATTATTAATTGTGTATTGTTTATATATTTACTTTAAATTGCAAATTAAATATCATTGCCATTGTCGGGTATTGGCTTGGCCTCCCACCCAACCCCTTCCTCCCCTCCGTTTGAGGGCTCAGCGACGCATAACGGAATTTGATGTTCAAGTGGCCAGCACACCTGTAGCAACCTGCCTCAAGTGTGCGACGCGCCGCCGCGCTGCGTCATTGTTTCTTGTTTACCCTTTGGAGACACTCAAGGGTTTACACGCGCCCACAAAAAAAAAAAAAGTCAAACATCAGTTTTTTTATAGAAAAGAAAAAAAACCAAAATATGTTTTTCATTTAAGGCGATGGCTTCATTTGGACTCTCGGAGTCGCTCAAGCGTTGCTTGTTGTGACGTCAATGCCATATTGTGGTAACCAATAGAATAAATATTTGAGCTTAACACCTGAGGAGGCGACATCGTTTTGTGTACAAAAATTAAAAGATTGCTGCAAATTGATCATGGGAAAATTTTGGAAGCAATTCAAATGATTGAAATTGCGATTCAAAAGGCCACAACAACACAGGCTGTTGTGATCCAAGTCGATTAAATTAGTAAATGGGTTGAAGAAAACTCCTTGTGAAGCACTTTTACTTTCACTTGCTTTACTTGACAGATTCCAACTTAAGTCAAGAAAATTAGTTGTGACTCTTTTGTCTACACTCAAAACAAACAGCTTTTGATTATGCCGTTTCATGCTGGAGCTTACTCTGGCATATTCTTAATTTCAGCACGAATCGTTTTTAAGAGAGAAAATTAATCTTATTAAAACAATATATAAATAAACCTCTTGAATCTTATTAAAATAATATCGTTCAAAGGCAAAGTTTACCTGAAAACATAGCATCCGGTTTCAATAAAAACTCCGAGTTAGATCCGAGAGTATATCGGAATTGATTAAATTATAAAACGGAACAAAATGGAATGAAATGTCTGAAGGAATTAGTCTAAAAACCAGGGCGGGAAATCGGTTCGAACCTAGAATTCCGACTTCTAATTTACTGTAAGCCGAACTTTGAACCGAACCGCTTTAGAAATAGAAGCTAAACCAGTTCCTAACCTAAAATTGTTGGTTCGGTTAAAATAAAGGAAAAAAGAGACCTACTGCCAAGCAACTTCTTGTTATCTGGTCGATTTCAGGTGGCTGAGTCTTCTTAAAACTTTAATAAAACCCTTAGAACTTACTTATAAAATCCCAACCTATATTAGTCTCTGATTTTTAAGATACTAGACTCCAAAGCTTACTAACAAATCGATTCCGTCCCAAAAACCTTCCAAGTCTCATTCCATTTATATCGTTCTTATGTCGAAAGCGATTTGTAAAACTCATGGGACTAAAATTTGTTTGGCCTGAACCAATGTTCGAACCAAAACCTTTGCCCAAAAATATCGAACCTTAATTTTTCGAACCTCAACCATTGGTAAATTTTTGCTTGAACCCCCGATGTGGAGATTCGAAAACATTTATTTGTTTAGCAGCCCTGCTAAAAACATATTCGGTGCAGTGACAAGCATTTCGCCAGTTGCTACATCAGGTTTGAGGAAAATCGTAATTGCTTAAGCAGTTAAGACCGATAGCTCAATGCCAAGTGGATTTCAATTTGTCATAAAGAGACGACTTGATCTCATAACCACACACATTCTTCCTAATCTTCATATAAATATGTGTACTTTAAATTAAAAAACGAATGTTTACATAAAAAACCCACTCGGAATTCATAACAGGGCCTATAGGTATTAGTTTCAAATCAAAGTATGTTTGATACTTATTTGAATAACCAAGAATTATAGGTTCGAAAACTTAACTTAATTATCGCAGTGAACGAACTCTGATTGAGCTCTTAAAGTTCTTAAAATAATCCCAAATACAACTAAGAATTGAAAGATTTCCACAAAAATGCTCTGTAATCAAGAATTTCGTACTTAAATCAAAAATTTTTTGACTCATTGAACTTTTGAAACTTAATTCACGCAAGGTACGGTCTTAGATTGAGCTCTAAAAGTTCTTTAAGTAATCCCAAATGCAACTACAAATTAAGAGATTTCAAAAAACGCTCTTTAATAAAGAATTTCGTACTTAATTCAAGAATTTTATGACTCTTTGAATTTTTGAAGCTTAATGTACGCAATGGACGGACTCGGATTGAGCTCTCAAAGTTCTTAAAGTAATCCCAAATGCAACCAAAAATAAAGAGATTTTAAAAAATCGCTCTTAAATCAAGAACTTTCTAACTCATTGAACTTTTGAAACTGCAAAGTTTAGTTTCAAGTACAGGATTTCTTGATATCTGAAACGAAAAGTAAAAAGTAAAAAATTCGTGTTCTAAACTCTCTACATCACGAAAGTGGAATTGAGAACAAGGGTGATAAAGCCCGATTCCATTAACCTAGATAGACATTTGGAGCAATTACTAACATGAAACATGTGTTTCAAGACCGAGTATCGTGCTGCAGATCCAATATCTGGGAATATATTATATGTAGTCTCTAAAAAGATATAGTGAAAATGTTAAAATAAGACAACAATGGATTACTTTTTGCAACAGGGATAACAGTCTCTCTAGCGATTAAAGAGTTTGCAGGTTTCGCGACTGTTTTGTCATTACAAGGGGCGAAAAACTTCATCAAGTACTTATCTGCTTAGTTATCTGATCCTCGCCGATCTTTCTTACCTGGTTCAAAGTCTACATCTAAACATTTCGGTATTACTAACCGGAATGAAATAAAAGTTGTAGCCACTTTGCAAATATAACAAATTCGATGCCAAATAAAAATAAAACACAAGTGTTTCTTCTTCCCTAGAGCTTTAGATCAAATAGTGTGTCTGTCACCACAATGAAAAACAAACTCAACCAGAAACTAACTCAGTTAACTTTGAGAATTAAGGCCACATAGGCAGGCGGCTAAGGCAAATTTCGGTCCAGTGAAAAACCTGTAAGAAAAATGCCTTAAAATTCGATTTGTTTGAATTCTAAATAGAAAAAAGGAAAGAAACTTCAAGGCCATGCCCGCCACCCAATAAGGCGTCATGGACAAGCTCTTGCATGGGCGTGGACGTGGCAAATATGATGGCTATGTGCCGCTATTAAACAGTGCAGACGACGAAAGCGATGAAGCAGGTATGCGAATTCAGACGAATCCAATTTATGTTAATATCACAGCCACACAATTCTGATGAAGTTTGCCAAAACTGTCTTTCGTTAGCCAGATTTTTCGGCTTATTTTCCCTTTTCAACGAACTCATCGTTGTTATCTGTCATTAACAATTCTGTTGACGCTATTATTTTATTATTTTTCCTGTTTTATCTAAACTGATGATTAATTTCTATTGTTGAGCAAATGATTTAACGCTTAGTTCCCAGACCATGAGGCCCCACAAATTTAGTTATCAGCCCAACAAGATATGCAACAGCAGCAACAGCGTTGGTTTCGGCATTGTAAAATAATTTAATTGGTCTTTGTTGCCTGTTTACAAACATTTCATATGAATTGTTTTTCAAATTCTTCGCGATTTCCCCATAACTGAGTGCTGATAAGGAGGACTTGTCTAGACCAATGGCAATTCGTAATTTCTAGGTTACATTGTTGGTTTCGGTACTGCGGATAGGTAGATCTACGCTGGGGTCTTTTACCTTCGTTGCCCTAGGCCGAGAGTAATAGTTTATCCCCTGATACGAACTTTAATGCTGTCTCTTTTGGTTTAGGGGCCCAATTTGTGGTAATAAAATATGGTCGAAAATGCTATCAGAGACATCATAAATTAATATACCCACATACATAGATGTAGTACTTGTTGTGTGTACTAAGAAAGGGGTTACGAATAAAGTAGTTGACTAAGGAAATGGGTGGCATTTGTGAGATCTCCGATCAACGTCTTTTTAGCATTTTAGCAAATACAAAACTGTAAATGAGCATCAAAAAATTTCATTAACCAATAATCTACCTTATATATAGACAAAATTAAATAAATGCAATTGAAATTTTATAAAGAAAACTGTTAAGCAAATCAGAAAGATAGGTTCATGCTGAGCTGTTAAAGTGAATGACCGCCTACTGCGCCACGTATATAACTTTAATTGAATTGAACTGAGATACTAAAGGAGCGGCACCATTTGTGAAGAATTTTTCGACTCCTCTTTTTTCCAAAACCTTCGCTTAGCACTTATGAACAATTCCGCAGAAGAAAGTAGCCAATTTGGTTCTGTCGTTTTCAAGTTTTAAGCACATTTACATTTTTATATAAAACTAGATTTGAATCAGATTTTTATACCCGTTATCCGTGAATAATAAATGGCATCCGATAAGAGATATTGATATATTAAATGCAATCGGTAGATCAAATATTAATTTTGAGTGTTGGGACTTTGAATGGTATCGATTTGATATTTTGCTCCATTTCAAGAATTTTGAATAGCTTAAGAAAATTACGATTTATTGATATTTAGTGGGATCGATAAGTAAAATACCGACTTTGATATGTTGGAAGCTATCGATAAACCAGGTACCAACTTTAATGATTTTGTAAGGCTTTATAAAATAACCATTTATCGATATTTAGGGGGGTTCGATATATAAAAAATCGACTTTGATATTTAATAAATAATCGAAAACCATAATGCCAATTTCAGAGATTTTTTAAAGCTTTTTTAAATAATGATTTATCGATATTTAGTGTAATTTATACATAATTTATCGACTTTGATATACTGGAAATTATTAACAATCCAGGTACCAACTTCAATGATTCTTAAAGGCTTTAAAAAATAATGATCTATCGATATTTAGGGCGACCGATATATCAAAAATCGACTTTGATATTTTTAAAAAATATTTGAAAACTCCATTGCGAATTTCAGAAATATTTTTTAAACAACGATCTTTAGATATTTAGTGCGATCGATATATGAAATATCGACTTACATATATTGGAAAGTATTGACACCCAGGTACAATCTTTAACGATTTTTAAAGGCTTTATAAAATAACTATTTATCGATATTTAGGGCGACTTTGATATTTATTATATATTGGACAACCAATACCAATACCAATGCCAATACCTGGTAAGGAATATACCTTTTTTATTTATTTTCGTACAAACCTCCTACAATTAAACATAGATGTCCGCTTTTGTTTTAGTTTTATGTAAAGCAAAGCAAAGATGGCCCAAAGCTGTCTAGACCATCAGTGATCCACCCGTGATCCCCGGATTATCTAGTCTTACTTTTTCTCATGAGAAAAAATGACTGGCTGTGTTTTAGTTTATAATTTAATACTCGTTAACGTTTGTCCAAATCATAACACCCATGGTTACTCGCTTGTACATGTGCAAGCAATAACGCCCAAAAGAATAACGCCCGTGGGCGTTGAAAAAGCTGAAATAAACAGTTTTTAAGTTTATTTTAAAGACCGATTTCAGTTCTACTACAAAAATATATCTGCCACATAAACTAAACAGATAAAATTTGAAGTTTATCTGAAACCTAATTTCATATTCTTTCTTACAATCCACTTTGAATGCCATTTCATGTTTCAAAACGAAAATACGGACAGTTTGATTGTAAAATCTCTCAGTTCTGTTCGTAAATTTCACGTGACCATTTTATTCTATCGACCAATATCAGCATAATCAGGTGGTCAGTAGTGACTCAATGCCCAACAACTGATTCCCAGAACAAAAGACACTCACTAAAAGATAATTATAGTAATAAAGAAACGAAACAACAACAATAACAACAAGAACATCGTGTTCAAGTTAATCTCAAGAGCACACAGATGTGTGAACACCAAAAATAAGTCACTTGGTTGCAAACGATAATACACCTTATCGATTATCAGAAACGGAAACTCAAGTACGCCCATACTGACGCAAAATGAACAACAACCACAACAACAACAATGGAAGTATAAAATCAGAACAAAATCAAAAGACAAGCAGGTGAGGAGGCACCTCTTGAGGGGAGATACAATCGATGGAATTAAAATTATTATATGAAAAAGAAGAAATCGATATTTTTAATCTGTTTTTTGTTTTTTTTTTTAGTTCTGTCCATGTGCGTGCGCAACTTGAGTGGCACTGCCCTTGCCTATGTACTCCTCCTTGCGTCTTGTTCCTGGTCTTATCACTTGTCACGTACCTGGGTAAATTAATTTTGTCAACATTTCGTCCCCTGCTCTCGGGGCTTGATCTTGAGGTGGAGTACCATAGAATTAAAGGTGGGCCAGATAGCCGACACCTTGAAACCTTTATTCAATAAAACTTGTAGATAATCCTCGAAACAATACTTATAGATTGTATCTATCGAGAAGTTCTGCCCTTTGGCTTTTGATTCTGAAACCTTTTTTCCCCTGATGCGATTCTTATCACGTCGAGTGCATTTCGGGTGCTTCTCAGGTGCTTGGGACTTTGGCAATGTGTATAAAAATTTGATGACACGCGTCATTTGACTTGATTAATATGTAGGAGGCGCAACCCGCGGTTTTTTTTATGTACGTGAACACACTCTCACACACACAGGCGAACAGCTCTAACGAAGCCAGCTTTTGCCCATGGCCTTCATCCAACGATTGCGCGCTACATTGTGCGTTGAAAACTTAGGCGCCAGGCCCCCTCCACCACTTTAAGTGTAAAAATCAAACAAGAATCTCTTATGTAGCAAGTTGAACTTCGTAATTTAGTGCAAATTGCTTAAACTATCAAATTGTGAACTTGACAAAGCCAACTCAGTGCTTAAAGTTCAAGTTTTGAACTGCTTTGTTGACTATAACATAGGAATATCATAGGTTGTCTGTACAGTAATGCTGTTTAAGGAGCCACCTGGTTCTCCTCTCATCATTTGACTTTTTTGCTTTCATACTCCAAGTCGTTTTGCATGTTCCTTTTATAACAACTGTCACCGGAAAAGGTACTAAGTACAATACACTGCCTGCTTTTGTGCTTCGTTTTAGGGACAGCTAAAAGGTATGCAACGTATTTTAAGATTTTTACAACCGTTGACGTTGTGCCGGTTAAAAATCATCTTCATTTTATTGAAGTATGCCAGGTTACGAAAGAGCTGGTTTCATTGCATCAGCAGTTTGAAAAATATGGTGATTTATAAGTCAGAAAGTCATCGAAAAGTGTCGATAAAAGCCAGTAGTGGAACCAATACGCGTTCCTTGAAAAATAACGTTAAAAACCAGTCGTGTTTGAGGCATATTGCCAAATTAAAATTGATCTCAAATTGCTTTGGTAGATAATGGATGCTTCTTGCAGAGATATATTGCATAAACGATATTTATTTTAACTATATTCAATTTACATGGACGAATTTCTGTCTCTTTTCAAAGAATCTCTTCATATGTATTAGATCGGTCCCTATATTTCATTCCCACAGAATATTTTAGAAAAGTTTAAGCGCATGTGAACGAGCTTACTCAATTCAGCATATACTATTCCACAATTCACTAAAAAAGGTCAGTACCAACTAGGGTTGTCAATATCGTATCGATATATCGATTTTTTAGTGGAACGATATGATTTTCCAAGGTTTGTTGTACCATCGAATCGACAAACTTGATGCTTTTTGAAGCCAGGTTGCAAGGCTTTATACTTGTGTAAAAGGTTTGAACCCGTCTCGAAGTATAAGGTTCGTTTAGAGGACCGGTTCCTTAAGCTCTCGAACTGGGGTTTTGGTTTGAATCTTGTTTTATAGCATTTGGATTCTTTGAAACATTTTCACCTCCATTTAAGATGAATTTGCCAAACCTAACGAATCCTTCAAGAGCCATTTACTATACTAGAATCAACAACATTTATTAATGCTATCAATGCCTTGTATGTTGCAGGTATTGCTTTATATCTTTTATGATAGTCGCAATATTCTTTAGATAATGCAGTACTAAAGAATGATTTTCTAGAAAATCTATTTAAATCATTTTCTGAAACGAACCTTTTTATACTCTGTACCGTAGGTACATAGAGTATTATAAGTTTGTGCAAAAGTATGTAACATCCAGAAGGAAGCATCTCCGACCCCATAAAGTATATATATTCTTGATCAGCATCAACAGCCGAGTCGATATAGCCATGTCCGTCTGTCCGTCTGTCTGTCCGTATGAACGCACAGATCTCAGAGATGGTAAGAGATAGAGGTTTGACGTGTATGGGACATATGCTTCTTATGTCTGCAGGCAGATCAAGTTTATTTTCAATTTTGGCCACGCCCCCTCCCGCCCCCGCAATTTAAAAAAAACGTCATATCTCCCACAGTTTTGAAGATAGATGGCTTGTTCCTTCTGGACATATTTAGTTATTAGAATAACTTATCCATCTGCCAAAGGAATGAAGAAGATCGGATGAACGGTTTTCGAGTTATGATCAAAAGACAAAATTTCTTGGTACAGAGTATGTTTTAGTCGGGCTTGACCGACTTTCTTTCTTGTTCAAAGCAGGAGAGGTCCGATACGGGCTTAAGTTCTAAATTTACCCGAATGGAGGCTTATTTTAAAGCCGTTTATAAGGTATACTGACTAGTTTTATCGATTCGTATGAATATATATACTATGCTAAAGTATTGATCGGTGCTTTCTTTACCTAAGTTGCTTAGCTTTTGTGTAATTTTTTATATTTAAGCTTTAATTCTCAACATGTAGTTCCAAACAGCATTCTTGACGGTTAAAAACTGCAGTTCTAACGGCTCTTCCAATTGTAATTGTATAAATGTTTTCTTAATATTTGTTTAGAGATGGCAATAAGCTTTATGTTGTGATGATTTATCGAATTATCGATCTTTAGTGCAATCGATAAATCATATATTGATTGTAAGAGTCGGGACTTTGAATATAATCGATTTTATATATTAAACTATTTCAGGGATTTTTGATAGCATAAGAAAATAATGATTTGTCGATATTTTGTGGGATTCATCGATATTTAGCGGTATTGATAAATAAAATATCGACAATCCAGGAACCAACCTCAACGATTTTGAAAGGCTTCATTTAGTAACGATTTATCGATATTATGGATAGATAAATCAATAATCGAGTCTGAAATTTTAAAAACGATTGAAAATCCTACCGCCAACTTAAGGGATTTTTAAAAGATTTATAACAATGTATCAATATTTAGTGGTTTCCAATCCACTAAACCTACGAAACTACTAACACACCCTACGACCAATTTTAGGAATTTTGAAAGACTTAAGAAAATAACGATTTATCGATATTTAGTGCTATCGATATATTAAATGTTGACTCTGATATATTGGAAATTATTGACAATTCACGTACCAACTTCAATGACTTTTAAAGGCTTAATAGAACAACTGTTTATCGAAAAAACGACTTTGATGTATTTAAAATGATGGAAAATCCTACCACCAGTTGTATGAACTTTTTAAGATGTAACAATTTATCGATCGATAAATTAAAAATGGACTTTGATATGTTCGAAATGATTGACAGCACTGCATACATATTCACTGATCATCAAAGGCCTTAGAAAATAATGATTTATCCATATTTTGTAGAGTTAAAATCTCATTTCAAATTTTCGAAAGGTCCATAAATTTTGATAGATAGCCACTAACAATTAAGCAGTTAATTAGCTTTAAGGTACTCAAGTCAGGAGGGACACACTTAAGAAATATAGCTGGAAAACTATCGATAGTACTATCGATGAGGATGTCCAACGGAATGATTTCCAGTATCGGACAGGCTGTCCTTCTGTTGCGGTAAAGGTTATTTATATATTATTGGATAACCTTATCGAGGAACTACCATCAATTTCTTAGTAATACTAATAATATCTGAATCTTTTTCGATTATTGCCTTGGACGCTTTGGAAGGCTCTAAGATTTTATGAAAAATGTGCATTATCACGCTTAGACTCAAATTTGGGATCTCCGAATGGAGATGGGTTTCCCGCTTGTCATCATTTCCCCACAAAATACTAAAGAAGATATTACAAAACGTTTCGGTATCCGCATTTGTAATCGTTGCAATTATGAAATAGTCGGAAATGTGCAATTAACAAGAATTTCTTCGTCCGATAAGATAATGCCACTACTCGAAACGAATGTGTGCATGTACTAACTTAAGAGGGCCTGTCAAAAAGCCCAGAAAATTTCCCAAATTACAATTAAACCTCATTACTTGTGGCTAATTGCCATGGCGTAATAATTAATGTAGCAATTGCAGCTGCTAATTTTCTCCCTTCGTAGCGTGCATAACGAAGATCGCCGCAACGCCATCCCCCTCCCAAGCACTTGACCGTATAATTTTGAAGCCATGTGCGGCGGCAAGTTCAAGTTTAAGGTTCAATTCTGATCAGCATTTGCATGGGGCAAACAAACAATCAGCTATCGACAATCGTCAGATCAAAGCGACAGTTGATTACCATTCAGTTCATCAATTGTCTGTCGATACGCTTAAATGCAATTCGTTTAAGTCATTCACTAAAAAAAAACTAAAAAAACTCAACTATGTAAATGGGAAAGTCCGACGCCCACACACGAGTGTTTTCAGTTGTCTGATAAGTTCCTTTTGTGTCGCCGTTGGGTTCTTTTGTGTCGCCAGTTGATTGTCAATGGATTGTACTTCCCTGGTTTTAAAATTGACTTTGTATGTCTCTGCTGATAAATATCTGCTCTACGGGCGGGGGATTTCTGAAATTGCGGAAAAGGGTGGCATTTCTCTCTGTGTAGCCAATCTACTCAAATATTCATGTTTGTCAATAGAATCTGTAGTGTTTGTTTATTTACTCTGCCTGTTTCTTGTGGTGCGTTGTTGATATTACAAATTGCTCACTTCAGGGTACATCCTGCAACCATTCATTCTTCTGATTTTTCTGGTAGTTGAGCCAAAAAATTGATTAATTAAAGCCGCGGGCAAGTTGGCTAGATTTTTGTTTCTTTTTTTTTGTGACCCTCTCAACACTCTCATTCATCCGGGTTGTGTGGAGGGAAACCTGTTTAAAACGAAAAAAACGACACACAAAATCCAAAATACAATGTCGATTGTACTACTACTACGAGTACTCACTTGTATGCTGGGTTCGCGGTTCATTCGCATTTTAAAATGTTTGTCTTCTAACAATACGAATTCGGTAACGGGGTGTTCATAGAGTGCGATTGTGCGTCATGACCCAAAAACTAAAAACGTTTTTTCATGCCATGGGATTTGGATGTTTTTTCTTAGCAACGGAGGGAGATCGGTCAGTGATGAAGAATGATTGCTGTTAAGCAATCATAGTTGCTGAGGAAGCATCGTGAAACGAATCGCCAGTTACAGAAATCAAAGGCTGTGCTAATGAGTCATCATTTAAGATGATCATGGTATGGGCTTTGCTCTTCTAAACTTGGCAATTTGATCTCTGGCGCTCTCAGCATTTACTACGCAAGGTGTCGTAATCAAAACAAGTAAGGAAGTCTTTCAGCTCACAACTTGATTAATGTTTATCCATCGAAATCTGTGCTTTTTTTTAACATTGGGTGAGCCTCGAGCTTTCTTTTGCTTATAACTTGACTAATGTTCATCCTTTCCTTACCAATTCTTGGGTGGGTCCATAAATGCTATCCCTCTACAAATCTAAGATAATGTGAGGATTTTTATAAAATAGCGATCTTTCTATTGCTTATAACTTGACAAATGCTGCTAGCTAATCGTTTTGTGCATCCATTAATGCCATCTCTCTTCAAACCTGTAAAAAATGTGGGGCATGTTGGGGCATGCAACGAACTTTCTTTTGCTTATAATTTGACCAATGGTCATCTGCTCTTTACCAGTCCGTTGGTGGATATAAAAATGACATCTCTCTTCGAATCTGTAGATAAGGTGTGGTTTTTTATAAAATAGCGAACTTTCTTTTGCTAACCAATCGTTTTATGCACTTTCTTTTGCTTATAACTTGACTTATGATTATCCTTTCCTTACCAATCCCTTGGTGGAACCATAAATGCCTCCTCTCTTCAAAACCGTACAAAATATGAAGTTTTTTTTTTTTTAAATATCGGGGCAGGGAGCGAACTTTATTTTGCTTAAAACTTGACTAATGTTCATCCGTTCTTTACCAGTCTTTTGGTGGATCCATAAATGACACCTCTCTTCAAAACTGTAGAATATGTGATGTTTTTCTTCAAATATTGGGGCAGACAGCGAACTTTCTTTTGATTATAGCTTGACTTATGATCATCACTTCCTTAATACTAGTAGCGCCACCTAAATTAAAAATTCCTTAAAACTTATTTGTATAGGTAAAAGGTTAAGTTTTTCGCAAAGTTTGCCAGATAGAAGTTCCCATTCCTGAAATACTGATGATATCAGCAAAAAAATCTTAGCAAAAACTGGCAAAGTATTTTAGACAGTCTATTTTCTTATTCTAACATGTGGGGAAAATCCAACCCAACGCCCATCCAAATCCCATTTAAGCTTTATTTTAGATCCAAACTATGTGCAATTTGGATTTAACCTGGATTTAAACCACCTACAAGGTCGGAAAATGAGGTGCGGCTGATAGAAATAGACCAGTCCGATGTGGAAAAATCCAACCCAACGGGTGGAAAATGGGATGACTAACATTAGTTTTGATACAGTCTGTTTGAAATTTGATTTGTAAACTCCGTGGGCCAAAATAGCTTGTGAAGGGTGTGTATGTTTTTTAAGAAATAGTTTTTTTCATTAGATGTTCCCCCAGCAGGCACACACACTACAGGCTGCACCACACCAAAGTTCAAAGTTCTTGACCACAACGATTTGGATTGTAGTTGATGCCGATTATGCCTTTATCGGTCACAAGAATCAAGGCTAAATCACTTAATTAATCACAAGAAAACGACTTCCGAAATTGCCACTTCCTTAGCCTCCAAAGAATCGTTAAGAACATTGAACTTGGTAAGCCCCAACGTTCTTGCAGTACGCCCCAGGAATCTTAATGAGCCCGATGAACAATCCAAACCTTTATTTTAGTTGTATCAGCTGTTGTAAGTTCAAGTGCAACGAGAGAGTGTACCTAACTATCGGCTCCAACTGTTGGGGATGTACTTGCCCATATTACCCACATTAACTGCCGCCATCCCATTTAAATCCCTAAAATATGTTGTAGGTTTCGAATATAATTTACGGATCGTGACCAATTTGGGAAGCATACGTAAGCCAGGTTGGCGTACAAGCTGTAGATTCTGTTTTAACGATCTTTCTCAACGCAAAACAAGCAGAATTTGTACATAAATAAAGCAAATGTTTTTGGCTAATGGGCAAGTCGTAACTCCCATCACGCGGACGGGCACCGGGCTCGCTGGATCATTACGGATGAGTAATGAGCCAACTAACTGTCAACTATGATTGTCAAACACGATTGAGTTCTAGCGCTTGGGCTCATTCATTAATCGGATCGGATCGGACGAGCGAGCGGGCGAACCGAGCGAGCGAGCACTGATAAGAAGGAAAGCTGCGCCGTTTATCTCTCGGCCAGGTAGTCTTGGGCTTATCATCATCAGCGGCGGGGGATAGCCAAGCCAAAAGTGGCTTATTGATTCGGGCCGAGATCGTTGCGCTTCGCTGTCGATGCCGACGCCGATGTTGTTGTCGTCGCCGCCGCCAAATGAAACGCTTTGACGCGTTATAATAACAAGTGTTTGCCGTCTTTGGACATTCAGTGTACGATATCCCGGCGCTCGGTGCAGACAAACAAAACAAATTGTACCAAAAATTTTGTTTTCTGCGAACTTTTAGAATTTGTATATTTTTTTGCAAAGTTTTTTTTTGCGCGCGCGCGTTCGATTTTGAAGTGAAAAGTTTCCAAAGTAAGCACACAGATTTGACCTAAGGGAAATCAATGGAAATTAACTCAGAAACATCATCAATAAATTATGAAAATTACAAATGCAGCAGCAACCCTGCCCTCTGTCCTCTGTTGGTGTAGTGAATCGAAACGTTTTTGGAATTTGTTATGCAAACCAAACAAAAAAGAGAAAAAAGAAACAAATAATAATAAAAGAAAAAAAATAATTAATTTATGTTTCGTTATATTTCACGGTCAAATTGCATTTGTTGGGGATTTGAGCGTTTCGCGTTGCGGTTGCTGTTCAAGTTCTTTGCGCATGCGTCGAGGCGAGGCATTCGACCACGCGTACATGTACTGCTGGTGATCTGATCCCCCCACTACCCGCCCGATCGCTCTTTCACCTGTGCAATTTTGTTCATTATATGGCCCAACTGTACGGGGCTGCTGCGTGTAGTTAATGACTTCTCTCCAGACATTTGTATTGGCATTCACTTCAGGCTTCTCTGCTCTATGTGCAAAGGTTGATAGAATAGTTTTGTTTTTTCTTTTCATTTTATATAAAAGGGCAAAACTTTCAAAGATCTAAACGGTTGTCAACTTAAGTCAGTTGAGAGTGCGAAAGACAACTTTAGATTTTAAAGAATTTATTTCTTTTCAGTTCTATCGAAACTATCGAAAACGTTTAGTGTTAGTTCTTACATTGCTTAGGATCTATAATATGTTTTAGTTCGATGCTTTTTTTTTTGGGAGATTTTTCAGTCAAAGTTTGTTCAAGGCTGCAAACCTTTGAAACATTGCAAACAGTTCGGTTCAGCAGTTCAAACTTGTTGTAACATATACGGTTCCCGTCGAACTTTAGGCTTTAAGTTCGAATTCTGTTTCTAATTTTAGGCATGCACGCAGCCTATACGCGACAGCCGCATTCGTTGTTGTTTTACGCATATCGCAATTGCAACAACAACTTCATATGTGTGCTCTCTACTCATTTTCTCATATTTAGAACCTCAAAAAATTCGTTTGGATTGACTGCAGTTAGAATCTAGTGTGGACAACGATGGATTTGGTGTGCATTAGAAAATCACGAGCCCGCAAACACACAGCATCAGCCAATAATCAGTTTTCTTTTTCATTTTCTTGTGAGTAGTATTATTAACTTATTTTAGTTTAGTGTCCACGCGGTCGTACGCTGGCTTTGGGCAACTCTGGTGTACTTTACCAAAAAAACGAACAAGATTTCGAGATTTGTTGCAAAAGAGCTCAACAGACGCTTTAGCCTTAGTCTAATAATCTTGCTTTATTACTCGAAAATTATTGATAAATGTTGAAAAACTCAGCTGAAAAAAGGGAGTTTTGTGAAAAGAAGCTTATAATCGAGCGAAATAAGCTATGGTAGTTTCAACAGAGAAACAAAGAAACATTTATTTATTTACTATAATTTAACTCAGCTTTTCCCTTAAATCCCTGCACAAAGAACTACGAGAAAAGCTCTCAAAACGTGGCACGTTTTTACGACAGTCAGATAGAAATAAAAAACACTTACCCTAGATCTCCAGGAAAAAGGTAACCGGAATAACATAGGACAGAGAGTTATTTTTTCGCCGTCTCTGTGCATTTGTTTCCATGTGACACTTTAAATCCCTCTGTAAACTGCAAGTGTGTATGCGGGTGAGGTCTTCTTAATCTGTATTTTCACTTGTCTGATATCTTTCAATTGAGATAGCAGACAAGTGCTAATAGTCAATCTGTGAAGCTCAAGAATATATAAGAACGTGCTTGAGAAGTAGACGTTCTTTTATGAGTTTTTGACAGCCAACTCACAGTAAACTGAGGTATTTTTCACCCATCTCAAATAAGACCTCAATAAGTGAGAATTCAGCTTAGGTAACTAAAACAAAAAAGACATTTTGAACTGACACTTGGCTCGTTTTGCTTAGTTGCCTGTGTTTAGCTGGTGAGAGAGGAAAGGAAATATACTTTTCGTAAGATAGCTTCGTGTGTTGCTCTCATCGAGAATCAAGAAACGGAAAACACGTGAGAATCTAAAACATGTGTTATGTTGAGAGAGTTGGCGAGTCTGTTTTAGTTGTACCTGTCATTTTGGTGAGCAGACAGTATAGAACAAATTGGTAGACCTTATTTTGCAAGCTATGCTTAACAAACAGACTTTGAATATGATTTTCCAACGGCAAAAGACAAAGGTTTTTCTACCAAGAAACAATCATTTTGTTGATTGAAAACATTAGAAAGTTTCTATAAAAACTTAAAAAGGGACCTTTTTAAACAGATTAAATTTCAGAAAAAAAAATAATATCTCCCAGTGTTTATATATAGAGATGGTGCGTACTTTCCAAACATGTTTATATTTATCGATCCGACAAACTATTGCTAAACATCGGTTGAGTTGTAGTCAAGTTATGAGCAAATGAAAGTTCAGTGCTCTTTGTTGTATAACCTACACGTTCTCTCATTCCCTTTGCTCTTTTTGGAAAACCTTTTTAATAGTTTCTGAATCTTTCCTTTGACTCCAGAGGTTTTTTACTTTGTGACTCAGCAATATTTGGGTTGGGTTTTTCTAACAAACTTTTAAAAATGCTGGATTATTTCTTAACAAAATTTTGACTTGGGGTAGAAATTTTGGGGATTCACTTGACAAAGTTCTCTACTTTTTCCTAAACAACTTTCGGCTCTGGATTCTTCGAATTGGTTTCTTTTTGGGGAATCCCAACTTTTTCCTAGCCAACTTTCGAATCGGGATTCACTTAAGGGGGGGTTTACTTGATTCCAGAAACGTAATTCTTATTTCTTTGTTAACCAACATTTGTCTTGGGATTTACTTCAGTCGAAGTATCTGAAACCTTGGTACCATCTTATCTGCCATTCGTTTAGTTGGAATCCAATTGTCTCATAGTTTTCAACTGCTGAGTATTAAGAAACACATCAAGATATCAATGTGAATGAAAATTTAAATCAAAACTTGATCCATATACATGCATACATATGTATGTGCGTGCCACCTGTTCAGTTTATTGTGTAAACAAAAAAAGTTGAATGACATTTGATTGATAAAGTTTCAGTTTGGCTTTGTACCTAAGGGCCAAACAATTAAATCGTGATTAATTTGTAAAAAAAATAAACAACACAAATAGAAATTCAAATGCATTTGTGATTATCGAACTGATGGACCAACATACAAACACACAGACACACACACACACACCATAACTCATTTGATTATCATTTGATTTAGAGTTCGTTTACATTGAATGCAAATTAACAGACAGCAGAGCGAGCGAGGGAGATGGGGGACCGACCAGTTCACGTGTTTGGTTTCATAAATTTGCATATGCAGGGGCCTACATGTGGGTCACACGTTTTTCCAACGCGATCGGACGCTGTCTTGTGTTATCAAATAGATATTAGCAAATGTATTTTTAGCCCCAGCAATTGCCCAACGCCCGGCCAGGAATTAGCTCAATTTGTTGTACATGGGCAGCTGGACTGACAGGCGACTTAATCACAATGAATAGAAATTAGCAGGCAGGCCGGCAGGCCGGCAAGCGCACTTGGCGCACTCTTGATGCACGTTTTCTAAATTAAGCAAATTCTCCAAGACGGTACCCTGCCCCTGACTGCCATATCAAAACACAAATCGCACAAATAAACATAAAATCACTGCCACTTCTTTATCAATGAAGCATTGCAATTGATTTTATTTCATTTTCATGGCCTTATCTAATCCAGGCAGCAGCTGTTATACTAAATAATTAAATGTCAACATATAAACTCAATGGAGATATATTATCGAACCAAGAGAATAGCAAGTGAAATGTGATTTGAAATGGTAAATGAACAGATTAATGACGGATCATAAATATGGACACACTTATTTTGGGGTGATTAAACGCAAATTGGGAATTCCAGTTGCCTAGAAAATAGTTCAATGTGCAGCTCCTAGATCATAATGTCATAGAACTGATAGCTGTATTGAACAACAACAACCATAAAAAATAGAAGGAATCAAATAATTCGATGCCAACAACAAAATCTATGCTGAAGGAACAATATGTGTTTATTTTGAGCTATTTAGTAAGAGAAAGTAGGAGGGAAACAGAAGTGAGAAGACATTAAAAGTTGATGTTGTAATTGGGCTATGCGCGAGACTCTTTTGCATAAGACAATAACGAATGCGTGACGTGCGCATAGGCTAAGGGCACAGCTAATTTAGAATAAGGACTTCAGGCCTGTTTATATTTTTGACTTCGATCAAACGAAACCGATTGTGTAAAATGGTTTTTATGCGGTAGCTGCCATTTATTTGCATTCAACTGTCCAAATTCTTACTCCGTTATATCAGATCTCTTACCAATTTCGTTCGATTGAATTCGGAAACGAGAAACGGGCATGTATGTTTAAAATTTTTCATAACAAAGAGGGGAGACATCTCTGAGGTTAAGCCTGGACCTGCCAGTTCGTATTTAAAACACAGCTAAACAATTCTTAAAGGAGTTTTAAAAATTACTTCTTTTAGATTTAAATACACAATTTAAAAAAGATCCATGCAAAGTAGAAGAAAAGTAAAACCAAAATAATTTGGAGAACCTTACAGACAATGAACAAGTCGGAAAAAAGAACAAATCTAAAAATTCTTTTCGTAATGACCTTGTTTTTAGATAAGGCTGGAATGCTTTGTCTACTGAAAGCCCGTTCTAGTGGGAGGTGACACAGAAACCTCTTAGAGATTATTGTATAAACAATGGAATTTTGAACTAAACTAGGAGATGTTGAGATGTAAAGTGACTGGAACGTTGCAGGCTACTAGTTTGTCGAGAAGGAAAACTGTCCGCAACAAATCTACTTGGCTTTAAGAATAGTCGGTTTCAACTTTAGCCTACCATTTTGACGATATTTTGCCTATAAAGGCAAGCATTTTAACTCGAAATGAAAGCGTTTATACGAAAATCTTTAGAGATTTCTGGTATAAGCTTCTCAGTATGCTGTTCTACTTTCAAATCTATGTTTTTTTACGCCAGCTACATACGCTCTAGTTCCAGTCTGTGCACCTAAATATAACCCCAACCTCTGTTCTTCTTTGGATCCCTTCTTGTTTTGCTCTTCCAACGCTATAATTGATAGTTACCGTAGAAGTATGCCTCAGTGGTGTAGTGCTGTTGCAACAGTCCACAAAAAAGGTCACTGCTTCTTTATTTTTACTGCTTACTTTTTGATGTTGCCTGGTCACACTAGATTCTAAGAGGATGCCCAAGAGATATCTCTGACTCTTTTTAAGAATTTGTTCTCAGATTGTGGACTCTGAACATAAACTCTGAGAATATACTCATATCATTGTTGGAGTTATTAAACTAGAAAGGTTTCCAGAATGTTTTCAGAGAGATTGCATATTTGTGCCTGCTTTCTGAACAATTAAAACTTATACAAATTGTTATTATTATCGACTTAACCTTGTGTGGGACTCGAACTAAGGACCTTGGATGTGGCCACTTAAATTGCGACACCATTGATCATACCCGTGACGGTGCGGTAAAGCATTTTGCCTTGAATATTCCGCCTACTAAAAGAACTCCATGAAGGTTGCCTCACCGTCTAGTCTTAGACTGGATTTACACGGTCTACGTTCAGTCTAAGACTAGATTTACAGGGTGAAGTAAAAAGCTTTCGTTTGTAGAAACGAAACGAAGCCACTTTCCTGCAAGCAAGAGATTTTTGGAAAACTTTCTGAAGTCTGCTTCACCGTGTAAAGCCCGTCTTAGTTATAATCCAGGTTCCAAACCTAGTAATATTTTGCAAAAAGTTCGAACCAGGGGTGTTCACAACCCTTGTAATGTTTAGGGTTTGGTTCGCCGACCCTTTGCCTGATTTGAGTGCCGATTTCTCAACTTCTACATGAATATAAGTGTCAGATAAACTCACAAATGGCAGAGTAAATTGTACTTTTATCTGAAACATGGCAGCTATCTAGAAGCTGAGAAATGGGTTCGTAGTGTACCTAGGTTTTTGGTTCGACTTTTGGTTCAAACTTTTTCGATAAGTAGTTAAAAAATTGTTGTGATTCTTGTGATTAGGAGAACACATCCAGTTTAACAAGGTCTCCAAGGCGTTAATTTCTAGTCAATTGAACCTTATACATGATTGTTATTATTCATGAGTTCTCTGTAACTTCTTTCGAAGCCGTTTTTAATGGGAAGGATACATGGAACCTATGCATTGTTTCTTTTTTCCCTCAAAACGGAATATGCCCGTGACATTTCTAATATATATTAGAGAATTTCAAAGTGAATGCTTGTTATCGTATGTGGGAAGCAGGTCCAAATAGGGTTCAGGTTGGGAAATCTTAAAACTTAGAAGGTTCGTTTTATGTTCCGAACCGAATCAGCCGGTTCTTTGGAGTTCTTCGCTTTTAGTAATTTGATCGTAATCCAATTTTTTAGATTTTGCTGCAGCGTATGATTTCTTAGCTTCAGGATTTGCAGAGAACATTTAGACTGTTGATAGGTACAAAACTTGCTTTTTAGATTCAATCTTGTTTTTTTCAGATAATTTTAACACTCTTCATTAATAACTTTTGAATACTTTTTAATTTAACACTCTCCATTAAAAACTTTTGAATACTTTTGGGAATCTTGTACATATTGACCATAATCAACTAATTAAGATCACTAAATTTAACAAAAAACAGGACTAGATCTACAATGTTGTTCCATTGTCTTGAAACATTTAATCAACTCTCCTAGACGTCCTGTCTCTACTTAAATGTATTTTGAGATTCACTTGTAAACCCAAACCATTTACTTTCAGTGTAATTTAACTGTAAACTCAATTAAGGGATCATTTCAAAACAAAATCCCTGTATCAGAGTGTACATAAAATTGTTTCTTTTACCTTAATTTTTAGCCACTCGAATAGACAGCGGCGACATTGAGAATTGGCAACCTTAAAACCATAAATCGCATTCCATAAATAAAAGACAAAGCGCACACAAAAGTCTTCAGATTAGATTAATAACTTTAATATTAGTGTAAAAGCAACCGTAAAATTAAGAAATTAAAATTTCAAACTTAATTTTATGTTACGTATACGCAGCGTTGCTAAGCGGTGAGCGCAACATTTTCAAGTTCAAAGTCAACAGAATACACAACAACGTCATATGTGAGTTCAGTGTGTGTGCGTGTGTGTGTGTGTGTGTGTGCCAATTGAATTGAATTTCATTTAATTTTTTGTTTTCTTTAATTTTGCTCAATTTCAATTTTCGTATGCGGAACTCGGCCAACCAAATGACTACACAAATTGTAATTATTTGTCGGAAAGCAACGCCAGGCATATAAATGCACCTTGATCAGTGGAGCAAACACAACGATAAAAAGCATGTCCGAAAATGTTTGGCGTCTTCAATTTTTTAAACGTAATTTGGCAATCGCAACTAATGGATGTGTGAGTTGTAGTTGATGATGAACCGAAACTGAGAAACAAATGAACCCCAACAGGAAATTTTTGGAAACCATTTAGGGGTTTTAAATAGGAAATGTTGACCATTAATGTTTGTTAAGAAGTCCCCTGTGTTGTATTCTGGGACCTTGTAAAAACCCTAACCATAACCCAACATAAATCTGCCAGGTGCTACTAAAAGCGTCAGGCTTCAGTTTTGTTTAGTGTTTTTTCTTTCTTTTGTTGTTGTTTTAGAAATTTCATTAACGTTGTCTAGGCGAAAAGATAATGATTGTATTGTTGACAAATTGATATAAATCATATTATAGTTTAATTTTTTCGTTATTACGAACCATAAACATTAGTTGCAATTCCCATGATGAGAGCTGATTAGATTACAAAATTCAAAGTGAAGTAAAATATTGAAAACGAATGTTTAAGGGTGATGAGATAAATATAAACTGGGACTGCACTTTTTTTTAGACAGTTGAACACAATTTATGGGCCATTCTCGCACGTCAGAGCTTTTGTTTTGTTGAAAACAACAAGTTTTTGTTACTAAAACTTTAATCTAGACCCATGTGTTCTACATTGTTATGACGATTTTGCTGAAAACTAAGAAAATTCCAAATAAGAGGCTTATTTTACTAAAACAAGTTTTCTGATCGATTGTTTCTATGGCAGCTATATGCGATAGTCTACCGATTTGTATCAAATTTTGGTGAAATTATGAAAAAGCATAGAAAACTAATAAATACAAAGTTTGGAGACGGTTTCCATGGAAAATAAAAAAGTTTTCCCGCAAAAACTAGTGTTTCGACCCAGTGTGCCTATGGCAGCTATATGCTATACTCAACCGATTTCAGTTAAACTTTGTATAATTATGTAAAAGCATTTACAATAGTCAAATGTCAAATTTGAAGACATTAAAATTGATAATAAAAAATGTTTTCTTTCTAGGACTATTTTTCAGTCCTTTTTTGTATAACAGCTATACTATATAGTTGTCCAATTCTGAGTAGAACTATGAAATAGCATAGAAAAGCGTAGTTTGAAGGCACTATCATAAAAACAAAAACGTTTTTCTTACTAAAACTAGTTTTCCGACCGATCTATCCCATGTCAGCTATATGATATATTCAAACGATTTTCATCAAACTTTGTTAAAGTGTGTGAAAGCATAAAATATAAAAAAAACATTAAGTTTGGACACAATATCATTGAAAACAGCAAAGATTTTCTTTCTAAAACTATCTTCTAGACCTATCTATTCTATGGTAGCTATCCTACATAGTGGTCCAACTTAGATCAAACTGTTTGGGTCCATAAAAAAACGTAAAAACTATAAAATACAAAGTTGGGAGACGTTTTAATTGTACTATAAACAATAAGTTTTCCTAGCTAAAACTAGTTGTCCCTTTGATTGTTCATATGACGGCTATATTCTATAGTCAACCGATTTTGATTAAAACTTAGAAAATTTGAAAAAATCATAGAAAACTAACAGATACAAAGTTTGGGGACGTTTTGATTAAAAACAAAAATGTTTTTCCCACTAAAACTAGTTTTTCAACCCACTGTGCCTATGGCAGTTATATGCTATGGTCAGCCGATTTGGATGAAACTTTGTGGAAGTGAGTGAAAGCCTGAAATATAAATAAATATTAAGTTTGGAGACAATAGCATTGAAAACTAAAAGTTTTTCCTACTAAAACTAACTTTTAGACCAGTTTTTTCTATGTCAAGTATTCCATATAGTTGTCCGTTTTTAATCTAACTTGTTGGAACTATAAAGAAAGCATAACAAACTAAGAAATAAAACCAAAAACGAGAATAAGAACTGATAGTGCCGGCTTAGCTTAAGCTTTAAACTAAATAAATTTCCAGACTTCGTTCAGAGTTTGGTTAACATAGAGCCCTACAGCTCGTCATGCTGTTCAGTAATAAATATATTAAGGCCTGTTTCCTATTTCGATTTCGATTAAAGCATGCGATTTTCAGTACTGTTTCTGGGAATTTTGAACGCCGAAATGAGAACACACAATTCTTAAACGCTTTCTTTCTCGTTTGGCATGATCTCTGTGAATCATCGCCGGCCGTTTCAAATTTGGTCGCATATTTCCAACCACCTCAACTAATCTCAAAATTTCTTACGACCAGCCTCAAGTGAATCCAGTTGACTGGGGCGTGTGTGTGTCCAACTGCTGGGAATAGACGAAAAAAATTCATTCAACATAAACTTGAATAATGCTGCCTGCCAGCTGCACAAAATATATAAAAAAAAGACAACTGGTTAACTGTCAAATGTTTTCATTCAATTCAATATGCGTGGGCCGACTAAATATATTATAAATAAAATAAAAATAAAAAACCCGCTTAAAAAACAGGTCTCGGTTCAAAAAAGACAAAAAAAAAAACAGACTACTCCAATGATGATGATGATAATGTTTAGATGATGATGGCTTGTGGCCCGGGTAAACAGTTGTCAGTTGCTGTGGCTCTCCAAACGGAAGTGAAGTGAATTGTGCCCAAAAATAATTTCCAAATTTTTATATTTATATAAATCTAGATGAAATTATAAATAACTCGGTTGTTTGAAGTGATTGATTAAATTGTATACTCAGGCCATAAATAAATGTGAGCGCACGACGTTCATCATGTTGTTAATATCTACAATATTTGTGTTTAAATTGGAAAAACCATGAGTACTTGTACAGAGTGCATGTATCGATTAATTGTTGTTTAATTTTTTGATGTGGCAACGCCATTCTGTCAAAGACTCTTCCAACTATAGAAGGTTCTTGGCGATTGGTAAACATATTAAAATGATTTGGGTTTTGTCATGCTTTATAAATCGACGAGATCTTAAATGTTGGTCCGATCGTGTACTTTAGACTGATTTCTGAAAATCTTAAACCAGCCCAGATTGCGTGTCTGCTTATACTTTAAAACTTTGAAATCCATATAGGCTCTTCATTTGTCTTAACCAATCGGATCAGATCGTATGACTCAAACAAAAACTTGTTTTATTTAGAAACACTTTTTTATTGTTTATGGAAACGTCTCCAAACTTTGCATTTCTTAGTTTCCCATGGTTTTTTAAAGTTCTAACAATTTGGATCAGAATCGGACAACTATATAGTATAGCTGCCATAGAATTGATAGGAAAAACTTTTAAGTTCTTAATGGTTACGTCTTCCAATTGGGCACTTATTTATTTTATATACTTTCACATAGTTGTATCAAGTTTCATTGAAATTGGAGAACTATAGCATATAGCTGTTCCTAGCTCCAACAAGTTTGATCAAAATCGGAAAGCTATATAGAATAGCTGCCATAGAATCGATCGAAAAACTTTTTTCGTTTTTAAAGTTAACGTCTACAAAATGTATCTTTTATTTATATGATTAACTTGCAGACTAATCTACAAAGTTTGATCAATATTGGATGACTATACCATATAGCTGTCATGTAAAAACTCAGTCGGCATACTAGTTTTAGTGAGAATAACTTCTTAGCTTTCAATGGCAATGTTTTGAAATTTTGTTTTTCCTAGTTTCCCATACTTTTTCAAAGCTCCACCTAGTTTTATCAAAATCGGGCAACTATATGGTATAGCTGCCTTAGAAAAGTAGGTCTAAAATTAGTTTTAGCAAAGAGACTTGTTGGTTTTTAATGCTATTGTCTTCAAACTTGAAGTTTACTTATATAATATGCTTTCACACATTTCCACAAGGTTTCATCAAAATCGGATGACCATGGCATATAGCTGCCATAGGTACAGTGGGTTGAAAAACTGGTTTTAGTAGGAAAAATATATTATTTTTTAATCAAAACGTCTCCAAATTTTGTATTTATTTGATTTGTATGTTATTTTTTAAAATTTCACAAGATTTGATTAAAATCGGTTGACTATAGCATATAGCTGCCATAGAACCAATCGATTGGAAAACTTGTTGTAGGAATAAAAACTAATTGTTTACAATTGAAACGTTTTCAAACTTTGTTTTTCTTAGTTTTTCCTTTGCTTTTTAATGGGTCCTCGAAGTTTGATCAAAATCGAACAACTATAGTATAGCTATAATAGAAAATATATCTGAAATATATTTTTTTGTTAGAAACCCTCTTTATTTTTCATGTTAACGTCTTCCAATTCAGCAATTCTTCAAAAATTGCACAAAACCGGTTGAATATGGCATATAACTGTCACAGGAACGATTCGGTACTCCCCTTTTTTATTCAAAAGACTCATTTCCAATTGATTTGAAATAGCTCCGTTGTAAATAACTGATGTACCATAAATGTTTATCCATATAATTTCATACTTATGGAAAAAGGGTAAATTTTTAGTTGATTTCCATTGATTTCTGACATTTCTGCCTATTTTATAAGTTTAATTAAAACCTTGTAAAGAATTTAAACAAATACGTTTGTTGTTATTGTTGCTTTTGCAGCCATATCAACGGTCCGGTGACTAAGCTCAAGCCCACTTCTACCTCTACTCCCAAATCCACCACTATCCTGAACTCCATTCCCGCTAATCCTCCATCCACCAGCCTCCCATACCCCCACCCCCAACCCCCTCCAGAGACGTGCGTGTGTGTGTGTGTAATACGTACAACAGACACGAACAAACGACGACGCTCACGACTGCGGGACACGAAGACCAAACACAATTCCATTTAAAATGTAAACCAAAACGTTTCTTTGGCTTTCTTCCAATTTTATTCCAATTCTTCATACAACATTCCTTAAAACAGAAACCAGCAAACGAAAAAAGAGCAATTCCATTTTCCACTTTCCATTACAACTAATTTATTAATTTATTTAAACCAATTGTGTGATATTTCCATATATAATTTAACAATATTCCCTTCAAAGACTAAAGCAAAAAAGAACAGAAGAAAAGAAAATACCCCAAAAAGTATGCAAAAGCCATAAAAGCAAACGCAAGTCGCAAAATTATTGCACTAGTTTCACACACCTCCACCCAGACAAAGATTAGTTGAATTTTAGTTTAGTTAATGCGAAGCTCGGCCACAGCACCACCCACACCACCACGGACACGACTTTTGTTTTCCGTCTTCCGGCCCGGCACGCGGCTTCTTAGGCACCCACTACACCACACAACAGCCACAACTGGACAAATGCAAACATGTCGCTACCAAACGAACATCAGACCGTGCAACACAACCAAAACATACCACCACCACCACCATCCACATCCGCATCCACACCCGCATCCACATCCACATCCGCGCTACAACCAAATGAGCTGAAGCAACGCCAGAGAGCCAACGCCAGCATAGCGCCGCTCAGTGTGCGCCAACTCTCGGGCTATACCAATCCGCAAATGGATGCCGATGATGCGGACGACGATGCCCCGCCACCCACAACAATTAATATAAATATGCTAAATAATAACAATAATAATAATGCCAATAACAATAACAATAACTCAACCAACAACAAAAACAATGCATCACCACCACCCTCTGCATACTCCACACCACCAATATACCAACAACAATTGTCCACACTGACAACAACAACACCCTTAGATGTGGCCGCAGATGATAAATATAAATTATTTACCATTTACAATGGAAACGGTGAGTGCACCCCCCAAATCACCCCCTAAAAACGAATCTCAACGGAGTGGCGGAGTGCCACGAGAATACACAAAGAGTCCATGAGCTGAATTCGAAAGCTTTCGTTGTCCCACAACTGAAACAGAGAGAGAATTGGTGACAAGCCCCGAAAAGGGAGTTCTTTTTGAACCATGGACTGGCTTAAGGTTCAAATATCTTGTCGAAAAATTCAAACACATTTATTTTTGTCAGACCTTCACACATGTATGGAAGCAACTTACACCTAAAAACGTGATAGCCTGGGGGGAGAATTGGCGACAAGCCCCAAAATGGAAGTTCTTTTTTATCCATGGTTTATTTTGACAAGAAATCAAACACATTTATTTTTGTCAGGCCTTCACACATGTATGGAAGTAACTTACCGCTAAAAAAGGTTGTAGCCAGGGGGAGAAAATAAGGTAGAATATCCAAATTGGCGGAAACCTCTTCTAAACTAAATCCAGTTCTTAGGTGCCACAGAAATCTGTTTCGTGTTTTGTTAGGCAAGCTCTGTATAAAAGTTGGTACAACTTATTTGCCAGAACCACAACCCTGTTGTGCACCAACATTCTAGCTTCTAGTGTTTCAAAAAACCAACTATAATCTATTCAACTTTTGTGGAACTAACTGGGCTTTTTAAGAGATTTATAAACCAAGGAACCTCAATATCTCTAGAGATAACTATATCACTCCCCCATTAAAGTGCACATCTCTAGGGCGGGAATAACTATATCAGAAAGTCGTTCTTAATCTAAATACCTTGAAGCTAAAAACATGAACCTTTTCTTAAACACCAACAGTGTAAGCGCACCCTAAGGCTGAACTGAGCACTGGACGCATGAGACATGATAATCCAGTATGTTTGTATTTGGCTTTGTCGTCAATGCGAATAGCTTGTCAATTACATGGTTAAAATGCAGAAACACTTGATAGTCATATGTTTTAAGCAGTGTAAGCGCAGCCTTAAGCTGATTCATCTGAAAATAAAGCAAAGCAAACTAGCTCTGACCTGCCGTCATCGACCGCCTGGCCAAGCCACGTATTGCTCTCCGCTCGAGTCTGTGTGAATAACGAAATGTGCTGTGCTCCTGCGGGCCAGGCATGACCACACGCTTCTTTTTGCCTATTGCATACATTTGCACAAGTTACGGTTATAAATCATCTGACTAATGATATCGAGTGACGCCTGTATTTTGATAAGCAACAAAACTTGTATGATAAATGCCCAGTAAAGTATGCAAGCTTAATTCCCCTTAATAAATATATATTTGATTGAGATAACTAAACGTACCGTCATATACGATCCATTCAGTGCAATCACTTTGATTGTGGTAACAGACAAACGTGTATATATAGTTTTCTGAAAACTTAGCATACTTTGAAGGGCATTAATATTGATATTTTTTGTTTTTGTGTGTATTATGCATACATTTTGAAGAGTTTTCTTATCTCTGTCGCCAAAAAGAGAGTTTTGGCGATTAAGGCAAAGAAGTAACATTAGGTATAGCATTTGTAACATACAAGTTATAATCAAGAGACGCTCTACCGTCTGCACTATTTGCAAGCTGAGAGCTTAACAAGTGACTGGGTTATCTACGATGATTTGAAGCCATGTTTCTGTTATGATTCGCGGCGGCCAATCGATCCCCGGAAGACCATTTTTTCATAAAGAAGTTAGTAAAGTTAGCTAACTTACTTTAAATTTGGGATGTTCCTTTTCGAAGTGCATATAAATTGTCAAATTTTTAAAGAAGTAATGTTCGCTGGGACATCATAATACTTGTTTTTAATACTAAAGTGGAAAGGCAACGTTAATTCAGCTTCAACTAGAAATATAAAAGAAGGCCAAAGGTTGATTACAACAGCGAGTATACCAAGAATCGTTCAGGCTTATCTAATGTAAGCTCAAAGATTTTCCCCCTATAAAGTTATTGGTTCATTTCACATCTTCTTGATAGATGCTATGTGTCAGATAAACTCACCATTTATATTGTATTGAAGGTTAGTTTATGTGAAAAACAGTACCATGTAGAAGATGTGAAATCGGTCTTTAGGTTATTTTCCAATAAAATACTAAACTGTTAGTTTGTACTAAAGATGCACGCGTGACGTGAGTTTGAACTTGTCCCTGGGTGTTGCTCCACTCAGCGTGGCACAGGTATGTCATTGTGACACCGGTGCATTCAACAAGAACCAAGGCAAAACGGACTTACGGCATCATATTTTAGAATTTGGTGTAAAGTAAAGTATGTAACAGCCAGTATGATTCATCTCAGAGATGGTAAGAGATCAAGGGTTGACATGTATGACGCACATGCTTTTTATACTTGCAGGCAGATCAAGTTTATTTTCTATATTTTGCCACGGGAAACTTACAAAAACGTCAAATCTCCCACAGTTTTATAGATGAAAGGTCCTAAGAGGTGGGCATATTTACTAATTTGTATTTCTTAACGATCCACCACAGGAATGGTGAAGATCGGATGAACGATAGTTGAGTTATAGGGAAAACCAACAGTTATGCTGGGCAGCACCGGCTGCGTGGGGCAGCACTTAACACACCTTAACACTTTCATTTATAAATACAAACTTTGGGAGGTACAGCGGATGTTTTAGTTGGGCTTGACTAACTTTCTTACTTGCTTGGAGATGCATTTTTATCTGCATGATTCGTGCTTAAGAAGATTTTTATTTCGTGAATCGAAGGAAGAGTCTAGTTTTCTACAGCTTTGGGGATGCGGAATAATCGAGATTAGTTTCATCAATGGTACAACTTGAGTTTTAAATTTCGGGGCTGGGCGATCCATCACCATTTTCTCTCTCTCCCTCGTGCCTCGTTAGGGGGCCCTGTTCAGCTGTGTGTCATCCCCTCTTTTCAAATTCAATAACTTTTTTCTATATCTAACTCCCTCCCCCACTGACACTTCCCCGCTGCTCATTCCATTTTATTTACAGACACTTTGTAATTGCTTTAAGCCTTCTTTATGAGCCGTTCTAAAATAATTCTTTTCATTTGTCTTTTTTTTTTGTACATTACAATTGCAAAAGCTTCGTCTCGCGGGCATGTTGACTATTTTGCGATAAAAGGAAAAAAAAATGAGCAAATGTTTATATTAATTATTGCATGCTTTGTTTTTGTTGTTATTTGTCTAATTGTCTCTGTCGCTGGTGAATTTGATTATGGTTTATTAAAGAGAAACCGGTTTACAGGGCAGAGACCCTCGGCCGCTGAGACGAGCGACGGGGCCATTCGTTAATTGTTGCCAAAAAGATGATGATGGCAAGAGAACAACAACAAAAGCATAATTTATAGAGTTGCTAATTAATTGCCCCGCTAATTGCATAATTCTATGGCTGAATCTATCCTCCACCTTTACTAACCCGCATCTGGTCCTCTTCCCGTTCCCATATGCACACCCAGACCCCGACAATGAGAAATTGTCCGGCTTGCCACATTCAACAACTGGTTCACTAAGCTCAATCATCACGACGTCCATAGCATCCTCTGAACCGGATCCTGGTGCGGCGAGTGGTGGCGGTGGAGGCGGCGCCGGAGGTGGCGGTGGCGGAGGACCCGGTTCAAATGGCCCAGCCGCAGATGCATCCAGTATTGCTGGCATCAATGGCAGCTCCGAAGAGAAATTGGCCTTAAATCGTCCCGGCATCAAACAGGAGAAATGGACCACCATCCTACTGCAGGTGTCCATACCCTTCTTCTTGGCTGGAATTGGCACCATTGGAGCGGGCATTGTCTTGGGACGCGTGGAGGTAAGAAATCTCATCATAAATTGTCCCGATTGGCAGGCGGACACCTTAAAGATTATTTAGATAACACGGCAAACAAACAAAAGTAAAAATAATAAAAAAAAGCTCCCATAAATTATAAACAATTTAATAACCGGTAACAAATGGCAAAAAAACAAAGTTAATTGAATACATTTTGTTTTGCTTTTTGTACTCTGTAGCTTTGGTATACGGAGCATATTAAGCTTGTGCGAATTTCAGTAAAGTAGAGAGCCTCAAAGTAATCTCAAAGTTGGTACAATAGAAGATTCATGCCTTCGGAGCTTATTAAGTGATTCGCCAAAGGATTGGTGAAGATTCATTGAACGTTAGTCGAGTTATAAGCAAAACAAACAATTTTGATGGGTAGCACCGTCTGCAATAGCAATGGGCAGCACCAAATTCAAGTTGATCAATTACATAAAAACTTTGGGAGCTACTATATATAATATATTATTATATATGAAGATTCGTTGAACGTTAGTCGAGTTATAAGCAGAACAAACAGTTATGATGAGCAGCACTTGACAAAACTTTACACTTTTTGTGACATCCAAATTCAAGTGGATCAAAAAAATATAAAAACTTAAGGAGTTACACAGTAGTACACATGAAGATATATTGAACATTAGTCGAGTTATAAGCCAAAGAAAAACCTATTAAGATGCGCAGCACTGGACAATCCTCAACACTTTTTGTGACTTCCAAATTCAAGTTGAGATCAAACTTTGAGAGTTACACAGTATATCACAGTCGTGCTTGACCGATTTTCTTACTGGTTTTTGCTTAATTACTTTCAAAGTGTTGATTCATATTGCCCAGAAGTTATAAATATTCATTTCCGACCCCATAAACCAAATACATATTTCTTGATCAGGACAATCTAGTCCGTCTGTCTCTTACCACACTTAGTTTTAAAGACCTCCAGATGTAGTTTTACAGAGCCTTCTTTTTTCGTGTGACGCTTTTGCTTTTCTTTAGAGTCAGCTCGAAAACACTCCAAGTCGATCTCTGGTTCTTAGATTTTGGCTCTATATCCGTATTCCACATTCAAAAGTAAACATAGAAGTAGCCTATAAGTCTGTAAGACCAGAGACAGGTTTTTGATCAGTTCTTAGTAATAACTGGTAATCAAAATGTGCACTTTGTTGTTGTAGCTTTCTTATCGTTAATGAATGTTCTTCAACCTTAACCACTTACCGGGGTGACATTTTCCCTTCTACTGCAAAATTTTCGGTCTGAAACCCACACAGAATAGAAAGATCTATTTGAACTGTATATGTCAGATCTGAAAATCATCCAATTTATGATCATTTGTCATAACCTTTGGATGATAAAAAGCATATTTAAGACATATTCAGTCCAAATGATTACTGAAAATCATCCAATGCATATTTTGAATATTCTTTTTTCCAAATTAGTGGTGAATTCTACGGGCTAATTTCTATCCCACTCGATTGATTGTAAGATAATGGAAAGTATGTTTAACATTTTTGCGGATGTAAACATGCGAAATAATGTTCCTATGGTAATTGTTGTTAATTGAAAACAATATTCTTGACTAAATACAGTAGGCAAATGACTTAAATTCAAAATCAAATTTACATGGTCCTATCCCCTGACACAATGGCCGTGTTCAGCAGAACGATAGATCACCGAGCATGTAACAGAAAAAACTGATACATCGCTAAGATTCTGCTGAACGAAGTGCTACCCTTTTGTACAAATACCATGAATTGCATAAAAGTAGTCAAACGCGAATCGGTATCGAAAAAAAAACTATCGATATACAATTACAGCTGTAGGTAGCAGTATCACTTGAAAGGAGCATACTATTTCCTCTATCATGATATGTTAAATTGTCTATCTTGATACCTTATAACTTGAGTTCAGCAGAAAGATAAGTAAAAATGTATGACTGATTAGGGAGCAAGTTTTTCTGATGAACGCGGCCAAGGTAGCTCTAGGTAGAAACTAACTTCTATCGAAAACTGACTTTGTGGCCCCTAGGGTTCGATAAATTGTCGCGCATGTGATAAAGCACTTCCGCTTGAACTACCTTATAATTATTGTATCATAATCCTAAGGGGATCCCAAATAAATGATAAATAAACGAATCTTTTGGTATCCTCCGTCGTGTAGGACTGTGTAAACTTGATGCTAAGCCCAAAGGGCCAAGGCAAGCTTTTGTCAATCTCTTGGCTTGTGTCTTTCTAATCTTTGGCCAAGAGAACGGCACGTTTGAGAAGCTAGTTACTTTAAAGCTGGCGCCAATAGCTAGTAAAGGTGACCGGGTGTAAATTTTTTAAATGAAAATACTTTTCCATAAGATGTCCCGAGGTGGGATGGAACCCACGACCCGCCGGAATACTTAGGTGTTGCTGTGGCTGGTTATCATCGTTCCGAGCTAGACAAAATCTGTTGCAACCTTAAGACGCGGAGACGCTGATGCTGCTTTATGCGCTTGACAAGATCAGTGTCCCCATAGAGCTCGTACAGCTAGCGATTCTTTCGGCTGCCAACTTTTAGAGGTCCATAAATCCTTCGAAGAATTGCCTACTCATCCGATTCCGTTAATGTCCATGCTTCTGCACCGTATTGTAGGACTGGGATGATAAGCGACTGGTAAAGCGCAATTTTCGTTTTTCGAGAGAGGTCTCTGCTCTTGAACTGCCCTACTGAGCCCGTAGCAGCATCGGTTCGCAAAAGTTATTCTTCTTCGAATTTTCAGACTGATGTTGTTGTCGCTCCTTAACTACCTTAAAGTTGTAGTCTTCCATTGCAACATTTACCGCTAAGCCCTTGAGGTTTGACTGCTTCCCTATAGATCAATATCATTGGCATACGCAAGTAGCATCATATTTTTGGTAAAGATGCTGCCCGATCTGTTAGTCACACGATAAGGTGTTACCCTGCCTAAAACCTCTTTTGGTATCGAATGGCTCGGAGAAGGTCTTTCCTATTTGGACAGATCTTTGTGTGCTTCTCTACGTCATCATGCTGGTATACCAAAAGTAGAAAAAAAAGGTACAGAATTTTTACCTTATCACAGTCAACCAAAAAGATCCATGTCGATCTCTGTCTTATGGGTCTTGTCTAGGAATTATCGGTAATGTGAATATGTGGTTTGCGGTTATTTTGCCACAATGTTAAGGTTCAATTAGTTGGCTTATTCTCGGTTTTTGGGATAGCAACATTTTGTTCTGTCATTTCTATAGCCTAAACCCCTTAAAAAAGTTGAGCAAAAAGACAGAACCCGAAAGCCTCATTTCTCCCACACAGTTGGACCTATAGACGGTTCGTACCTTCTGCAAATATCTAGTAATCAGAATTATTTATCGATCCTACGAAGGATTAACAAAAATCGAATTATCGATATTCAAGTTATGAGCTAAAGAATGTTCGCTGCTGCTGCGCCGTATCAGAACCGGAGTAGTTGGAAACAAAAAACACATTCCATTTGATTCCCTGCCGTTTGAGTGTTCTATGTGTCCCTCCTTTTGCCACTTAATAAAACACTTAACCCATTTTCTTCAAAATCGAAAAATTTCCAAATATCATTGATTCTATTTTGGTCTTAATTTGCGATGCATAAGGTGAGAACTTGTGTATTTCGGTGGAATCAACATTTATGTGCCTGCTAATTGATGGACAAGTTCGTACTGGGCTTAACTGGCGGTGTCCACATCAGGCCGCTGTGCATTGCTTGTGCCGCGTTTGATGTGCCGTTGTAAATCGTCTGTGTATACGATATATATATATATCTTCCTTGTTGCAGAAATGGTATGTCTTCAAGAATGTGAGCGAGCTGTTCATTTTGGTGCCTGCCCTATTGGGTCTGAAGGGAAATCTGGATATGTGCCTGGCCTCGCGTCTCTCCACGCAAGTGAATTTGGGCAATATGACCTCGCGCAAGGATGTGGTGCGTATGATTGTGGGCAATATTGCACTGGTTCAGGTACAGGCCACGGTGGCCTCATTCCTGGTGGCCATGTTTGCGATGAGTGTGGGCGCAGCCATGACGGGCAGTTTCTACTTTGAGAATGTGATGCTGCTGACCGCCTCGGCCATGTTTACGGCCACCTCATCTTGTTTTGTGCTGGGTAAGTGACGGACAGATTGATTGGCCAATGTTTTGTGGTATCTCTATAACTATAATCTATTCACAGACTTTGTCCTGGTGGCTGTGATTCTGTTTTCGCAAAAGTATCGCTTGAATCCGGATAATTTGGCCACGCCGCTGGCTGCCTCAATTGGTGATGTGGTGTCGATTAGTTTACTATCGTTTATTGCCTCGCTGCTCTATGAGCACATAGGTAAGAGAGTTCAGGATCCGAAGATCTTTGTAGCAATTGTAATTCTGTTTTTCTCCGATAGAAACACATCTGTGGATCACTTTTATTGTGGTTTCCTGCTATCTGGTACTCCTGCCCATGTGGGTGGTCATTGTTCTGAAGAACGAATACACACGTCCCGTCCTGAAGAGTGGCTGGGTACCCGTGCTGTCTGCCCTCTGCATCAGTGGGTAAGTTGACGACTCTCCTCAAATATATAGAATACGAAAACACTTACACTTACACTTGGAATAGTTCTCATCGTCGTGTCCACTTAATCATGATGGAGTGGCTTTTTAGAAATTGGGGCCATGATAAGCACTTTTTGTTTGTTTTTGCTATATTTAGACATCCCCTGTCTGATTGGATTTTGTGCCCCATCATGCCCAGCAGCAGCAACAGCAGCATTACGTTTGCTAAATTTGGCCACAACGTTTTGTTAATTGAATGTGGTTGTGTGTGTGTGGTGGCTGGCTATTCCTGGCTACCAAATGTTGATCAGATACAAAATTGTTGCCCGATTTTGACTCTCAATCTCGTTTGGGTGAAGGTCGAGGTCGAAGTATGTATCTGGAATTGGGATTTAGGATCAGGGCAAGAAGAAGGCAAAGCTAAAGATCTATGCTTAGAGCTTAGCTATTTGTACCTGTCTTTTTGGTGTGCGGACAGCAACGCAAACTTACTTAAATCCTTTTGATTCTTCCAACCGAGATGATCTTGTTTCAAAAATGGCAAAAAATATATCTTATAGTTCTCCAAAAAACAATTTGATTCTTTTTTCGAATTTCGGCCCATTTATCTACGTTCTTTTGATACTTAACCAAACTAAGTTGACAATTTGTAACCTAATACCACTGTTTCCAAATACAATCAGGACTGTATTTCAACTAATCTCACTTTCAACCAATTTATAACTAATCTCTTTGACCTAGAGCCGGTTGGCATGCCCTTTAAGTTAGTCGCTCGAAAGGTCACTTAAGCCCAGTAACGAAGATAACATGTTATGCCGAAGGCTTGCGCCACCGCTGTTGGCTAAGACATTCTCCGACAACATTCTAGTTGGCTTTAAAGCAAATTCTTCTATGTTTGACAGCTAATGAATACAGTCACTTATGTACATACTTAATTAATTAAGTGACTTAACTAGGTAGCAAAACTGTTAAATGGTACAGCTAGCCTGTCACTCAATCATTTAGAATGCTGTCTAAATAATGCCAAATGTACATATTTATACTCTGTACCGTAGGTACATAGAGTATTATAAGTTTGTGCAAAAGTATGTAACATCCAGAAGGAAGCATCTCCGACCCCATAAAGTATATATATTCTTGGTCAGCATCAACAGCCGAGTCGATATAGCCATGTCCGTCTGTCCGTCTGTCCGTATGAACGCACAGATCTCAGAGATGGTAAGAGATAGAGGTTTGACGTGTATGGGACATATGCTTCTTATGGTCTGCAGGCAGATCAAGTTTATTTTCAATTTTGGCCACGCCCCCTCCCGCCCCCGCAATTTAGAAAAAACGTCATATCTCCCACAGTTTTGAAGATAGATGGCTTGTTCCTTCTGGACATATTTAGTTATTAGAATAACTTATCGATCCGCCAAAGGAATGAAGAAGATCGGATGAACGGTTTTCGAGTTATGATCAAAAGACAAAATTTCTTGGTACAGAGTATGTTATAGTCGGGCTTGACCGACTTTCTTTCTTGTTTCTATATGAATTTGGTAGGGTTTTCGACAACTTTCAAGCGAGTCGATTAGTCAATTCAGTTGAGAATCAACACCCGTTTCTGGCCAGTCGTCGCAAATTCATATATCTATCTCCTTTGCATTGCCTTCCTGTTTTCCTCATAAGAAGCGACCAGTTAGGTTTCAGAAAGTCAGCCAGTATCAGTTCCACTTAATATCTCGGAAGATGTTGCCATAAAGAAGATCTATTTTTCCATTTTCTTAGTTAAACAGTTGAGCCCACATTTTTACAAAAGTTCTAAAGGTATGTTAAAAGACCGGCGTGGAATTTACAGAAGTCTCACTGGACTACATGTTGTGAAAGTTGAGTCAATTCATCCTTAAAGGTCATAATGATCCGGCAACGTTAAGAATGTAGAGGGTCGAACGCAATGTCGCATACAAATATTCTTAGGGAAATAATTCAAATTCAAAACGATTCATGTCTTAATACCCGTCAAAGAACTAAACCGAACCGAATCGGTTTTCTTTGTGGTTTTCGGTTCGGCTTAGCACTTCTAAAAAGGAAGCCGGTTCGGTTTGCGATTCGTTTCACCAGCAGGAATAAGCGGTTCGGCTCGGTTCAAAAACGGTTCAGCTCCGAGCTTTAGAAAAATCATCATATCTCCCCTAAGGAGGTTCTTACCTTTTGGACTTATTTGGTAATCCGTATCATTTTTCCGATCCGCCGCAAAAAATGATGAAGATCGGATCAATAATAGTCGAGATGTAGGGAAAACCAACATGGGGAACAGCGATGGGCAGCACTTGACACACCTTAACACTTTGTGTGATACCGTTATTAAAATATTATTAATCATATTCGATTTCAAACAGCAAAATTTTGCTCGAAATCAGATCAAGCGCAATCGGAATTGGTAGCTATTCGCGACTCCTTAAACCTATTCGGTTTCAAAAGAATTGCCTGGCGGTCAGTGGAGTGAAAACTAAAATGACTATTTTCTTGGCAACGGTAATACTTTTCATCTCTCAAGAATTTGTGGAGATTTTAAATAGGTAGTATATCAAGCTAACAATTTGATTTAAAATCATTTGTTTTCAGACTGTACCTAAGCAATTGCTTGTATGTAGGCCAGAGGCCGGCGCCTTGCTATCTATTGGGCATAGGCAAACTCTCAGAAGCAGCGCAGTCAGCTCAGACATGGCCTAAGCTCGTCATGTTGCTTTGGCTCGAGGCTGCGGTGCGAGTTCCGCTCTTCTTCTTTAGTCGCGGCGATTGCATTTGTCGTTTTGTGGCGCTAGTTGCCGTTTAATAACTCTCGGAGCCATAACTCTAGGAGCAATTGAAGCCAGGGCTTGCCCATCGCCGATGCAGACGAAAGTAAAAGCAATTGAATAAGCGCTTGCTTCAGTTTTGATCGAACTACTTAAGGCTATTGGAAATCGATAACAATTTAAACATTCATTCGAAAAGAATATCGGTTTCCATTAAGAATGAAAACGAAAATGGAAAAGGAGTACTTGAAAGGTTATTAAAGCTTCGTCACAGTCGAAGTTAGATTGAGCTGTATTTTCGCTTGTTCAGATCTCAGATGAGATGAATGAAAAATACCTCAGTTTTTGTAGTACACTTGTCTTATACATCAGTGGAGAATCTTTTATAAGATATAAAAAGATATTTATTACATACAATTACATACAAATATATTCAAAATGTTCTCTATATCATATATATATGCTCACTTCTCAACTTGAACAAGAAACTGCTGAGGTTTCTTTTCTCAAAGCAATGACAAGTGAAGGAATGAGTTAAAAAGACTTTTTGTTGGTCTTGTAGTTAAGTAAAGGATAAGATATCTGAGTGCATAGTCCAGATTTATGCTTCATAGAACACTAACTCAAACTGAGAGGGAGTGGGATTATTGATCTATTTTTTAATGGGATATACTTACCGTCAATTGTTCCTTACCACTCCATTCTATTAATTCATTTTCCGCCCACCTCTTACTTATTTTTCAGACTCGGTGGTCTAGTGCTGGACGCCGCCGTCGAGGTTTTCAATGGCTTTGTCGTATTTCAGCCGATTATCAATGGCATTGGTGGTAATCTGGTGTCGGTGCAGGCCAGCAAGATATCCACCATGTTGCATCAGAGCTCAATTATTGGTATTGTACCACCGCATACAAAGATTTGGGAGTGGCCCTGGCGTGCGCTGTTCAAGGGTGGTAAGTAGAGCGCTACAATCCGACTTTTGATAGCACTAATCTCAACTCGTTGGGTTTCCCTTGCAGTTCCCTATGCCAAAACGGCACGCATACTCATTGCCATGTCCATACCCGGCAATATATTGTTCATATTTGCGGCTGACTATATCAATATGAACACCTCGACGGTGTCCTGGGTGTTTGTTGTATCCTATCTAATGGCCAGTTTGATACAGGTGAGTTCCGCTGAAGATGCTAAAGATAAATAAGTGAGTTAATCTCTGTTTTGCTCGTCCTAGGTAATGCTGCTGCTGTACATCGCTCACATTATAGTGCACGCCATGTGGAAGTGGAAGATTGACCCCGATAACTCGGCCATACCATATCTGACTGCATTGGGTGATCTGTTGGGTAGCAGTCTTTTGGCTCTGGCCTGGCTCTTCACCATGTCGGTGGGCAAACAATATGGAGCCGGACTGGAAACCCTAAATGCTCCCAACTGAACTCAACCCACTACCAGCCGCCCCCACTCCCCCACCACCCTCTTAAAAACAGAAAACCAAACCCAGGCAGCGAGACGCACACAGAATACAAGGAATGATTTGTTGTTTTTGGATACACCTCACCGGGCTTTTGCTTGTGTTCCTTTTGCTCCAACCCAGATACGTTGATTTCGCTGCTGCTTCACTTTAGTTTAAGCCTTTTAGGACAATATAATACACCTTAGTTGTAAACAGAATGTAATGCCCCGGTCCCCCGCAACCTCCCAGTGATTAGTCAGAAATAGGCCCTAAACTTAATACATTTTGTGGTATTAGCGCAGATTTGATTTTCCAAATCTCGCTTTTGTTTTAACTTGTTCTCCTGTCCTCCGCCCTCTTCCCGATATTTATTATGGCAAAATTTAGTGTTACGTCTTGTGTAATTGTAAAAAGCCTAAGTAAGTTTAAAGATATTTTCCTTTGTTTAATTATGTTAAAGTGTGTCATGTTGTTTTCTATTTTTTTTTTTTTTGTAAACGAAAAATGCGAACAGGGAAATAAACTGAGAATGAGAGACGTTTTGAAAGGAAATGTGATCGATATTTAATTATATACATACATATATATATATAAAAGATAATAAACTTAAACAATAACTATTGATAAATGTAATAAACAAACAATAATTAGAAACTGTGTAATTCAGCAACCGAAATGAAAACAATAACGATTCGTTTGAGAACATGTTGGGAATAAACGAAGGCCACAGAACGGTTCGTAAATAAAACAATGCGGCGAGTTTTCTACGGCTTGGTGGCTATGGCGAGGTCCTTAACAAAGACTTAAATCGTTTAGCCGATTTTCACCGCTTCTTTATCGATAAGTTAGCCAAAATTCGCTGATGTGTTCTGTTTTTTGATCATAAAATGAAAAAAAAATGTATATTTTCCAAATAATACCTCTCTGTTAAACTGGCACTTTCTGCAGGTCGTTTTCTGGATGATCTAAATGAATTCAGTCTTGCTGTATATTTGCTCATAAGAGACGCGGCGGATGACCAAGCCAAAAGCTAAATGATGTAGCCTTTTTCCGGAAGAAGCTAGATTTGCTATCGAATGATCGAATTCTAAAAAGTCATCAAAAGCAACAGCTTTCGGTTAGTGGAGAGGGTTTTAGCTGAGTGGGAGAGTATCCACAGAGGCCCAAATGCCCATTACAAGATCGAAGTAATCTTCAACACTTTGTAGATTAGCAGCCTTCAAATATCGATTACTATTCAGTATACTTGTACGTAAGCTTGGCCGTTTTCGTGGGCCTGCAGAATTCAAAAGTTCTATGTTAACGGAATAGTGGGCGTATGACAGAAAACACTTTGGATTTAGTTTACATATTGAGATATATCGTTAAGAGAAAATATTTGCTAGGAAGTATGCATTCAGTTCACAGCATGATACATCATTTGCAACTTCGTGTGTGGACTTGTGGACTGACTGTCAGCATTTGCTGAGGGCCAGTAGATGTATGCCTGTGTGATGGCAGAGTATTTATGTATTTGCTTTTTGCTTGGGTGTTGCGTATCGCTTGACGCATTCACAACGGCGAACAGAAACTTCACCTTGTTGATTCTACCATGTAAAGCCTGAGAAGCAGTGTTGCCAATTTAGCTATTTTACCCACCAGATCTAGCTATTTCAGTTTTTAGATATTGTTGTTGTTATAGTCTACCTACCTACAGAGTATTAAAAGGATATACTTATGTCGTGCAAATGTATATAACAGGCAGAAGGAAGCACCTCCGACCCCATAAAGTATATATATTCTTGATCAGCATCAATAGTCGAGTCGATATGCCATGTCCGTCTGTCTGTGTGAACACCCAGGTCTTAGAGGCTAGAGCCACCAAATTTTATATGTAGACTAGTATTGTCTGCACACAGACTAAGTTGGTTTCAAATTTATGGCTATATTTAACAGTCGATGGTTGGGCATTAACAAGAGCGTAAAAACAAGAACAAATCGGTGTTTTCTCCTCTTACAACCAAATAGTAGAGCAGAAAGCGTAGTTAAAGATTTGTTTGCGTCTCTCTATTCCAGCGATGTTCAAGAAGAGAGGCTCTCTGACGCTCTCTGTCTCTCTCCGACACTCACTGAAGCATTACTTCACATCGCTGCTCTATTCTAATGTGTCGCGCGAAAACGGTGTTTTTCTAACAACGGTAAAGAGGGCATCGATTGTTTTTGTTGTAGCGAAGAAAAGAGAAAGACGAGATTTACAGGGTGAAGCAAACTTCATGAAGTTCTCTTGGTAGGCGGAATATTCAAGGCAAAATAAATACGTTTTATAAAGGAAACGTTAAGAATCTCACCTGATTCTCTCGCCTACTAAGAGAACTCCATGAAGTTTGCTTCACCCTGTAAATCTAGTCTAAAAACTGGAGCACGTTATGCGTTAACAGCTACCAATCAGCTTTTTTTCCCATTGAAAAAAAGCTGAATGTTGGCTATTTTTCGCAAAACGCACTCCTAGTGTAAATAGCCTATAAGTATGTAATAGAATGAGAGTAAATAGGAAATGTGGGGTTAAGTGGATGTCGAATCTACGAGGTTCAGCTTCAAAAAGGTTGCGCACTCCATCGGGTGCGTCCAGCGGCATATCGTGTGGTCTTCTCTTGCAGTTTGGGCACTCATCTATTACTTCAGTTATCTCCCTGGCCATGTAGCTGTTAAGTTACGCCTGAGAAAACCCCTCCAAACAGTCTGCTGAAAAGTTATCAAAAGTTTAGCTTCCGCTAAGTTTTTTCCATATCGTATTTGTTTAATATATCCAATATTGTGTAACTTTTGGTAGTTTTGTGGAAATTTTGGAAAAAAATAATTCAATTTCTGATTACATTTTGGATAAGCTTAAGAGTTTGGTTATGCCACTTGGAGACTGACTAATACCCTGCACATACAATAATAAATACAAGTACATCGATTCAATATCAATTTCTGGAGTAGATTTTCTTGGTTTGGTTTGGTTTTGGATTACAATTGCACTTGGAATTTGGTTGGGTTTTCTTTCTATTTTTTTTACAACAGGCACACACACAGACACACTCGCACTCGCACAGGCATACAAATAGGAAGGGGGTGGGGTTGGGTTACAACTTACTTATAATCGTTATGTATTATTTCATTAGTTTTTGTTTTTGGCCAATTTGTATGAATGGGAAATGCAAACATTGAGACATCCGAGAGACAATTTGTTGTGTAATAATAAATAGTTAATTCAATTTTTTATACAAGACTCCTCCTCCTCACACAATGAAGACATCGCCATTTGGACGCTCCACATTGGCGCCTGCGGGCAACGCATCACCACCACAGCCGGGACGACCCGCTGGTGCTTGTGTCGTCTGGTCGAGCAGCTCTGCCTCACGTCCTATTTCCACTATGCCCGTTTGTGGGCCCACCGAGGCACTGGTCCTGGACTCGTGTGCCTCCTCCAGTGGCACAGCCTGACCAGCCAGATGTATGCTTACCCCGGCCACATCCAAATCTTCGACATCTTTGTGATTCTGGAATGTGACAGCGCCCTCTAGGGGGTTGCTTTCGTTGGCCTCACTGCTGGGATCATTTGCCGGACTATTGGACGCACCGGCGGGTGGGGTGGTTGTAATGGATGACCACCAGCTGGAGAAGGCACCCTTGGCCTGGGAAATGGCACCACCCACCGCACGGCTGGTGGTGTTGACGGCCTGGTTAATTTTGCGTCCACTTTCGCTGTTTTGCATGGTTCTGAAAGAGAGGGAAGTAGTGGATGATTGGAATGCTTTGCGCCACCTTCAGTTCGACTCACTGGGCCAGTTTAAGTTTCATGTCCGTCACCGAAAGTGTGCCAGCAAAGGGATGACCCGGGGGTAGGGCATCAAAAAATTCGGGTTCAGGTCTCACATCAAACCATTCCTGATAGCACTGGGTACGCTTGAAGGCCGCCATAAAGTGCGCATTGTAATGATCATTGTCCTTGACTGTGGCGTCTGGAGATTAGCTGGATAAGCATATGAAATAGAAACTGGGAAAGGAGGTACTTACCCGGCGCCACGGCTGTCCTTAGCAGTGCCAGAATGTAGCCCTGAAACTGCTCTCGTATCCAATACTCACTGCCCTCCGCATCCTCTTTGGGTGTCTGCACATGCTTCAGTATGTAATCCATAAAACGCAAATCCTCGGTACTTAAAATCAACTGACGACGCAATTCCGCATCATGTGCATCCAAATTGGCTGCCTCTATGTCTACTAACACATCGGCCAACTGTCGCTTCTGCTGGAACAGCACATTGGAGGTGCCAATCACATAGGACAATACCATGGGATCACTCAATAGATCCATATAGGGCAAGGAGAGATACGGCAGGCAGAGATTACCGCTGGCAAATATACTTACAGGGGCACGATACTCGTCAGGATTTACGGCACACAAGGCGGCCAAATTGGCTACAAGAAAAGAGGAATTAGTTGGATAAAGCCTTCCTTCAAGTCGCCTACTCACAGGCCAAAGTGTCGACGCTGGCTTCGCGTGTCAAGGAGCTGCTGCGTACGAATTGTGGTTCCTGTGCTTGAGAATTGGACGTGGACTGTGGTGAAGTATCGCCGCTGCACTGTGAGCCCGCCGAAGCAGCCGAGGAGACCAGGGCATAGTCCTCCGCCTCCTCTAGGCCACTGGTGGCAGCCAACTCTGGTGCTAGTGTCTGTTCCTGTGCCTGTTCCTGCACCGCCTCTGCTAAGGCCTCTGCCTCCTGCTGCAGAGAGGCCGTAAAATCGGGCATGGGGGACAAGGGTCTCGAAGTGCGCACGCAGGCCACCTCCTGAAATCCCTTCTCCAGCAGTCGCGGTATCAACGAGGCCATTCCCAATATCAGCACACACATTCCCCGCACCGGGGAGCCAAAACACACCACGCGACGCTGCAGCAGCAGCAGCTTGAACAGCATCAGCGTCTTGTGCCGCCAGTGGAGCACAATTTCTCTGAGCGACAAGCCCACATGGAAATGCCTTAACGGACGTCGCGTCTCATCGTCCAGCAGGCAGGCGTTCAGCTGGTGATACGCCTTGACCAGCAGCTCGGTGCTACTGAAGTCGCCCTGGTCGAAGAATGCATCGGCTATGAGGGACAGCTTCACCTCGATGTAACCATAGATGGGCAGGCGCGAGAGTATGCACACCGATTTCTGCACCGTGCTGCGTGTCATTTCCGCGGTGCGGATCTTCAATTTCTCGACAGGAATCTGACGATAGCAGGACACACCGTAAATGCTTTCAGCGGGCTCGAACAGACTGGGCAGATTGAAAAAGACCGTGTCCTCGACGAAATTGTGCGAACCGTCGGGCAGGGCCAGGGTGGGCAAATACTTCCAGCCCGAAGGACATTCGTGGCGGCCCGTGGAGCCGGATATTAGCGGCGGATGCGAGAACTCCACCTGACAGCCCAGCTTATGATGGAAGCCCACCACCAGTATGTGCAGAATGGGTGGCTTTTGCTCCGGCTCGCCGCTGCTGGCCATTTGTAATGACGTTGGAGAGTTTCAAAATGCGAAAAAACCAACAACAAATTTGCAGCTGCATTAGATTAGTGAGACCACATTTGATTGTTTTTCGAGATTAGTGAGACCACAGTTGATTGTTTTTCGAGATTAGTGAGACCACATAACGATAAGCCATTCGATAGCAGTTGATAACGTTGGCGAGCAGTCGATATAATGAACGAAAAGAGCACACTGCTTGTTTAAGTGCGCAAGCAGTTGTACAGGGTGGGTCATTTGAATTTTCCGGATGCTTTTGGCTTATTCACTCCCACTTTTGACCTCAAGTTGCCCCCAAAAGAAGCATTTTGATAAAAATGATCAATTATAACTAATACTTTAAAACTAAACGATAATATATCGATATTCTGTACATATTTACATCTTGGCGGTTATCTTCGAACAATTTGTTCAAAGACTACACTATATAGATTTCCGATTTTGAGTAAACTTGGCAGAATTATTAAGAAGCATAGACAACTACTAATTACGGAGTTTGGAGACGTTTGCATTGAAAACAAAAAAGTTTTTCTCACTAGAACTAGTCTTTTGACCGATCAGACAAATTCAGACAAATGTGCAGCGTATTTGTACCAGAACACTTCGTGCAAAGTTTGGTCGCGATAGGTTTAAAACCGACGGAGGAGATAGCATAGAAACAGACAAGGCTTCTTGATTCATCGCCAATCGGATTCCGAACGATACTAACGACATATCGTATTTTGAGTCAAAAATATAGACATTTTGGTACATTGATATTATTTCCGGCATACTTACCCATAACTTTATACAAAGGCTTAGCCATTTTGCAGCTTTGCTTAGTTTTCTGTCGGAGCAATGACGTTTTAAAAGGATATAATTTCGATCGCAATAATGTCGTTTTTCTGAACTGTCAATTGTTGAAGTTATAGCGTTTCAAAACGCTTCAAAACGACATAATCCAAACCGAGTTTTGTCGTTTTATTTTGCTGTTGGTTAATTTCTATCGAAACTATGTTAAAACCCACACCCCGTCTACTTAAAGCGACATAGTTTCGATCGAAATGATGTCGTCGGAATAATGCTTCTATATCAATACGTCTTCCAAACTTTAGACTGAAAACTGGAATGCATCTCAAAAACATGCGAAATCTGCATGACAGTTTTCTTTTCTACATATTTTGAACCACTTCGAGAGGCTTTCCCCGTGGTGCCATGCCCCTCCTCTTTGCTTCTCGATGTTTATGTTAGAAATTGCTATGATGCTTTTCAAATTTTGCTTGTATGTAAGCATGTACGTACGTTTGTACGTATGTATGTATTTGCATGGCACCTACACAATATATATTGCATATATTACTAGCACATTGCTCGTAAACAGCGCCCCAGATAGACATCGGAGCGAGTATGTACACAGGCCGAATCTAAGCAGACGAAAAGAACCCGAAGACTACAGCAGCAATAATGATAATGCATCGCCCACACAAAAGTACCCAAAATAGAAATTGTGCTATTTGGCTGTTCCCAGAAATACCTTCGCCTTTGCCTCCAATTGGTGTAAGTTCAAAGGTGCCCCTCGCACATGGCCAGCAGTGGCCATTGCTGGGACAGTAACTGGTTAACTCCTTGCATCATCCTGCAGCAGGTGTGACGTCTGGCAATTGGTTCTAACTGTCTCGGAATCAGGCGTTCCATATCTATCGAGCCTATATTTAAGTTCATGCATACATCTAGCTATATATCTGTTTTTGAATAGAGATCACAGCAATACATACACACGTGTGCCAGTCTGTGTGTGTGTGTGTGTGTGTGTAAGGAAAATGTGTGTCTAAATTTAAGCAACTGAGAAAGCAAAAGATACTTTTACCCAGTGCCATGAAAATAGAAAACCAAAACAAAAAAATAAAACCGCTTATAACTAGGGGAATACGTTGGATAGATACAAGTACATAGCCATGAATGAACAAACCGAATAATGCCAATTATATGTAATAGATGTTGTATGACATCATACCATGTGTTCTGTCTGACTTCAAAGAGAATGAGTAAAAATATCTGTCATAGTTTGGGCAAAGCTTTTGGTAGAGTTCTGGTTGAGTGTAGTTTGTTGGGCAGGGCCAGTTTTACATTGATAATAAACATGAATAATTTAATTATGAACGTTCTTGAATTTTCAAAGAATTTGGCTCTTAAAATCCAACTAAATTCGCTCTCAGTTTGTTTCTATTAGGCGAAGAGCGTAAGAAAGAGAAACTAAGAGGGCAGAGCACGCACATTTTGAAACCGCTCTCACTGTTTCAATTTTTATAAGAGAGCGGTGTGTGCCATCGATTTTTTCACTCAAGTTGCTTTGAAATTCCTAAGCAGTTATGGCATTGCTGACAGGGAGTGACGACTGTTGGACTCACAGTTGACACTGCTGCTCCTTTGTGCTGCTTTGGGTGCCTCACTCAAAAGAGCTGTAAACTACAACTACCATTTCCATTACATGTTTATAGATAATTAAGAAGTATTTTTTGATTACGAGCTTTTAGTAGTCGCAATTGTAATGCGATCGTTAGGTTATTACGGAAATGCAATTACTTTTACAATTACTTGAATAATTATACCTGAACTGGGGGATGTATTTTTATTCTATTCATGTATTTCTAGGTATAAACTACAATTATTTTGACTTAAATAATTAAACTGTTTAAGCACAATTGCATAAGCATTGTAAAATTATTCAAGTAATTGGAAACTACAACTACCATTTCCATTACACATTTTTAGATAATTAACAACTATTCCTTTATTATCAGTTTTTAGAAGTCGCAATTGTGACTTGGTCACTTAATAATCACTAAAATTAGCAAGATTATTAGAAAATGTAATTGCTTTCATAATTCCTGGATTAATTGCTCCTGTAAGGGATGATTATTGAGTATTTGTGCTTGAAGTGTTGAATTATTCATGTAAACTACAATTATTTTTACTTAATTACATAAATAACTCATCTTTGGAATTACAACTACTTAATAATCCCCCTCTGCAGGGGGATGAAATAATTATTGAATAGTCGTAATTCCAAGTATCAATTATGATAACTAAAACAAATAGTAATCAGAAATGGCTTATTTTCTTTAGCAGTAGAATTGAGATTATTGTAATGAAAAGTAATTAAGTCCGGGAAAAATGACAATTAATTTTCTATGAGACAAATTATAACCAAAAAGAAACAAACAACTGATTTTAAATTTGTGTTTGATTGGAATATGGGTGCTTTTACTTTTCAATCTGACAAGCTGTAGATTCAAGAGTGAGCGGTCTTACTTTTCAAACTAAGATTCTCTTGATCCAAGAACAAACATCTTGGTTTTTGACCATGCACCATACTCTTGATTGAAATGTGATCAATCCTACTTGACTTGAGAATGTTTCTTACTTGATTTAAGTATTCCCCTTAGATCAAACAAAAATGGGGAAAAATTCCAGACTTGGATCGAAAATTTGGCTCTTCTTATCATACTTCTGAAATGAAACATTATATCATCTCATCATCATCTCACATTCTTCAACTAACTAGTGTAAAATCTAAACGAAGATCGTTCAAGTCCACTTTAGTTACACAACCCATATTCCATAGCCGTTTCGGATTCAATCGAAAAGTGGCACAAAACCAGAAGATATTATTAAACTGCACTAAAAAAACGAGCTTTGGCACATTTGGTTGTAATTTGAAATTGCCGCGTCCTTCACTGAAGTCAGCGTATTGTAAACAAGAAAATGTTTATAGCCAAACGATCAAACTGAAAATACATTTTGTAATATTATATGTCAGACGGGGGAAAATATGTGGCCGAAATGTTTCGCTTAAACTGTTCACTGGTTCACATGCCGCCTCTGCCGCCGCCGCTGCTGCTGCTGCTGCTGCTGTTTATGCATATTTGTATAATTTTGTGTTTATAATAACATACGCTTGCAAAGAGTATGACAACTTTAGTCAAAAGTATGCAACATTACTTCAAATCGAAATGCGATATACCTCGATACTTTCTTTGAACTCCAAATTCAAACATTTTTCGATAACAACTTCCTAGAATAACAACATCTTTTAAATATTTGATAGGTACTACTTAAAATTATTACAAACTTATCATCTTTTAAGGAATCTTCTTTAAAGCTCATAGATAATCTTAGGAACAAAATACTTTTAGTGCCATGACCTGAAATCCTATATACGATTTCCGATTCCAATACCCATCTTGGAATTACATCATGTGCCGTCTCAACTCAAACCGAAAGTTGAAAAAAACCTATGGCGATTTGGGTGAAAGAGAACGACTTCGACGTTTTTCCTGTATCTTATACTTCGGGTACAGTTTCGTATTAGAAATTTCCAGAGGGAGAGTTGCGATACCTAGTATATTTTGTTTGTGTAAGTCGCCAAATTATCTCCAAAGTCTCCCTGCAAGCTATCGCCAAACTCTCGTATTGACAAGGGAAATAAGTACCCAGCACACATTTTTTATCGCGGAAGATAAGAATGCGATTCGCTAGTAAGTATCGTCTTACTCTAGCGATATCGCATTACTATCGAATTTTCATTTCCCTAGAGGAAGAAATGTGACACTATGCGACAACTCCCGGGCGATAAGAAAGCAATACTTCTGGGAGATAAGAAAGCGATACTTCTGGAAGATAGGAAACAGTCTCATCTGAGTGATAGGAAAGCGATTCTTCCTGGAGATAAGTATGTGATTCTTCTTAGAGGCAGGAATGCGGTTCTTCTCCCGAAGATAAGCCATGCAAATAAAAAGTGTTTCGACTTCTGTTATTTAACTGTACGATTTCGCACCTAAGGTAAATAAGCGTTGCCAAAGTATTTTCCTTTGACAATATTCTAAAAAGTCGTTCAACTCACTTCAAGAAATATCACATTCGGGTCTTCTTAGGGAGTATTGCCAATTCTTAGATGGGATGATGAAAAAGCCAGACCAATAATAAATTATCGCATTCTTGCCCTCAAGGCGATTTTTCAGGGATATATCGCAGATTTACCGAATGGACGAAAAAAATGAGAAAACACATATCGCTAATTTCTCTCTTTTATAATAAAAATGCGATACCTATTATATTTTGTTTGTGTGAAAGTCGTCAAACTATCTCTAAACTCTCCCTGCAAGCTATCGCCAAAATCTCGCATTGATGAGGGAGATAAGTAACACGACAAAATGTTTGCAGGACTATTGAAAATGATTATTTTGTTTCATTTGTATTGGGGTCTACTATGCAGTAAGCTGGCGCTGGAAACCTTTGGTTTAAGCCGCACTTTCGATTTGGGGAGTCGATTTGTGCAGTGCTTTAACATGATTTCGTGGTAGTTTTTTTGGTTGGATACCCTGAAAACTGTATCAGGCAGAGAAGATTCGCCAGTGGAATTGTTTCCTGTCGGAATTTCAGTAGTTCTTGATGATCCACCAGCGATTGCATGAGGCAGCAACAAACCGATCTAAGTATTTGATCAATGGAAATGGCAAATTGAAATGCCTTAAATGTTGACTCGAGTATTTCAAGGCTTCATTTGGCAGGCAACCATTATTGACAGGCTTTTCCATTAACAACTTTTCCAATCACTTGGAAAATTGTTGTCCCCCACTGAGCTATTGTATGGTAAATTGAAAGAATCGACACATAGTGTTACTATGTTTATACCACACCAAATATATCATGATAAATGATAAAGTAAGCTACATTTATTTATTCTTACATTAACCACACTGTATTTTAGCACACATTGTCGGCCCAAGCAATAGGTAAACCACATTATTTACACGACAAAATGTTTGCAGGGAAATATCATAATAAATGCCCTTCAAAGTATGCTATGTTTCGAGTCTTTTTGGAGCACTCGTTTTGATTGAAATAGACAAAAATGCGGCTGCTTTCTGATATTATATATCATAAATATACTTTTGTCGGGAGAAAAAGATGACTCTTCTTGAAGAGTCGCTTTTTGCATGTTTTTTGATCAGTTTCTACCCATTTGCATACATTTTTCGAGTAGTCTTTAAAAAAACCACATTTTAAGCATTTGAATGAGTCCTTTTTCGACTTGTCTTCCAAAAACTGACTCTAAATCTTCTCATTTAAATACACCAAATATAAAACCATGAAATGTTGCATACTTTTAAGCGCAATAATCATACAATTTTTTTACTCTGTACCGTAGGTACATAGAGTATTATAAGTTTGTGCAAAAGTATGTAACATCCAGAAGGAAGCATCTCCGACCCCATAAAGTATATATATTCTTGATCAGCATCAACAGCCGAGTCGATATAGCCATGTCCGTCTGTCCGTCTGTCTGTCCGTATGAACGCACAGATCTCAGAGATGGTAAGAGATAGAGGTTTGACGTGTATGGGACATATGCTTCTTATGTCTGCAGGCAGATCAAGTTTATTTTCAATTTTGGCCACGCCCCCTCCCGCCCCCGCAATTTAGAAAAAACGTCATATCTCCCACAGTTTTGAAGATAGATGGCTTGTTCCTTCTGGACATATTTAGTTATTAGAATAACTTATCCGCCAAAGGAATGAAGAAGATCGGATGAACGGTTTTCGAGCTATGATCAAAAGACAAAATTTCTTGGTACAGAGTATGTTATAGTCGGGCTTGACCGACTTTCTTTCTTGTTCTTTATAAAAACATCGTAACTTCGTCTTCTTATTACTGCCAAACCCTTCGCAAGAGCATCCGCATTTCGGTGCCCGTCTGCAGCTAGCATGCTCTCTATTCTTTCTCAAGTCTTTCGTTTAATTTAGTTGAATTTTATTTATAATTTGAACATCGAACACGTATAAGATTCTAAATTTGGCACACGGCAAGTTATTTGTTTGAGAAATGGGAAAAATTCATTTAGCCGATATCGAAGAGAAACCAAATAAATGAAATCTTTAGCTACATTTGTAAAATCGAAGCAGACTTCCAAAATGTTTGGAGCAGAGTTTTTGTTAACTCAAAAAAATATTATGCCAGTAGCTTTGGAAAAAACTTTGGTTCATATAAGTTAAGTATATTTGATTACTTATTACCCATATTATCCATTTATTTCTTTTGCTGATAGCTTAACCAACGTGCATTCAATTTTAGACCAAACCAAGAATTCGAGTCATCTAACCAGTAAATTGTGGCAGATAAATGAGATCTGTAAAAGTCAGAGAGAAAGAAGTACAATTTGTCTGTTGATAAAGATTAAGAACAAGAAGCTTGGGGGCGCAACTCCAAACGGTTCGTTACATTTCATTAATGATTTCAATGATGTTGAAGCGAGAAAGGATGTAAAAGTGAAGAACTATTAGTCTTTTTCAGTATATTGAAGGGCTGATTGTGATGCTAGATGATTTTTTGTGTCTTAAACAAGAATTTAAGCCGATTGTTTATTGTTTTTGTTTTAGCTTCCCTTGATTTAATGAAAAAGGGTAAGGTATTATAAAGCTAAGAGCTTTTAAACAAACTATTCCAAACTATTTTAAAATTTGTTTACCACTTTTATGCAAAATCATTTCAGTTGGATGGCTGTACTTAACTTTAAGAAAACTTTCTACCACTTATTTTGGAGGAGTCCAACCAAAATCGAAAATATTCAGTTAAAAAAATCTTCGATATATGTGAGAGAGTCGTACAAACGAAATCGTTTCCCACAAAACGAGCGTAAGAAAGGGTCAACAAATGCATTTTTTAAGCAACTTTAAAGCAACTTTTTCAAATTACCAAACCTAAAGACGTTTCCGAAAACAGATTCATGTTCAGCACACAAAAAAAACGTCTCTTTAGACTACCAACCCTTCGATTTATTGGCTATCGATAGTCAGCTATAGTTTTTTCTTAACCTTCGATAACTTTTGATCTTTTCGATGGCTTCGATGGTATGCTTTAAAATTACAAAACTACAATATCACAATACAGAGTCTAGAATATTTTCCAAAGATTCAATTCAATCTGAAAAAAGAGTCTATGTGAGAGAGCATTTACTTGAAATTGGCAGGGTGGCTTCGAACTTTGATGGAGTTTATGTCCTTCATAAAATAAGTTAAAGCAACGAGTACCAGCGAAGGTTATACTAAGGACAAAAAACAGCCATCCTGCAAGCCATTTACAAAAATTCTCAACACGTTGAGACCCTTTTCGACCAAGCAAAATGTTGCCAATATACTTAAAAAAGTTCTTAAACCTGGCCATATACTTATGCATTATTGGCTTTCGTTATGTTAAAGATGATTTGATTGGATAATAAGTAACGCATCCTTATAAAAAAACGTATTCAATTTTTATTGCAGGATATGACGTTTTTATGCCTGCACTAATAGGAAACAAAAAACAGCTGATAACACAGTATCTACTGATTGCCAGATGTTACCAAGGTCAGATGGGTTGTTGGCATTTTGGGGTTAGAAGTATTAAGTTCTTCATCAACCGATGGACAACAAAATGTTGCCGTCTGAAGTCCATCTGCAGAATGGCAAGCTTTTGAAACAATAAGTTTGACGAACGTCTTGATGCTGACATAGAAATCGCCCTAATATTAAAAAAGATATAAACGAAAAAGCTTAGCTTACTTCGTCTGTACCGAAGTTCTTATACTCTTGGAAGTGCTCGCTTAAATAAAACGAGAAAGCTAAGCTAACTTCGTCTGTGCCGCAGTTTTTATACCCTTGCAAGTTCTAGCTTAAGTATTTTCAAAAAAAAATTTTTTCCCATATAGTATATGATATAGTCATCCGATTTGGACAAAAATTTGTAGAATTAGGTGAAAGCAGGTGAAACAAACAAATACAAAATTTCAGGATGCTACCATTAAAAACAAAAAAGTTTTTCTAACTAAGACTGTTTTTTAGACCTATCTTTTGTATAACAGCTATACCATATAGTTCTCCAATTTTTATCAAACTTTGCAGAACTATAAAAAAGCATAGTAATCCAATGAATACAACGCTTAGAGACATTTCCATGGAAAAGAAACAAGTTTTTCTCACTAAAACTAGTTTTCCGACCGACTGTTCCTATGGAAGCTATGAGATATAGTCATCCGATACGGTCGGTTTTGATATATTAGTGGCGTGCAGCAAAAATAAGAATCTGTGCAAAATTTCAGTTCGATAACTTCAAAACTGAGAGACTAGTTTGCGTAGAATCAGACTGATAGACGAACGGAAATAGCTCAAACGACTCGGCTTGTCACCCTGATCAAGAATATATAGAGTTTATGGGGTCGGAAATGAATATTTCTATGTGATGCAAAGTTCTGGACAAAATTAGAATTCCTTTTGCAAGGGTATAAAAAGACACCGTTTGTAATTCTCAAGTACGAATTACCTGCATCCGGATTATGTATAAGGGGCAACTGATATTCATATTCCACTGCCTTCTTTACTGTGACTCACTCGAATGCTTGAGATAGTCGAATGGTCCATGATGCCTTACATGTTGAAGTATTCCCGTGGTCCCGAGTTCAAATCCCAGACAAGATGCAAGAATTTAGAAGACAGATTTCTAATTTGTATGTAATTTTTAGAGAGAAAAGAAGTTGGTTGAACCAACGGTGGAAGGAAATGAACAAGGAACATTTCACTTGAGATATAAGAGAAGGTTACTACCCTGTCTTGTTGTTGACCTTGATTCATCCACTTCCACTTCTATGCCCTTACCTAATATTCTCTCTAATACTTAGAAATATTTTCTGGTTTCTTCATATTTAAAAATGTTTTTCTAAAATATTTGATAAATCGGCTTTGACCCCTTTTTTAATGCGAATTTCTTGAATTCCGCCCTAAATTCGGCTGTTTTGTTTTGAATTTGCATGTTAAAGAAATTAAGAATTTCATAGCATAAAACTAGTAATAGCATAAAGAATATCCGGCTCGAAGGACCTTTTGGGTTTCCTCAGGTATGCTAGCAGTTAAATTTCATACGGACAGAAACGATATTGCTTTTCGACTGGTAATAATACCATGACAAACCAATCCATACAGCCGAAAGCTTTTTGGGGCCTTATGAAATGAAACAAACATTGTTGAACCATTGAACCTTTTATATAGCTTAAAGAATATCCGGCCCGAAGGACCTTTTGGGTTTCCTCAAACGATATTACTATTCGATGACAAACCAATCCATACAGCCGAAAGCTTTTTGGGTCTTCATCAGATGACACAAACATTGTTGAACCGTTGAACCTTTGAGGTCTGCCGATGTTCCAATTGGTTCGGGTGGTTCATGTTGAAGTAATTTAAGTTTCGATTGCCATCGATTTGAAAATGCAGAGGCAGAGGCAGTGGCAAAAGTAAAAGTAAGCAAATAAAAAGTAGCAATTCAAATGAACGAAGAACAATGACGAATAGATCTCGAAGGCAATGTGTGTTGAACCTAAGGCCGGACGACGTCAGCATACAACTGTACACACACACACACACATATATACACATATATATATCGGCGGTACATACAACATGTTGAGGTGGTGGGCGTTAAGGGCGTGCACTGCATACGATTTCCAAGATTTTGCAAGTATTCCGCCTGGTTATACATAGCCCATAGCCTATATATGCACTCGAAATTTATGTTCAACGATATTTGATTCCAAAAACAAAAGTCTGGTGGGCACACAGACATCCATGTGCCACATCGGAAACACATATATGCATGCATAGTATATAGAGTTGGCCAATTGGAAAATTTACAAATTTTTGGAAAACTTTTTAGGCAGCTCGTTGCGTGTGTGTGCGTGTGCGTGTGTGTGTGTGAGTTTTATTCAACAACAAGTTTATGTTTCAGCACTGCTGCAGCCCACCTGAAAAATCGTTGCCACCCACGACAAATCCCCGCCACACCCGCACTCCCTCCCCTTGGCCACTTGTTGGCACATCTCACATCTAGCTGGCCTTTTCACGCCCATTCGCTTTTGGGTATTTCGACGCACACATGCACACACGGACAGATCGCTGGTCTGCCTGAGTGTGCGTGTGTGTGTGTATGTGGGAAATGGCTTTTCAGGCTTTTCCGCAAGAACAAAAATTCTTTAACATAACGTGTAGCAACGCTTTGGATCGTCAGTCTGTTTAGTCGAACCGCAGCATTCGCTCCTACAACGTCAGCTGCTCGGACTTTAGTTGAGATTTCAATTTGTTTCTTTGTCCCTAAGTAAGTTTTTTTTTTTTGGTATTCTGAGCATCAAGTTTTGTGTGTGGTTCAGTTTATGGATAAAATGAAGAATGAACATCGAACGAAAAACAAATGAAAAGCGAAAACTTTGAACAAATCCTTGCAAAACTTTTGGGACTTTCTAAACGCAAAACGAGAAAGGAGAAACAACTGGCAAATTTGTATTTTTTTTTCTTGGCTTATATAATCCTGTGACAATTACTCCTTCATTTTTTTTCTATCAATTTTTTTTAACATATTTTTTTTCAAGTGAAAATTGTGTCGAAAACGAAAAAAAAAGAAAACTATTTTTTTTTTGAAAATTTTTTTCCTGAAAAGGCTAAAAATAAATATGCCCCCCGGGCCAAATTCCAAATACAACGAGACAACAACAACAACCAACTAGCAGCAGCAACCACCAGCAGCAGCAGCAACAACAGCAACAACAATAACAACAACAAGCAGCAGCAGCAGCAACAAAAACAACAAGCACAAGGAATATATAAAAAATGAGAATGAGATTGAGAATAAGAGCGGTGGCTGAGAGTGTTATATGATCTGAACAATTTTTTTGATATAAAAATAAGTTTTGTTTCTGTGTGTTGGTGTGTTTACCTTGGCACACACACACAGGCACAGAAAGAGAGCGAGTGAGAGCGCGGGGAAAGCTTTGGGCGCAGGCGCTTAAGATTTAGATTTTAGGTATTCAGCCACAGATTGTGGGTGTATCTCTTATATAGTAGCAGATTGTACATATCTGGTTAGGCTGGACATGGAGCAGTTCTTTTAATAGACCAAAAATTCCACAAATTGGCCAAAAGATTGTGTAAGAATCAGAGGAAAACTTTTAGATAAGTTGGGTTGAATGGTGGAAATTGTGCAAAATGAACTTACTTATATCTGTCGTGGTTAGTTAAAAGTAACAATTAAGATTTGCGGTTCAAAAGACAAGCAAATTTGATGCAAAAATGTATCAAAGTTTAAAAGATTTGAAATCTTAATACTTTTGATCGAAATGTAGACCGTTAGTTATTGGTTGATCCTTTAACTAAGAAACCGACTGAGTACAGAGGTTTAAGAAGAATTATTCTTTCAACTTCTTTTCTTTGGAAAACAAGAGCTGAATTGATTTCTAAAACAGAGTTCAGAGTTTCTGGATATAGAAAACAGCAAATGCATCTCAGTAGGATTGACCTTGTGCTGTTAATTAACTGGGAAAGCACAGCTTCCTCTTACATTTTAAAAAACTTCGCCGGTGATTTTCTGTATCAGAAAAAAACCGAAAAACTGGTGTATAACTGGTGAGTGAAAGTAAGAGCAAGGCTGATTACACAAGGCAACTAAATTAGACTTTTATTTCGAGTGTTAAAAAGTTGATGGCTGAAATGCTACATCATGCTTAAAGTTGCTTATTTTGAACCTTTTTTGAGAGTGTTTTCTAAGAAATCCTTGCCTTTCTCTTGACTCTCCTTGAAGGTATGGCAAAGCTCTATTTCTTAGCTTTCAAATGAACTATGGCGTATAATTGTACGACTTTTTTTAAGTCAAGAAATACCATGTGTTCAAAATAACACAATTAGCTACAGCCCAAAGGTATGCAATGCAAAATAAAAATGGCATATCTTAGCTTGAAAAGATCCTAGAGCGGTGAGGCATGGTTTATTTTGGAGTTAAATAAAAGCACTTTATTATAATACTACAGAGAGTATGGGTTTTACCACAGCCTGGTACTAAAAATGCTCAAAATATAACTTTGAGCTCAAACTATCAAGCATTTTGAAAGTAGCTTTGTGTAGCATCAACAGCAACCCTTAAATTTACTGCAACTTGTTGCTTAGTGTATTCTATAATACACAAAAAGTAGCAAATATTAGACATATAAAGCTTACACAGTTCTTAGGGTTGTACAATATCTTTTGATTGACCACTACAACCCAAATATGTATACATAAATCAAGAAATAAACTAGGATTTCTTTAGATTTTTTGTTTAATTCCAGGAATTTACCTTTGCTGTTCTATTTGAGCGACACTAGACCCTTAAGTACCAATTCTAGTAAATGGTACAAGGGTTACAGGCAAGCCAAAGGGTGAAGTTTGCAAGCGTTAGACACAGAACTATATGAATCATCTATATTAAACTTTTTAGGGTGTAATATTTATAACTACCTTGGGTAATTAACCAAAGCTAACTGCAAAATGAAGAGATATACTTCTTACACTGAGCTGTTGGCAGCCTTTTAAAGGTAACAGAAAAATTTCATTAGAAAATTTCTAAGATTTTACGAAAATGAAGATGAAAAGTCATACATTATGTTTTTCAAAAAGGACAAGATTATGATGCACATATTGCCTTTATAAGTAAAGTGACGCAAGTGTGGTCGAAAATGCAGCGATTTGGAAACCCACTGAAAAAGAATCCTGACTATAGTTTTGGGAAATTCTGGAATTTTTTCAATCATACAACATAATTTCATTTTAAACTTAGACCTGATTTACTTAAGGCAGTTCTAGAAAAAGCTTTAGTTTGAGTCACTTTTTTTGACCTACAAGAGCTTTTGAAAAAAAACTTTATAAAGTTTGCTTCGCAGTGTAAATCTCATTTTCAAGTTGACTCCCTTTAAAAAATATGATTTTCAAGTCATTGAACTGTTCATCAACCGATCAAATGCTGATCAAAAACACTTCAAACTCGTATAGACTGTGAAATTTTAGACACACTTATGTGTTATTTTATATATATATACTTATATCCACACACATATATGTAGATTTGAGTTGATTTAGTGCCAAGGTAAAAAGAAAAACATTATTTGATTTGGTTTTTTGAAAAAGTCAAAAAAAAAATAAAGCTAAAATTGTAGAAAGCTTTCAAGCTTTTCGAGTAATTCAATACCTTTTTTTGCGAGTCTATTTTTAAACCAGCGCAGAGCAAAAAGAGAGGGACACGCACACACAAACACACACACACGTGTGTAGTCTGAGACAATATGTGGCTCTCTGTCCCACACACATGAGCTGAAAATTAAATAATTTCGTAAGAATTATGATGTGAGACAACATGGCTTTTGCTATATATAAAGAAGACTCTAATAACAGCATCAGATCAATGCGGCACACACTTATACACATGTTTGCATGCATGTATGTATGTATATGTAAATATAAGTAGTAGGTGAAGCTGACCAATTATAGAAATTTTGTGATTGTGTCATGAATTTTAAGCTAAAACGCAAAATGGGGGAAGGGGAATATAGAGATAAATATTAAGTAATTAATACGGAATGGAATGGTTGCACTGAGCAAATCAATGCTACAATTTTTACCTCATTTATGTGGCCTACTTTTTGGGTCACAAAAACCACTGTAACTCTTGTATGCAAAGCCGCTCTCAGAGAGTCTTACTTGATGTGTGTGAGTGAGAGTGCAAACTCTAAAAGTGTTGGAAAATAGTGTTTTTAGTGACAGTTTAAGAAACAGTAAAGTTGCACTTACACTGGTCATAGATCTTAAAGCAGTTAAAGCCAAACAGATCTATGTAAATAGATGACTTTTCTTTCTTAGAGATTTTGTACATTCGAGTTATATGAAAATTGAAAAGTCAGCTTTAGGTAGGAGAACACCTGCGACGTAGTCTGCATTAGCTGTTGCTACTAACTGCAGCTGAATTTGCACTTGTCTAAAATCTCATAGGAGTTTCACATAAAAAAGATATCAGACAAATGTAATAGACAATCTGAGAAGCACCAAAATATATGAGGTTATCTGAGTTCTCAAACGAGTTTATTGAGTTTTTATGAGTTTTTCTAAACTCTGTCCCTTTTTTAACGATTTTTCAACTTCTTGGAAAACCAACTTATGTTTTTAAACTCAGTTCAAACTGGACTATAAAAACTCAAAAGAGGAAAATCTCACAGACAATGCGGCAGCTTTGAATTTTCCAACATTTGGTAACAGATTTATAGGTTAGGATACGGAATGTGTCGCACTCAATATTCAGATGCAAACCGATCCAGAGTCAAACTCCTTAGAACTGGTTCGCCTACAGCTTTTCAAGTTTTTACCAACAAAACCATTTCATAAACAAAACCAAACTAAGCTCTACAAATATGAACATTTTGTTAAAATTTGTTCCTATGCCAAGTTTTTGGTTTGTGACTTCATTATTATTTGACCAAATTTTCTTTAGATTTTGATCAAAATTAGTTGAAAAACATGGAATTTAAATCAATTTCTAACCAAATTTTGGTCAAACGATCGTTATCACTGACCGCTGAGCTTAAACAGTCACTTGTCTACACTAGCTTTGAGGAAACATCTATATTGAGGGAAAAAACTCGAGAAATTTCGTACCAGAATCAAGAAATTTCAGTTTTAAAAGATCAATAAGCAAGGAAATTCATGACTTTATTACATGCATTCTTGATTCAAGATCTTTTTTTTAGAACCCCAGAATTTTGGAGTTTTTCAAAATAGTTTGAAACTGAGTAAAGCTTTGTATAAGTCGGTTATTTTGTTACCTAAAAACATTTTGGATTTCAAGAACAGTTTCAAACTGCTTGCAGAGCTGTTAAAGTTCTATATAAGCTAAGCCTTTTCTTGTATAAAGAATGTGTGGATTTTAAAAACAATTTCCAGCTGTTTGAAGAGCTTGAAAAATTCAATATAAGCTGGCCCTTTTCTTATATAAAGAAGCTTTGGATTTCAAAAACAGTTTGGTACTGTTAGAACAAGTCGGCTCTTTTGTTATGAAAAGAATTTTTGGATTTCAAAAACAGTTTGGAACTATTCAAGGTACTTTAAAAGCTCTACACAAGCTGGTCCTACTCTAATAAAGAGCTTTGGAAACTGACCACCATTTTTGGAATGTTTTAAGAATTTGTAAAGCTTAATAGAAGTCGGCTCTTTTCTTGTATAAAGAATTTCAGGATTTTAGGAACAGCTTGGTACTGTTTTAGGTATTTCAAAAGATTAATTTAAGCTGTGTTAAGAATTTTTGGGATTTGAAGAACAGTTTGGAAACGTTGTTAGAACCTCTAAAGCTCTACATAAGTCGGTTTATTTTTTGGATTTCAGGAAAAGTTTGGAAATGTTTTACGAACTCAGTATAAGTCGGAACTTGGGGTTTTCAAGAACAGTTTGAAACTGTTTTACGAACTTTAAAAGCTCAATATAAGTCTCTTATTTTTGTATTTAAAGAATTTTAGGGTTCTAAAAACATTTTAGTGCCGTTTCAAGAGCTTTAAAAGCTCAATATAGGCTGATCCTTTTCTTATTCGAAGAACTGCTATACCAAATCGAGAACCCCACATTCTCCATACAGAATTGAATCTACTTTGATCTGAAAAACTAAACCGATATGTACTGAGGCCATCCTATTGTGTACTCTGATCAGCCCTGGTTTAAGTTTAAATCAATTCCTATGTATACTTGAATCGATTGCTAGTGGTTCTTGTGTTTAGAAATAGATCCGAGAGCGTTCTCGGTTTTTGCAGGCTTGATATCTACTGAAAGTAAGAGCTTAATTGTACTTCACGAACGAAATGAAATTATTGTAATAAATTTTGTTTCTTGATTCAAGAATTTTGTTTAGATTTTTGTATTTTTCGTTCTATGAAAAGCGTTTCTTTAAGAAGGAATCGCTTTGTTTTTTTTTGAGTGTAGGTTTGAACCTGCTTTGAAACTTACCCGTCACCTTTACCAGCTATAAGCGACAGCTGTAAAGTCGGTAGTCAGGAAAATGCTGGTCAACAATTCGTTTGGATTGGGCAAGATCTGAATAACACTCTGGCACAGCTATCCATAGCTTTGGAAAATAGGAAGATTGGCAAGACAAATATCTCCATTTTTTTTAAGAGAATATTCCGAAGGAGTGAGTGATAGCTTCAGCTTACTTAACTGCTGGTTAATTCCTTGGGTACTTCTCCTTGGTTGCTTTTCAGTACTTGTCTGTCTGCTAATGTTGTGGTTGTTGCTGTTCTAAATGCTGATGCGGTCGCTGTGGTTGAGCTACAACTTCAAGTACAAAAAAAGCCAGCACTTAACCAATTTCCTCTTTTCTTTCCATTTCTTTAAAGGTTTTTTCAACCCTAAACCGTAACCATGTCCGACGATGAAGAGTACACGTAAGTAGCCCTCAATTATGTATGAATCCTGTCTATGGAGCCGCAAAACACAAGTAGAGTCAAATTTTAACTAGGTATTTTCCCTATCGAGGGATATTTTAATTATTTTTGGACTAATTTAAATAACTTTGGGTGCCCTTTTTGACCTGTATTCCCTTCTTCTATACATTTTCTATTTTCATTCATGGACCCCGAACCAACGACCCCATCCTCTGAACCCGAACCTGAACCCGAATCACCTATTTCTCTGTCGTATCGTTTTGCTAATGTTATCGTCTCGTTATCAAACTATGTTACCACCTGATGCACCACTTTACGCACCACCACCACCACCAACCACCACCAACCACCAACAAACATATCAAACAAACAAAAAACAAACTCTTTTACTTACGAACACGTCAGCAGCTCCGAGGAGGAGGAGGTTGTCGAGGAGACCAGAGAGGAGACGTAAGTACACACTAATTTGTGGTGGTCGAATTTTGTTCACAGTCCACAACTCGATTGGTCGATATTTTTTGTTCCTTATCATTTTTTGTTTTTGTTTTACTTTGATTTCTTTTTTGATTTTCCACCAAAATTTCCAACCCCAACCCCCTATATATATATATGTATGTGTGTGTTGTCAATGTGCAAATGCCCCCCACTTCCCCCAAAACAATGACAAAAAAAAAAACAAAATGAAAGAAATCAAAATATCGTACACATATTCCCATTTTTTGTTTTTTTGTGTGGCTTTGTCTGTAAATAGTTTTTGTTAAAACTTTTATATAATTATGATTTTGTTTAGTTCGATTTGTTATATTACATTTGGTTTTTGTTTTCCATGTGTTGTTGTGTGTGTGTCTCCAAATGTATATGTATATGTATGTATATGCATTCTGCCCAGGAATGCATTTTTTTTTTGTTCTTTTTTGGGAAAAGTTGAAAACAAACTTTGGCTGGCCAAAGTTATCAAACTCTTGCAGATCAATGTAGAAGTTGAATAAAGTCTTTGTTTTTAAAAAGAAAGTCCATCAAACTTGTCTGATTGCGATTATCGAGTGCAAACATATCGATAAATCATGGTTTTCCCAGATTTAATCGGTGAAAATGATTTTAAAAAAGAGTAAAATATTGTGTTAATTGATTTAAGGATGAGCATTAGACCCAATTTTAATTTTAGATCAATAATTTTGCAGTTTATACATGCTTTAGGTTAAAAATTATATATATTTCGATATCTTTCCTTTTCGATATCAATTCTATAATTTTTTTTATCAAAATCTTCAACAGAATCTCTGTAAACTTTCTGATTTTCAAAATTTAAAAACCACAAAAACATTTTTAGCGTAGATTTTTATGCCGTAAGTCTGTAAATTAGGATTGAACGGTTGATTGTTAAGCAGAAGTGTGCTTAATGTGAGCCCTGTTTGAATTTTAGTTATCTTTAAAACTCAATTCTTTACATTAAGACCGTTTACGATGTAAATATATGCCCTGAATATCGTAAAACTGTGATTATGAGTTGTAAAGTCTGAGTATTTTGATTTCTAAAAGTTTCCTCAAAATATCAATTATAGCAGACCAAGCAATTTACGATATAAAGAGTTGATCCCAATATCGTAGGTCTATAAATCAGGCAGTATAATGCAGATTTTTACGTAGAAGTAAGCTTAATATTAGCACTCTGTAACATTTAGTTATGCTTTCTACAGATTTAGCATTATCAGAGAATTTTTGTTTGACTTTGTAAGCAACTAAGGCACCCACCGGATGCGCAAAGTTCTTACTACACATTTCTAATTCCAGAAATGTGGACAGCTAACTTCATAATACAAATCATCTCAGTAATGGGGTATTACTTATCCTACAAACTGAGCAAAGAAGCACTTTGTGAGCAAATAAGGCACCCATTGTGATGCTAGTTTCTTTTACAAAATTGCTTGTTTTTAAAGACTATCATCTTTGTTATCAATTCCACAAAGATTTTGTACTGGATTTGGTGTCTTAATCACAAAACTTTTGCGAAAGTGGAATTAAGAACACGACTGAGTATCTTACTTCATAAAATATATGCAGAAATAGTTGAAAAATACCAAGACTTAGACTCTGGTGTGGGCTTTAGCCCCTCGTAAAGTATCTATTTTGTTGTTGTTGCATTAAAAACAGGCAAGCACGCATACACACTTCCAGTTTATTGAGCCACAAAGACTCTTTTGGCCGAATCTGCCCAACAAAGTGTCTAAAAAAACTCTCTTTGGCCGAGCAAAGAGCTTATAAAGCAAAGACACTGGTAAATTGACAAATCTGTTGCCTTTTTTAGGGTTTCCTAGTTTAAATGTGAGCCTAGTACTAGAAATTATTTTAGTAAACGGTTTTTTGGTCATATAATTAAAAAGAATTTCAATTTCTTAAAACTTTTTGCAAATAATGAGGTTTTATAACATTTGGTGACCCCATCATGGGCAACTACCCACCAAAACATCACCTAAGCCTGAAGCTGACCTCTCTTAAAACTCTCGGAATGAGTTTGGACGCTCGTTTTGATGACACAGCAAACAATCTATCGTTCTGTTTGTTGAACTATTACTCTCATTAGTAAACAGAATGCTTTCAATTTTGAATGACATTTTTGTTCCGATGCTGTTGTAAGCAAGTGGCCAATGTGTCTCTTGTATGCACTGAGCCTCAAGTTACGTTTTATGAAGCGCAACATGCTCACTAGACAAATATTTCTGCTTGCGCAGTGGATTTCGACGAAATTGATATTTCACGGCCTTGAAGTAAACTTCTGGTATAAATCAAACTCAGTCATGGTGCGAAGTTAGAAAGTCTAAAAGTTCCATGACCAAAGCAAGTTTTAGCATCAGCATTCAGCTGTCTGTCCGAATGTATGACCCAAACTCAGAGATGCAGTTCTAGAAGTTCCATATCAACAACACTCTGCAAGGGTATGAACAGAAATTGACTTTTCAACTGTACAAATTTTACTAACTCTTCCCTTGCTCAAAAACCAAAACCAAAAAAAAAACAGAAACCCACTTCACACACATTCGATGTATCTCCCACACTCCCAAGAAAAGAAAAATTCCAAAATTCCATAAAAAGCAAAATTGATTGGCTAAAAAAAAAAATCCACAAAATTGTATATAAAAGCTATACTCCTTACCTCCACCTAAACCGCCTCCCCCAAAGTATTTGTCTTTTGTCTTTTTTTCCCCCATCCCCCCCGCAAAAAATACCTTCAGAAATGTAAACACTTTTGAGTATACATAAAAAATTTCGTACTTTTCGCCTACTGCTGGCCTGGCTTTGTTGTTCACACAAATTAAGACTTAAATGGTTTTTTTTTTGTTAAATCATAAAATATTTTTCTCTCTTTTTCTCCCCCCACATTTCTTATTTACAGGAAGTAAGTGAATTGTGTTCAAAAAAAAAATTACAAAAAAAAAACAAAAACATTGTATGAAAAAGCCAAAATTTCCTATTTTTTGCTCGACATTTGCCATTATTTCCCTGAACGAAGTTTCTGTACAAAAAAAAAAGCACACAGCCTTTTGCTTGGAATTTTTGATTAGTTTTTAGTTCTACAAACAAAACAAACTACAACAACAAACCACCACCACGACAACAACCACCGAAAACAACACCAAACAAACAAACAAACATAAAAAAAAAAATAAAACCAAAATACAAAAAAACATCAACAAATACGTACTACTACTTACCCATTTAATTTACCGTTTTTCTCTCTCTCTCTCTCTCTTTCTTTCATTTCCAACCAACTTTGCAAATATGTTTTTTTGTTTTAAACAAAATGTTCTTCTTTTTTTTTGTTCAACATAAAAAACCAACTTTTTGAAACACAACTCTATATGTTATCTATATATATATAAATATAAATCTATATCACCACCTCCATGTTTGTTGCCACCTCAATGCCTCACGTATAGAAAACCACCTCAGACACCAGCCGAGTAAGTCTATGTACAAAAACAACAAAAATTATAGAACAAAAACAAACCAATAACCCAGACTAAACCCTTAGTGTTATGTTTTAAGCTGTCCCCCACACCACAGTAGTCTGCACCACAACTCACCACAACTCACCATTCAAAACTCAAACTCAAACCCAACTCTTTTTGTGTGTTTCCCCTTAAAACCCATTTTTTTTCTTTTAACTAGAGTGTAGTCTAAAAATTCTAGTAGAATAGAGTCTAATGCTTTTCGAAAATAAAACGATGGTTACTAATGTGTAAAATTTAGGTCTAGGTCGTCTGTGTAATTAATTTTAGTCTGTAGAAATTATAGCACTACATATGTACCTCACGAGGGTGACGTTTTTTTTAGTTAAAGGCCAATTGTTTAAGTTGAACTATCAAGTTTGATGTAGAGGGACTAAGCCCACGGCAAGTGCTTCTGTAAGACCGTGCTTACACGTTGAAGTTTGTCCAGTCTAAGACTGGATTTACAGGGTGCAGTAGATATCAAAAAGTTGTTGAAATGGTTTCGTTTGATGTAGTACCAGTACACCTCTTTCCCATCAACGAAAGCTTTTCTGACAACTTTATGAAGTTTGCTTCACCGTGAAAAGCCCATACAGCAAACCCTGCTGCTGTTTTATCAACTTTTTACTCAAAAATTGGTCAGCATTCTCGACAGTCTGTCTAATTGTGGTTATTTTCGGTCTTTGGGTTAATTTTGAATGTGTATACTCGTCTCGCTCTGACCAAAGTGATTTGCTTACATCAGTGATGGTCACGCCTGGCCCGCAGGAGTGGAACAAATTTCGTTGCTCACACCGACAAAAGGCGAACGCATGGCGAAGCTTGTGTCAAGGGAGCAAACAGCTTTTAAGTGCAGCGATGTTCACCCATAGCCCCCAGGGGCCGAGCGCAATCGTCTATTAACACGCACACGAGCCGAGCGCAGCGCTCTCTTTGCTTGCATTCGCTGCCCAGCCGTTGATGAGGGTAGTGCGCAGTGCACAGCACACAATACACTCTCACTTTTTGGCCTGGCTCTTCTTAAGCATCGCTGTTCTAGTGGCAGTCTCTCTCTCTTTGATCTAGAACTCTGCCAGACGTTTCTTACATTGATCATTCCTTCAAATCCAGCAACGATTGGAAAACTCAAACTTGATGATTCTCAACGATGGCCCTTGGCAAAAAAAAAAACAGTTGATCCCTCGTTGTAGTAAAATATTTATAATATAATATTGACATTTAAGCTTTACGATTTATCATGGCGATGCGTACTAATCGTTTCTGCTTCTACTCCCCTGTGCAGAGGTGAGGGCGATCCAGAGTTCATCAAGCGTCAGGATCAAAAGCGTTCCGATCTCGATGAACAGCTGAAAGAATACATCAGCGAATGGCGCAAACAGAGATCCAAGGAGGAGGATGAGCTGAAGAAACTGAAGGAGAAGCAGGCCAAGCGCAAGGTCACCCGTGCCGAGGAGGAGCAGAAGATGGCTCAGCGCAAGAAGGAGGAGGAGGAGCGTCGCGTGCGCGAGGCTGAGGAGAAGAAGCAGCGCGAGATTGAGGAGAAGCGCATGCGCCTCGAGGAGGCCGAGAAGAAGCGCCAGGCCATGTTGCAGGCCATGAAGGACAAGGACAAGAAGGGGCCCAACTTCACTATTGCCAAGAAGGAGACAGGCGTGGTAATTATATGAGATTCCATAAATGCCGCCTACTGATACGCCTCCCCGAAACATATTTTTTTGTCATTTTGTTTTGTGTACTTAAATTTCGATTTTTTTGTTTGTGTTTCATCATCGATCATTCCGCTTACCGTACAACAACACCTCCTAACTGTGAAATTGAAACGAAAACAACAACAACAAATATTCTGTTTCTTTCTCTCTCTTACACACGCTCCACTCTCTCTTTGAATGTTTCACCACAACTCTTCTTGTGTGTCTGTGCCTCTCTCTCTCTATACTTTCACTGTTCTGTGTCTCTCTCACTTTCTGTTATAACTGTACCCACGCACACAAACACCCACACACACACACACACACGCACATAACCCGTTAAAAACACAATGAACTGTGTTCCCTCACCATGAACAACAACAAAACACCCGAAAATTACACGCACATATAGTTGGGACTCTCGTCCGCCGCCATGGAACGTAACAAGACTAAGGAACAATTGGAGGAGGAGAAGAAGATCTCGCTGTCGTTCCGCATTAAGCCACTCGCCATCGAGGGCTTCGGCGAGTCCAAGCTGCGCGAGAAGGCCCAGGAATTGTGGGAGCTGATTGTCAAATTGGAAACTGAGAAGTATGACTTGGAAGAGAGGCAGAAACGTCAGGACTACGATGTGAGTAGCTTGTTGAGAGAGTAAAACTAGGCGCTGGCTAACGCTATGCTCACCCCTTCTTCCAGTTGAAAGAGTTGAAGGAAAGACAGAAGCAACAGCTCAGGCACAAAGCCTTGAAGAAGGGTCTCGACCCTGAAGCTTTGACTGGCAAATACCCGGTAAGTTTGCTGGCTGAGCCACTTCCCACAGCCACTCGCTAACTCTGGTTCTCCCAACAGCCCAAGATTCAAGTCGCCTCCAAATATGAGCGACGTGTGGATACACGCTCATACGATGACAAGAAGAAGCTCTTCGAGGGTGTAAGTATTTGGTTCGATCTTAACCTTTTGTTGGGTACTCGCAGCAGCATTTGGGTCTTCTAGGGTTATAATACGGTCTATGCGGAAACCTTAGAAAAAACCTGGCAAGAAAGACAGGAAAGATTCACTCAGCGCACAAAATGTAAATATTTATGGTTATGTTGTATCACTTTGTGTATCCAAATATCTGTCTCCTTATTGTATCAACAAATCATTACTATTTTCGTACTCTTTCATGTCGGTACAGTCACATCAAAAGTTCGGATAGTTTTCAGCAGGGATTTCGCTCAGTTGGAGTTTCCTTTTAACCCCCTGAATTGAGTCATTTACTGAGAGGATACTTCAGTCAGTACAGTCAGAACAAAAGTTTGGGATCGAAATTTACTCTTGTTGGAAGCTTTGCAGCAAGGAACGACCATGAAGTGAGTCGTATACTAGGAAGGGGTCCGGGATGGAAGCTTATAAGCTCAGTTAGTACAGTCACAGCAAAAGCTTAGGCCTTAAATCTTGTATCAAAGCTTATACTTAGTTCGAGCTTTTCTCAGCTAATGGAATGTTTTTTGGGGGTAGCTGATTAACCCTGAGGCCATGACATATATCACATCTAACGTCTGTATTTCTACTTTTTTTTATATCTCTTTCTATGTTTTGTTTACTACATTTTTCAATGTCAACTGTACTTTTGCGTGTTCGTCTTCTACGTTTCATACCATAAATTCAATTTAACCACACACTTCAACACACACACACACACCTCCACAGGGCTGGGATGAGATCACCAAGGATGTGAATGAGAAGATCTGGAATGAGAAGAAGGAACAATACACCGGCCGTCAAAAATGTATGTATCAACAGTACAACAATAACAACAGCACAACATCATCCATATGATTCTGTTTCCTGTCTCGTCCTACGATCTATACCCATGTGGCGTGTTGATCCGCTGTTCTAATCGAATCTCTTCTCATCTTTCGCCAAAACTTTAGCCAAACTGCCAAAATGGTTCGGCGAGCGACCAGGCAAGAAGGCCGGCGAACCCGAGACACCCGAGGGCGAGGAAGATGCCAAGGCCGATGAGGACATTGTCGAGGAGGATGAGGAAGTCGAGGAGGAGGTTGTCGAGGAGGACGATGAGGAGGCTGAGGAAGATGAGGAGGAGGAGGAGGAGGAAGAGGAGGAGGAGGAAGAAGAGGAGGAGGAAGAGGAGGAGGAAGAGGAAGAAGAGGAGGAAGAGGAATAAATAAATTAAATTTCTTTCGTAAAAATCTTTACATTTAAACCAAAAGCCAAAAACAATTTTAATAAAAGTAAACGAATGAACTAAATAGTTATTTAAAACTCACTTGCAACAACAAATTACCACAAACTTTTTTATTATTGAACTTTGAACAAGAAATGTCCATTTCTTTCAAATAAATCAAACCAAAAAAAAACCAAAAAAAAAACCAAACCAAACCAAACATCTCCAAACAAACCCAAATACCAGATATTAAAGTGTGTTATGGAAATCATTTAGCAATGAACAAAAGCTGTTGTCCTTTCGCAAAACACAAACCTTCATGGGGTAGCGGTCCCGCCAGAGCAAAGCCACCTGAATCCAGCGAATGCTAAAAGCACCCATCCTTCTTATCAGAGGGGCGCACACACTGGGAATGCTGGGTTGTTGCTTTTTGTTGTATTTTAAGCTTAAATGAAGGAAAAGGTACAAAATGATATCTTAAGCTGAAATCGGCCCTGCCCGACTTCGACGTACCCGTTACTCAGGGCAAGAAGTGTTTAACAGACGCACCTTATGTTAGTTAACAGAGCTTTAACACTAAAGCTTACAAATTAGCATTATGTAAGCAGACAGCGCAAGTGGTACATTTATTTCAAACACTTGCAGGCAGTTTAAGGTTAATTAAAATTTTTGCCACGCCCCCGCAAATGGAAAAAACGTCAAATCTTCCACAATTTTATAGCTAGAAGGTACGTACCTTCTGCATATATTTAGTAATCAGAATTGTTTAGCGATCCGCCAGTTTGCAGTGAGCAGAGAAGCACCTAATGCTCGCGCAGTTACTAACACAAATTAAACAATTTATTTTTGGAAGCTACAACAACCAAAAGAAAATGAAAGAGAGAGAAAAAGAAATACGGCAAAAACAAAATCAGCGTTTCCATTTCGCAAAAGAAATAAAAAAAGAAAGAGAAGAGAGGAGAAGAGAGAAGATTTCGTGCCATAAGCTCGGCAATCGCTTTACGCGAAACATTAACAAATGCGCCTGAAGCTTTTACAGCGAGGGCACTCCTGGTCAGACTTGACTGACTTTTCTACTTGTTTTTTCGGAAATTTTGCTTCTTTTGACATTGGCTTCCAATACTATCAGGCAGATCAATTTCATATGCAATTGCTGTCACGCTCGTAGAATGTCTTCTGTGCTTCTTCAGGGTATCTCGTTTTGAGCATTGCTTTGAGCATAGTCATACCAGTCTGGATGGGGACGCTTTCACATCATATACATATCTCTATCTCTCACATAACTGATGAATAGTAAATTCTAAGTATATTGGCTCTAACTTGGTCTGATCTCATAAGACGAGATGGGGGCTGTCACCATTGTCAAATTGGACTGGCTTCTTGGATCGAGATCAGGGCTCTCAGTATACGCGAAGATTCTAATAATCAAGCCAATAACACAAGGTCAAGCATATTTAAGAGTTGTTCGCGATTCTAGATAACTTTTGTGTGCTGGATACGAATCTGTTTTTGGAAATGGTCCATCACGTCTACACTTAGGGTAATTGCAGCTTGAAGCGGCCAAAACGGCCTAAACTTTGGTATTTGCGTAAGGCACGATTTCTTAGCTTCAAAATCAACTATACCTAATATTTCTGCTATTTTTTTAAGCGAAGATATGCCATGTTAAGTACAAGTGTTTAAAATGACCAAATGTTGTACCGCCCAAAGATATGCTATGGATATTGTTGAAGATTTTCATGGGGATTCCAATGCAAGTCTCTAGAATAGTCTACTGTTCACAAAATATTCAAAATGGTACATCTGTGCTTAAAAAAAATCGACGAATTCTAAAGGATAGTTTGTTTTAAGGCTTAGAGGTAAAACTTAAGGATAAAATCACACATAGTTAAAACAATAGAACAGGCTCCCCATAAAACGTTTATAAAAAGGGTTAACATAAGTAATTTAAGCCACTTTAAGCTCAAGTTGCTTTAAGTCTAAAGGTGATGGACCATTTCAGAACACAGTTTCGCTCTTAGCACTCGATAATCATCTGGAATTACCACAACTTCTTCATTATACGGGAAAAGGTCTCATTTTCTTCGACCTGCACCTGCAGAGCAAGATCTTAGGCAGATTACTTGTTGCTCCCCGGTACATGCGGAACTCCACCATCTATAAGAAACTTGGCATTCTACCAGCTTGCTCTTAGATCAACCAACACAACAACAGAAGACCGCTTGCTGGCCCACAATGAGCTGCCGACAAGGACGATAAAGGGCGGTAGCTGTGGGATCTATTTTGTTGTTGTAGCATGCCTGATCTGTGCAGCTAGTTATGTTACTTTTTTCAGCCAGCTGGCATTCCGCCCCTTTAACAATATGTATGTTTCGCTCACGTGTCGTATGTGTAATTTTTTGGAAATCTTGGTGGCACATCGGACGGCTCTTTAGAGGCCCTTAACTGGTGGTTAGTGTTTGGAACTTTTTTTTGATGTCCCAGAAATGCTGATTTAATTGAACCCAATTGATAGCAGCAGCTACCCAAGTCAGCTAATGCCAACTAAAGAGTGTTCAAAATTAATAGCACACTTTTCTGCTGCAACCAACCGTTGCTCACTGGGTTCACTGAGGCAGGAACACCAAATGTTTTGGCATGCAGTCGACCAGTGCAGTCATAGAACTACAACTTGGTGAATTTGAAAGCAACAACCAGAATGGCATTTGGTAAAGTTTTTAAATTGATTCGATCCCGCCTATCTCATCGCCTATATGGGCCCACGTGGCGGATTTTTTTCTGTTTTATTTTCTTACATCTATTTTGTTACTTTTTTGATAGCAACTTACGATGTAGTGATTAATTTTAAGATTCTCTATTAACAATTTAATCTTGGCTTGGAGTTGGTGGTCATATAGTTCCACGTGGCGGATGCGTAATATCACATTTATACACTGGCAAAGTTTAAAAATATTAATTTCCGACCCAATAAACTATATATATTCTTGATCAGGGTGACAAGCTCAGTCGTTTGAGCTTTGTCCGTCCGTCTGTCCGTCCGTACGTCTGTCTGTCTGTCTGTTTCTACGCAAACTAGTATAGTCAGTTTGAAAGCAATCGAGCTGAAATTTTACACAGGGTCTTCTTTTTGCTGCATGCTACTAATATGTCGGTACCTACCGAATTGGATAACTATATCTCATAGCTCCCATAGGAACAATCGGTCGGAAAATTGGTTTTAGTATGAAAAACTTTTTTCTTTTTAATGGAAACGTCTCCAAACTTTATATTCATAGGTTTTCCATGCTTTTTAATAGTTCTGTTAAGTTTGATGAAAATCGGACATCTATATGATATAGCTGCCATACAAAAGATGGGTCTGAAAAACAGTCTCAGTTAGAACGAGAGCGTAAGTTAAAGTCGGCCCTGCCCGACTTCGAAATACCCGTTACTCAGCTCAGCTCGGATAAGTATGCAACATTTTTTTAACTCGGCCATTTATTATCCGATCCTTTTGAAAATTGTGAGATTGTAGATGTTGGCCACATAGACTACACTGCAAAATCTGAGCTCGATATCTTAAGTTATTCAATATTTTTTATTGCGGGGGCGGGAGGGGGCGTGGACAAAATTTGAAACAAACTTGATCTGCCTACATACAATACTAGCTTACGTATAAAATTTGGTTGCTCTAGCTCTTCTAGTCTCTGAGATCTAGGTGTTCATACGAGGACGGACGGACGGACGGACGGACGGACGGACGGACGGACGGACAGACGGACATGGCTATATCGACTCGGCTGTTGATGCTGATGAAAAATATATATACTTTATGATATCGGAGATGCTTCCTTCTCCCTGTTACATACATTTGCACGACTTTAGTATACCCTTTTTACTCTACGAGTAACGGGTATAAAAATAGAGGAAAGTTAGCTTCGGCTCGGCCGAAGTTTGTATACCCTTGCAGCATGTTTTTAACTAATTTGAAGGACATGTTCACTGATAACAAACAAGTTTTTCCCAATAAGACTACTTTTCTGCATCTACTTTTGTATGACAGCTATACCATATAGATGTCCGATTTTGACCAAATTTGGTAGAATTATGCAGAAGCATAAAAAAAAGAAAATACGGAGTTTGGAGACGTTTGCATTGAAAACGAAAAAGTTTTTCTCACTAAAACTAGTTTTTCGACCGATCGTTCCTATGGCAGCTATATGTTATAGTCATCCGATCCGGCCGGTTCCGACAAATGTGCAGCGTATTTGGACCAGAAGACTTCGTGCTATGTTTGGTGGCGATAGCTTTAAAACTGACGGAGGAGATAGCATAGAAACAGACGGACAGACGGACATGGCTATATCGACTCAGCTCGTCATGCCGATCAAGAATATATATACTTTATGTGGTCGGAAATGCTTCCTTCTATGCGTTACAAACATCAGCACAATTACAATATACCCTCTGCAAGGGTATAAAAACATTTTTGATTTTGATGATAGCTTCCGAAATTTGCAGAATACCCAACAGCAGGGCCACCGCATTGAAAATCTTGAGCGGTATATGACGCTTGTCCACCACCAGACGCTTGTAGAACAAGGCAGGCATGTGGTGTCCCCTCCAGTACGGTGACGATTCTGATCGGGAGTGGTGTTGGACAGGGAGTCGCTGGTCTCGCAACCAAAACGTAAAAGCATCTTCTCCATCGAAGGGTCGCTTATGCGGAAACTGATCACATCCAAGCGGCGCATATTCAATTCGAGTTCTTCCTTGGTTGTTGTAGACACCACCAAGATGGCCACTTCCGGCCACTTCTGGTTCACTGTAAAAGTGACAGATTGGAGAACAGAAGCAAATCTTCAACGACTGTTGTTTTTGTAGCTGCGCACTACACAGGGTGGGTGCATAAGTGACTGAGGCAGTTGAAGAGATGTCAAGTGTAGTGCGGTCTTCTTTTACATCTCGGGTATTCGGTTCTTTAGGAAGCCGGAATAGCCTGATCTAAGTTCCTTTGATTCCTCTGCCTCACCTACAAGCACTCTGTTGCTTTTTAACCCGTGAATCGAACGTTCAGCTGTGAGCCTGTAGATTTTTCTCCTTTCACGCTTTGGGCTGACAGGTTGTGGGCGTTTTGTGTAAGCTGAGCCACTTCAGGCAGGAAGATTCTGACATCATGCCTGCTTGCTTGGGCTTGGGGAAAGGGACCTTGAGCGAGATATAGTTGTGGTGGTCTACCACAAAGCTGCTGGTAAGGAATTGCTGGTTCAGCATGGTGCAGTGTGCTTTCCTCGTGAAGTTGATTTTCGTGGCATCCTGTGGCCGTCCTGCACTCGCTGTGGTATTCCCCTTCAAAGACTGTAGGAATTCTCCTCCTGGCTTGTGTTTGGGTACAAAACAAAGAACACAAACAAACCACTTCTCACATTTTGCCATACATTTTTATTGTGTGTTTAACTTTTCAAGGGTTTTGATTTTGGAATTTGGTTTTAAGTTTCCATATTTCAACTAATTATATTGTACAATTGTTTGCTTAACCTAAACCATTTTGTATTTCATACATACTTGCGTACACACACACACATACCCATACTTGTTTGTATGTATGTTGTATATATTTCAACATTGTATGTAAGTTTCTTGCAGCGGTTCAGCTAGTGGTTTACACATATTTATTTAGTTATTTCGAGCGAGAGAGAGAGAGAGAGACAAAAACAACAACAACAAAAAAAAACACATTTGCTAACACATTCACATTCACGGTTTACGATTTGAGTTTCTATATAGATCCTTTAAGCTTTGATTGTCTGCCAGCTGCAAGTCAGCTGTTCCCGAACGAAGGAGGAAAGGTTAACTTAAAGTCTAGCGTTTTTTTATATGTAAGTATCGTTAGGTGTCGCCAGAGCGTAGGAGACAGCCAGATATTGTTTGTTCTGTCCTTCTGGGGTATTCTCTCTTAGTTATTGTCAGCAATTTTTTGTTTTATGTTTTTTTTTTTGGTGTGTTTAACAAATTGCAAATGAAGCAGACCAACAGATGAACAACAAAAATGAAACAGAGAGCCAGGGGCAAGTAAGTACACGAGCTACGACATAGACAACATCATCACACACACTAAGTACGGACGGACAATACTTAACGGTAGCCGAGAACGAGAAATCTTTGATTTTTTAAGTCTGAATGCGCCACTTTTACACACACGCACACACGCACACGCACACATGTGGTGTGTCAGTTCGGTTAAAATCTATTACAACTTTCATTTACATTATTTAGACATTCATATAGGGTGTTATGTATATATGCATTGTATATATATGTATAAGTATGTATACGTTTAGTTTAAATATTTCTTTACATTCAGTCAATTTATTGCTACAAAACAATTCATTTTAGGCTAGACTTAAAAACACCTCCATTTCATTTCACATTTTTGCAGCAAATTTTTGTTCTGACTTCAAAGTTTCCCCCCTCTCTCTTCTTTATTCACAATCAGCTGGAGATTCGGAAAGTAAAGCAAAAAAATAAAAAAAAATATTTATAAATTAGATTACAACTCAGCTTATATATATATATGTCTATATAAGTAGTTAAATGGACACAAGTCTCTCAAAAAGAATATTCATATCAAACTAGGGAATCCCCAGGCTAACTGGCTGACCCGATTCTTTGCACAAGAGCCGAGACTCGGAAGAAAGAAGCTGGCAAACCTTGTCAGAGCGTTGTTCAACAGTTTCTTATGTAAATAGGCGCCATCCACATTTGGCTACATCCAAATCATATCATCCAGGGTTTGTATTTAAACAAAAGCTTAGCAACAAAAAGTGGTTTTCTCTAGCTAGCGTTAGTTTTGCAATGGGAAGCACTTAGTATGGTGATTTCATATCTTTTCTCATCTTCTACAGGGTGCGCCATATAAAGTGTCGGAATGGCAACACTGAATAAATATAAAAACAAACAACCGATTGCTATATGTTGATCTTGTTCCTTTAATGTGGTCCTGTACAATTTATTTCGACTACTTTTTGAACACAACATCAATCAAGTGGCCGCCTTTATTGGCCACAACAAAATGTGCCCTTTTTGCGGCATTTTGGTTTTGGCGCAAACGCCGGCCCAAACAGTCACTTTTTGGTCGTGTAAAGGTATTTCATGGATGCGGTGTGGATTTTCCGTGCCCCATATGCGACAATTTTGCTTATAAACACCACCAGAAAGCGTGAAATGGGCCTCATCGGTCATCAAAATTTTTTTCCAAAAATCTGGTTCAGCTATTTCGGCACGTTGTTTTGGTGTGAAGCGTTCCATGGTCAAAATTGTACTAGATTGATGTTTCCAAAACATGTCTAACAAAAGCAATCGGTTGGTAAATGTCAAAGTTATTCAGTGTTGCCATACCGACACTTTATATGGCGCACCCAGTAGATGACAGTATTCGTCACATAAACTAGGTTAGGTAGGGTTGCCATGGCAAGTCACTCTTCCAAATATTCCCTGTCGTAGACTAGGCTGATCTTTGATACTGAAGTAAATCAAAGTAAATAGCTTTCTAAATAGCATTTATGTGTCAGTTAAACTTACAGTTTACTCTGGTATTTGTTAGTCCATTGCTACCAGAGCTCGCAAGTAACTCTCAACACTTTCCTTGTGTCGGCAAAAAACAGTTTGGTTACGGACACAACGAAAAGAGGAGAGGAAGAGAGCAAACTTCCAAAGTGTTTTTTGCGTATGTATGTGTGGTTGTGTGTTGCGCCCGCGTGTGTCTTTCTGTAACGATCGTTCGATGGAGCGTCACTTGCCTGTGTACACACATACACACATGCAAACAGTACACCAAACGCACAAAACAAAAACAAAACAGAGAACACTTTTCGCAGACACTTACTGTGTTCTGGTCATTTGCAGACAGTTTTCTGATGAGCACTCGCTCAAAAGTGTTTCTGTCAGTGGTCTTCGGCAGACCGACTCGTTTGTTTTGCTCAACCGAAAACACGTAACAGAAAACAGAAGAGCAGAGAGAATAAGTGTTTCGCTCTGTGAGAGAGCGCTTGTGCTGCGGTTGATTCTGTTTTTCTCTGAGGGTGGTCGCATTTAAAAAAGTGTTAACACTTGTTTGCGAGCTCTGATTGCTACACAAAATATATCAGGCTTAATGCCCTTTAAAGTATGCTATGTTATATGAAAATCATAACTTTGGTCAAGTATATGTTTTAGATTTGTCTTTACACAACATTTTCAACTATCTGACTAAGTACTATATGCAGTGTCGAATATCTACGACAGACTTGCAATGGATTTATTTAAATACCTTAATAACTTAAGGAAATAAAGTTTGCATACTTTGAAGGGCATTAATCACTAAAAAATTTGGTGTGTATAAACATCGTATATAGTATGTCTAGGGAAGATGAGCAATCATTCTTAAATTGTAAGTTTAACTGACACACAGCAGCTGGAAAATGAGAAATCGATACTTAATATGATGATATTGTTTATTGGGCCATTAACTAAATCAGCAATGGTCATGCCTGGCCCGCAGGAACCGAAAAAACTTTGCAATTCACACAGACTAGAGCCGAGCGCATGCCGCGACTTGGCAAACAGCGCGATGCTATACAATAATGGTTTTTTCTCGGCTAACAAAGAAGAAAATTTTCAAAATCTGAAGAGAGGTCCGGTTCCAGATCTTGAGTTAATAGATCTAGCATAACCCGAGCTGAACCGATAGTGCTTTAGGGTTAGGTTTCGGATCGGTTTGCAGTCTCGATTGCAAGTCCAAACCGAAGTAGAAAATTCCTAAAACTCGACCAAAATCAAAACAAGCAAGAAAATAAGCTCTTACCCTGTACAAATTCATGCAGTTTGCCCCTCGAGGTATGCTATATTTATGAATGTTTTTATTATGGAGTCTATTTTTAATATTTGCCCCATAGTTATTAATAATCATATACGTATATAGCATACCTTGAGGGGCAGAGTTCATGAATTTGTATTTTTGTATAAACGGAGTATCTAATTAACGACACAGGCGGCACAGGTTTTTTTGTTTTAGTTAGTTAGATTTCTTAGTTCCATCAATGCTAATTTCTAGCTGTGCTTTTACTTTCCAAACACTCTGGACTGTATCTAGAAAAGGGGTAGCAAGTTGATTGAAGCATTTTATAAGTATTCCCTTCAAATTTATTTCATAACTTCCTGTGCAATAATTCGCACGCCATTCCAAAACGCGTGTGGAGCGTACAGCGGTCATTGAGAGCAGGTCAGAGCTAGTTTGAGTACCTCTTCCTATTCTGGCCCCACTTTTCTTGACAAGCCCTGCACTAAATTATAGAAATTGTGGATAAAAATAATAAATACACTATCCTTAAGTTTTTTAAAGCCACAAAACGTACCGCTTCCATTACCTTACAAATCTTCTGACTAGGATTTACATCGTGTTCGAGAAATTAACTCAAATGTTTCTGCTGCCCCAGTTAGTTTTACAATAACCTATTGTGGCAATTGGCATTAAACTGGTTGCAAATGGCTGCTGCTGGGGACAAGTTTGGCCAGGTATTTAGATTTAAGTACAATAAAAAAATCTAATTTTTAACATTTTCTCCCATTTTTTTGTTTGGACGTTTCGGTTCCGTTTATGAAGTTAGACAGGCAGTCAAGCAAAAGGCTGTACCTATACCATCTCTATTCTCATTTATCATGAGGAGGTCATCACTAAACGGAAGTTGGCGGGCAACTGCACAGTTTTTGGCCGCTCTGAAAAGTATAGAGACTTGGCATTCCAGGTCTAACTTCATTAGAAAGAGAGTTTGATCAAGTTGTGCATATCGGTATCGATATAAAGTTACAGTTGCAAATAGCAGTTTCACTTGAAAAGAGCGTACTTTTTTCTCGATACATGCTCAAATTGTCTATCACATGATACCGTGTCACTGGAGTTCAGCAGAAAGATCAGTAAAAATGAGCGATTGATCAGAGAGCAAGTTCTTCTGCTGAACGCCAGCAGTGTTTCCCAGCCATGGCCAGAACATACTCGACAATTCAGAGTCATGATACAACAACTAAGGTACGGCGCTTGCAGTGTGCGCCCTCAGCAAAGTACTTAAAAGCGTTCAGTGTTTTGCGTACTCTTGAAGCGTGAGGTTCTGCGCGGATGCCGGTTTTTTGTTCACACACACACACACACACACGCATACATAGTTTTCTCTATACTTGGAAGCGCCAGGAATCCAGGAAGTAGGAATAGCAGAAATACGCTGCGCCACAATGAGGAAATGGCAGAGAACAACCAAAGGACGATGGACATTCAACCTAATTCCCAACATAGAATTATGGCTGGACAGCAGACACGGACAGGTGACATACTGCTTGACGCAACTTCTTACGAGACTCGGATGTCTGAAATCCTATCTGCATAGGTTCGGTCGGCCATCCAAGACGCAGCTCTGAGCATGCGGGTGGAGAGGACACCAGCCGTTGGCAACCTGGTATATTTGATGCTAGTCTATAGAAAACTGGTCTGTTGTCTGCAATATCGCTACGGTAGTCATTCACAGCCTGCGTAGAGCAGAAAGATTGCGCAACAATTCACATAGGAGAGAATCCTAGATGAGCCCTATGGGCAGTTCCATCCCGGTGAAGTAATACCTCAAGGCAGTGCTATCGGGAAACGGGGAGAAGAAGGCGATAGTTTAGTGGGTTAAAGTCCCACACTTCAGTCGCAGCGATTGAGACGGCTTTTGATGTCTCTATTGCCTCCAAAAGAAAAAAAAGTCGATCGCTCTAGCGCTCACTCTCCCATACTCTCTACATAAAAAAAATGTGCGCCAAATCTTAGCTACTACATATCATGAGTGCTTGCCGTAGTAAAGCATCATTGAGTGTCCGAGAGCCTCTCTCTTATTGGGGGAACCCTGCCGCAAAGAGCACTAAGCTGTAAGCAAAAGCTCAATCCGTCAAAAAAGCTCATTGCCGAACCTTGAATAAGTGTATCATGATGCACTGCAAGTTTACTGAGCTACCTAACAACACAACTCCCCTTGCTCACTGGGCTTATGGTTTTGTAAGTGTTTTCTCTGGACCGAAATAACAATTTTCAGCTAGAAAACCCTTGCTTAACCCTTGCGGTATAACAGAAAACCAAAAGTCGAGTGGTATAAGTAGAATTTCGCTGGTCAATTCATTTATTATAAACTTTTTGTTGTTAAAAACATTTTATTTATATCCAATTTCCCATTTAAAAAACAAGTTTCAGTTCAATTAACACATTCACGCCTATTTCATGTCTCAATAAAAAAAAATTAATTTTTGGAAGACAACAAAAACCTCACACGCTCTCTTTGAGATGAAAACGATGTGGGAGAAAAACAGTTATTTTTTGCAACACTTGAAAGAGGAATGAGATAGTATCAGAGAGTAGCTTTCAGTAGTCAAACTTCGAGTCTTTGCGCTCCGAAAGCAAGAGCAAAAGCTTGTGGTACCTTTCAACATCAAAGAGCAACATCCGTTATACATATTCTATTTCACTAGCATTATGCAGAATGAGAGAGAGAGAGAGAGAGAGAAAGCCTTCCATGAAAGTTTGCTTTGAGCAAAAACGGTAAGTACTTGATTTAAAACCTAAACATACTAAAGCCTAGGGTCGGGGCGGGGGCTACTGGCCCTGGATGATTGATTTGATTTATTCATTAAAAAAAAAAAACCTAATTATGACCTCAACAGTGGGACTATTTTATATGCTGAACGCAAAATCATTGCCTGATTTCTGTTCCTTTACTTTCATTTTTGGTAGAACTTTGTCTAGAATATATATATATATATATTATATATATATGGTACATACACAAATCCATTTGTATGGGTATATCAAGATAGCTAGGTAGGTAGTTAGGTAGGTAGGTAGGCATATACGAAATTATGGCTAATAGTTTTAATCTAAAATTAGTTTCCCTTTTGCAAGTGAATGGCTTTTGTGTTGTGTCATTTTGTGGGTCATTATATCGGGCCGCAGCCACATCATTTGTTGTCCTGCCTCTACTCAGTGCTGGCCCCGTCCGGGCAGTCTTTTGGGTATATGCGGATATCATGTATCCAGCAGTGGACCAACCTCATTGTTATTTGGCAGCTGCTTTATCGTTATGACATCCTTTGGCTTCTGATGCAACAACTGCACGGCTTGCGGCTGCGGCTGTGGCTCTTGTTCGTGTTCTTGTTCCTGTTCCAGCTGCTGCTGCTGCTGCTGCGGTTGTGCTTGATCCTCTGGTATAATTTTATTAATATTGTACATGTTGTTATTGTTATTATTGTTGTTGTTGTTGCTGTTGATATCCTCATTCGATTTCGGATCCATTTGCAGCACTTGCTTGGCCTTACTTTCCCACAGCATGCGATTCGCTTTTAGCTGCCGAAGAAACAAAATCGGAAACAAATGGATTAAAAATTGCGGCAATTGCGGTTTTTGTTTTGTTTTAATGGACAAAACTTTTTGTTGCGCCGTGGCAGCTGCTGCTGCTTCCATTACACACGTCCAAGCCGAGACCCAGATGATTCGAAAGTAATCAGCCAGTTTCATGCATTCTGGCCCACTGTCCTGATTAGTTAATTTCCCCATTAGCACAAATTAAAACCGTCCTCTGATTTGCTTTGTCATTCCATAAATATTCAATTGAATTCGCGCAGATTCCACTTTTTTGTCCGGCAGCAATTAAAACAATATTTTTCGACGGCCCGCGACACCTTCAAACCAAACGGCCGCAAGTACCGCGTGGCAGCAAACATGATAAAAATGTGAATTAATTAAAATATTTGGCATTAACATAAATTGAGGCGTATAATGAAATTGTCGGGCCTTTCAATTGATATTAATTGCGCTCGGTCGTCCGCGGCCGCAAGTGGGCCTGCAGCAGCCTTCAATCAATGTGCCAGCGGCAGCAGGTGCAGCGGCAGCAGCGGCGTGGCAAAGGGCAAAGGGCAGAGTTGACATGGCTTTCCCGGCCCTCTGCCTGCATGCGAAAATGGGCGCTGCCCGCTCACTCAACTGTCAAAAGTGAAATTGCTCTTGTGACAGTTGCAAAAAGTGCAAAAACGCAGCGAGTTCTGCCTCCATTTTACCCCCGTTTATGTTGTCTCCGTTACCAGCAGTTGGCAGAGCTGGGTAGCTAAAATATATATTCCAACTCAACTTAACTAAATTCAACTCGTCGTCGACTCGTCTCGTCTAATTAATTAGCAGCTAATTTAACGCGCCACTGAAGCAGCTGCGCAGGACATAACTCAACGGGATGCAGCCTCGCCAGTGTGGAGATGCTGGCGAGGCAGGGCAGGGCAGCGAGGCTGGTAGGCAGAGGACACTGCAAATGGTAAGAGCTCTTGGTTATACAGAGTTGGTCACGTTGTTGTCACACAAAAAAAAAAAAAACAGGAAAAAAAAACGGAAAGTGTGCAAAATTGAAAAACTTTGTGAACTTAGGCAACTCTTCGGACAGGGGAATTATGCAAAATGTTACCACCAACTTAGATTTCTGATCTAAAACCAAGTTTTAAAGGTGAATTTCTAAATGTTTGTCTGTATTCATACTCTGTGCTCGTACTCAATACACATATTGTATACTCAAACTCAATACTCATACTTTATAACCATATTCTGTACTCGTACTCTGTACTCATATTCTAGACTCATATTCATTACTCATACTCTATACTTATACTCATACTCTAGACTCATACTCAATACTCATACTCTTTACTTATACTCTATACTCATACTCAATACTCATATTCTATACTCATACTCATTACTCATACTCTAAACTCATAGTCTATACTTGTACTCTATTCTATACCTTATTATTTACTCTTCTCTATATCTAAAGTCTCAATTCGTATTCTATACTCATACCTATACTCTATTCCAGGGTTTGTCAAGAAGAGAAGCGCAAACAAGAAAGAAAGTGAGAGTCAAATGCTCAGTAAGGTTTGCCATTTAAACATAATTAGACTTCTAAACGAGCTTTGAATTCTTTTATCAATAATACAAATGTCCATTCCGTAGTCTTCATAATCGACCAACCGAAAAGGCTTTTCAAGCTATTCAGTTTTAACAGAGTATTTTACAGTCGGAATTGATCGACTTTCTTCATTTTTTCCAAAGCACAAAAATAATTAACAAGAAAGAATGTTGGTCAAGGCCGACTATAACATACTCTGTACTCTGCTCAGCATAAATTTTGATGCTGCAGAAGCATCAGAAAGCAGCGTTGCTACTGCGCTGCAGCAGCGAACTGTCTTTTGTTCATAACTCGACAACCATTCATCCAATCTACACTATTTCTTTGGCGGATCGATAAGTTATCCTGATTACTAAATGTGTCTAAAAGGAACGAACTATCTATCTTTAAAATTGTGAGTGATATGAGGTTTTTCCTAAATTGCGGGGGCGGGATGGGGCGTGGTCAAAATTGAAAATAAACTTGATCTGCCTGCAGACATAAGTAGCATTTGTCCTATACATGTCAACCCTTTATCTCTTACCATCTCTGAGATCTGTGCGTTCATACGGACAGACAGTCGGACATGGCTATATCAACACGGCTGTTGATGCCGATCAAGAATATATACTATAATATACTTTATGGGGTCGGAGATGCTTCCTTCTAGCTGTTACATACTTTTGCAAAAACTAATAATACTCTATGTACCCACGTTACAGAGTATAAAAAGTGCGTTGGTGTGCGAAAATAGAACGACAACAAGTTTGTTCGGTCCCTGGGGGCCAGGCAAGGCCATCGCTGCACTATACTTATACTCTGTACTCAACTCTATACTCTCACTATATACTCTTAGGTTAGGTTGAGATAGGCCAAGATAGGCCCATTGCATAACCATATATATATTCGCTATTTAACTATCCAAACCAGGGGGGGTTCCTTCCTATTGAACCATTGTGAAATCAGTAAAAAATTGTAGTACAGACGGAATCTCTATCTCAGATAGTTCCGAGAGGCTTCTACAGAAGTCGTTGTGAGCAATGCCCAAGCGTGCTGTCTGTCTACCGATAAGGCAGTGACCCGTTAGGTCTTCGACTAGAAGTGAGATGTATAAAATAGAAGTGAGATGTCGAACGTGGGCCACGTGACCCTAGCTACAGCGCAAACCGAAAGGTTGTTCCATCGTTCAGTAGCCAGGCGCCAGGTTTCATTTCTTATGATTAGTTTATATGAGGTCAAGAGCATTCCTATGGTGTTCTTCTCCGGGAGGAGCTGGAAAGTGATGCCCTGTCTAGCCAGCCTATCGGCTGCCTCGTTATCCTCAATGTTGCAGTGACCACCCATATCAGTTGGATACAGAGATGCCGAGCGTTCTCATTTAAGGATCTACGGCATTCTGTGAGCGCTTTGGCATTATTGGTGTAAGAGTCAAGCGAACTGAGAGCTGCTTGACTGACTGAGTAGATGTATATATTCCTTTCTACGACCTTGAGTGTGCAAAGAAATTTGTCGGCTTGGTGCACGCTGCAATGATCTGGGTGTCGGAATGATACTTCCATGTCTAGGTCGGTGGAAAAAACTCCCCCTCCTATTGTATTTATCGAGCTTAGTTCCCCAACCGTGTAGATATTAATGTCATTAGCTCTGCTATGTGGCAAGTTCTCCCAGTCGTGGCTACAAGGGATATTGACGTCATGCAGTTTCCGTAAAGGCGAAAACCGTGGTTTGATGGTTGAGTATTGGGATTACGCTTACTCATACTCTAAATTCATCTCGTATAATCATATTCATGCTCCATCTCATACTCTATACTAGAAGCTAGTACCGAAACGAGTTTCGGTTTCGGTCAAGACATTTTCTAGGCTATTTTAGGGTGAATCGCCTTAGGACGGATTTCATAGGAGAATTTCTAGTTTTCAGGGCGAATGTTCTATGAGTGTAGGTTCCTACTCCATACTCATACTCCATGCCAGTTGTTAATATCGAAACGAGATTCGGTTTCGGGCAAAACTTTTATATTGGTTGAATGAACCATTAATCGGTAACAGATTTTCATCATAAGCACTAAGTTAAGTCTACCTTTCGGCCCAGATATATACCAGCACCGATACTCTATACCTTACTCTTTGATCTACTCTCGATACTCATATTCTATACTCATACTCTGTTCTATACTCATATTCTAGTTCTAATACAGTACTCTTTACTCAACTCTATAACTTACTGCAAAACTCTATTCTATACTTCAAATCTTGGCCATAAACTGGCCAACTAGTTAATTTTAACTTGGAGTAAATTAAATTTTAAAGAGCTTTTCATTCCTTTTCAAGTAGATTGAATCCCCGTTTTTTTGCTGTTGTTCCCTAAACAGAACACAGTTGCCCCCAGGGCAAAACCATTTTTGCAAAAAGAGAGCACACAACCTTTGCCCCAAATCATCAAGAACAAGAGCAACAGCAACGACACAACCACAACAACTACATCAACAATCATCTTCATCATCATCGATATGGTCTGGCGAGAACATATGTAAGCTCCCCGGGGGGAACGGGAACGGGAACAGCAGCAGCAGCGTCAACGAGGTTAAAAGTAGCTGAAAGTAAAAGAAAGTAAGGCAAAAAAAATTGCAAGGGTGCAAAACGAAAAAGGCAAAGTGCAAAAAACAAACAAACAAACACAAAATCGCACAAACAACAAAATATGGAAATGGAGATGGGGAAAAGTGCAAAATATGCCAATGACATAAGCCAGGGCAACAAACAAAAGCGGGGACGATAACAACATGACAACAAAAAGGATGGACGTTGGTATGTGGCAGGCGGAAACACGGATGACGAGGGGTGAGGGTGGGGGTTGGGGGAGATGGGAGGACACCCTGCCTACGGTCTGATTGTTTGCTGCACATACCTTAGACGTATTGTCCTGCACCCATGCATCTGGCTTACCGTAGTCCGGTGGATTCGCATACGGATCGTAGCCCAGCACGGACAGCATGGGCGCTATGTCGGCCATGTCGCGTACCACATCGCCAGGTATTTGGCCCACCCATTTGGAAAGAGCCTCTAGATTCACGGGCTTAATGACCTGATCGGAGGAACGTTCCACTCTAGGGTTGAGGGTTACAAATGTAGATATACTGAGGGATAATTTGATTGAAGAAACTTTGAACTTACTTGGACAAGGGCACCCCGTTGGGTTTATTGATAAACTCTTCGTGATGCAGTACCGCATCGTTCCATGGCACATCCAAGAATTTCAAGATTTTACGCATCCATTCTTCGGGATGCAAGACCAGTTGCTCATAGTAGACCTAAGTGGTAAAGGTTGAGGGGAAGACGACATAGTTTTGATAAATGCAATTCTTTCATTGATTTACTCTTATTTAAGTGCATACTAATGCTCAAAACTTACATTTATAGCGGTATTTTACATTCGTACACGTTTTCACATTCAAACTTGTGCTCAAAACTCACACCGAAATTCGTATTCACATTTATATTTATGTTCAAAACACATATTCATACTCGAAATAACATACATACCCGTATTCACATTCATAGTCGTATTCATATTCATACTCGTACTCACATTCATACTCGTATCCACATATTCATGCTCTCATTCACATTCATTTCGATGCTCAATACTCACATTCATACTCGTCTTAAGATACTCATTTTCAAAACTCACATTCACACTTGTATTCACATACACACTCGTATTCACATTCATATTCATGCTTCAAATTCATTCACATTCATACTCATGCTCAAAACTTAGATTCATACTCGTATTCACATTCATACTCATGCTTAAAACTCATTCCAATTCGTATTCACATTTATATACGTGCTTAAAACTTACATTCATACTTGTATTCACATTCATACTCATGTTTCTTATTCATCCTCGGATTTACATTCCTGCTCAACGCCCACATTCATGCTCGACTTTACATTTTTATGTTCAAAACTCACAATCATACATTCATCTTTACATTCAGATGTTCAAAACACATTCAAACTCGTATTCAAATTCATACTCATGCTCAAAACTTACATTCATACCCGTATTCACATACACACTCGTAGTCGCATTCATACTCATGCTTAAAGCTCATTCACATTCGTATTCACATTCATACTCATGCTTAAAACTCATTCACATTCGTATTCACTTTCATACTCAGGTTTAAAACTAATTCATTCTCGTATTCACATTCATATTCATGCTCAAGACTCAGATTCATACTCGTATTCACATATACACTCGTATTCGCGTTCATACTCATGCTTAAAACTCATTCACATTCATACTCATGCTCAAAACTTAGATTAATACTTGTATTCACATTCATACTCATGCTCAAGACTTAGATTCATACTCCCATCTACATGTGTACTCGTTTCTACATTCATTCTCATGCATAAAGCTCGGTAATGCTCGTATTTACATTCATACTCATAAGCTTACTCCTCACATTCACATTCATTCGCGCATTATACCACTCATATTTCTACTCATACTCATTCAGACTCCCACCCCATTCACTCCTTATCAAACTCGCACTCATATTGCGAAACGTAAAGGGCTAGCAGACCATGCACCTGGCCACTCATCTACTCACCATCATGCACCGGTCCTTGCCAATGTCGCGGCACTGCTCGTGCATCACCTCGATGGCATGGTTCCATTTCTGCATGCACTGCCGGTAGCTGCTCAAATCGAAGCCGGTGATTGTCACCTTGCGCGATATAATCGAATGAACTGTCGCCCTTCCGTCGCGCACCATGAATAGGAATTTTGCCTGCAAAGGGGAAACAAACACGAAAAACCGAAAAGGGTGTCAGGAGACCATATGGCTGGCTGTTGCTGCCGTTCCCTATGTGTGTGCATGCTTACGTTGGGAAATAGCTCGATTACATAGGAGCCCATTTTCAGCGTCAGTGGATCCTTGTTACATAAACGCGGCGCCGGCTCGCCATGTTTTGCAATGATTTCCAAGCAAAACTGTGCGATGGCACTGTTCATGACCTCTTTGGTAATGCCGGCTTCCTGCAGGCGCAGTGACTCCTTCTCGGACTTTAGCCAGTGCGAGCGCAGCTGGAGAATGCGCGGTATGACGCGGGTCTCCTGCCCGCAGCTGCAGCAGCAAAATGAAAAAAAAAGAAAGGAAAACAAATAGCAATAATGGCGAGAACCACAAAGGAGAGTTGATAAAGCAGCAGCAGCAGCAGGAAGTGCAGGGAGTAGCCTGCCTTCTCCCGTAATCTAATCGACAAAATGAAAGTGGAGCCTTTGGGCTAAACACTCACTGAACTGTGATTCGCTTGGCTAGTGTGTGCGAGCGGGAGGGGGTTAGGGGAGCAGCAGCGCCGGTAATCATGATGCAGAAATGATTACTGATTTAAAATTACCATAAAAATTGGTTTAGACCTAATCAATGCTGATTTGTGTTCACAGTTTGAAATACGAACAGACAAATTTGATGTCAATTTTGGAACAGTATTTGCTGCAATTTGAAGATTTTCAAGCTAATTTTTAAAGTAATTGCTTGAAACGACTCATTCGACGTTGCAATTTCGACAGTGGTTTGAAGGGTGAATGGGTAGTTTGGCAGCGACGAGTATACTGGTCATTTATTTCAGAACTAAGCTTCTAAAAATGTTTCGGTAAGGACATGTGTGGCACAAAAACTTCTTATACTTGGGGGCAGATCCAGGAAGAGTGAAAATCAGACTCGTAACTTCTACACATCTTGAGTAATCAGCATTATTTATCGTTTCACCGAAGGATTGGTAAGCAACAGATGAAGAACCGTCAAGTTATAAGCAAAAGACAGTTCGCCAAACCGCTTTCATTTAAGTTGTTCTTTTTATTTCCAACGCAACTATGGATAGGCTATGTCTTCTCAACTTCCCCTACTCTAAGAGAACGTAAAACCTTTGCTTGCTGTTTGTGTTGGCTCCCAAGCCTTCTAAACTGAATAGATACGCTGTTTCCCTCCTACCAAAGTACATAATCTGTGACTGAATAAGTGGCAAGCGCCACAAGTTGCCATTCTCTGGATGTAAAATACTCATTAAATGCAAATCCTTTAGTGCAAATTCCTCTCTGATAGTTACTAATTCTATTTATTTATTATCAGCTTACAGCGTGAACCCTTACACACACCCACACACTGACACTCACACACACCCACACATGTGTGCAAATATATATTTTTAATCTCGAGGGGGACGGAGAGATACGTTTACACTTGACATGCAAATTTCTAGACTCTTTTTAGAATGGACAACCGACTGGACGTGGCATAAACCCAACCGCCCATCACATCCTCGCTTTGTTCTCCAACTCCTGCCCGGCTTTGCGGCGGAACGGAAGTAAGTTTTTAAATAGCGGAAATTGCGCTGTGCAGTCAACAGAGAAAAAGCGAGAAGCCTGACTGCTGTCAGAGAAAGAAAGAAAGACAGAGAGGGAGAGGAGGGCGGTTGGCAGAGGACTGCGAAAAGGCAAATTGTTAATAAAAAATGAAAATATAAGCGGACCTTCGCTTAGACACAGCTTTGCCTATTCGTGGCTAATTACTCATGCGTAACGAAAACTTAATAATCTAATTCTCAGACTATGACAGGACAGACCTTTCATAGAAACACAGCAGGAGCATGTCCAAAATGCCTGAAGTGAAAAAAATGAAATAAAAAGATTCCTATCGTATGGAGAAAAGGAAGACAAAACTGGCTGCGTGGGTGGGTGTGCGGGTGGTAGCTCAAATTACGCACGCAGGCGCGTCAACAAAATAATCATAATCATCCAGGCGAAATACGCAAGAAACAATGTAAGAAAGTTGGTCATAACCGAATGTTGTATACCCTGAACAAGTTGCTATTACACAGAAAACTTCAAAGCTAAAATAATTTCGAAGTTATGGCACTGAACCACTTTTGTAGCGGTTTGGTGCAGTGAAATTGATATCAAACTTTATACTAATTGTCTATAAACCAAATATGTAGTTTTTAGCTCAGTTAGTTTTAGAGTTATGTCTTTGAACCGCTTCCGAGCCGGTTCAGTCGGGTGGTTCGGAACCGGGAAATATATCTAACTTCGTTCTAAGTACCTACACAACGAATTTCGGGTTCAAAGCTACAATATTTTACGAGTTTTGGATTTGAACCACTTTAGAGCCGGTTCAGTCAGCGGGTTCGGAACTGAGGAAAATATATCAAACTTTATATTTATTACCTATTAAACAAATATCTAGCTCATAGCTCAGATACTTTCAGCGATATGGCTCTGATCATTTTTAAGCCGGTTCAGTCAGGTGGTTTGGAATCGGAGAATATATCTAACTTTGTACTAAGAACCTAAACACATAATTTCGGTTATATAGCTGAATTAGTTTCTGAGTTATTGCTCTGAACCACTACTAAACCGGTTCAGTCGGGTGGTTCGGAGCCGGGGAACATATCTTACTTTGTTTTAAGTACCTACAAACCGAATTTCAGATTTATAGCTTAAATAATTTACGCGTTTTGGCTCTGAACCACTTTGCAACCGGTTCAGTGAGCTGGTTCGAAACCAGGAAAAATATATCATATATCATACCACTAACCTATAAACCAAATATACAGTTCAAAGCTCAGATAGTTCCAGAGATATGGCTCTGAACCACTTTTGAACCGGTTCAGTTAGCTGTTTCCGAGCCGGAAAAAATATCTAACATCGTTCTAAGAACCTACACAATACATTTCAGATTCATAGCTTATATAATTTACGAGTTTTGGCTCTGAACCATTTTGGAACCGGTTCAGTAAGCTGGTTCGGAACCGGGAAAAATATATTAAACTTCATGCTACTAACCTAGAAACCAAATATACAGTTCATAGCTAAAATGGGTTCTAAGTTATGGCTCTGAACCACTTTTGAGCCGGTTGGAAACCGTCTGTGAATTGTGTAAATTATTAAAATTCTCCAAGCTCATATTTAAGCCAAATTTAAAGTTCAAGCTCAAGCAATTTCTGCACCACTGTTGAAACCGGCACAGCCCCCGGCTCAAGGCCGTGAAAATATTGACGTGTTAATGTTTTAAAATGAATTTTCTACTCTTTAAACTAAGTTTTAAGAAGCTTTCCACAGCTTTTAAATTTAGAATAAAAAATCCCCCATAGTTTACAAAACTCCCGAGACAAGTGCTAACCGGAACATGCCAATTAGGAAACTTGTTTTGTTACAATTTTTTTATAAATTTCTAAGTCAAGAACCAAAAATAAAAACTTTTCAATGGAAGTTCTGGCATACTTAACCAAAACCACACACAAGTTGTTCCTTTTCTTACCAAAACGAGCGGGAGGGGCAGAGGGAGCGAGGGTACACCTTAGTCAGGACAAAGAAAAAACTTACCGCACATCGGGATGGGCATCCAGCATGGCGCGCATCAATGTCGTCCCAGATCTGGGTACACCGCCTATGAATATTAATGGCATCTCACGGTTGTATGAATAAACGCGTTGATTGTCATCTGTGACGTATTTCTGTGTGTGTGTGCAAGTGTAGGTGTAGGTGTGTGTGTGTGTGGGTGGGTGTTGGTGTGGGGGTAGAGAAAAAATGAAATTAGAGAAAATTTTACAGGCAAAAATTACGTGGCTCGATGATGCTGATGACGATGATGATAAGGAAAAGGAGACGACGACAACGACGGCAGCAGGCACCTGGTGCCACACCACACCTCCGCAAGCTGTTAACGCCTCCGCCGCGGCATTAATGTCAATTTAAAGGATTTGCTTTGAGCATAAAATGTGGTGCTTGGTCTAAGCCCACCCCCTACCCACCCATATAATGAGGGAAAGTTGTATGATCTAAGGGTTAAAAACCAACCTGCTGGCCCACAAGTTTGCTAGCATTTTGATCGATGACACCAATGTGTTTATACATATCTATCTATATCTTTGTCTACCTAATTGATAAGAGAAATGCAAACGCCAAAATGTCACCCAGCAATGGGAAATTGATTTGACTTCATATTCCAGTGGGGGCTTAACTGTTCGACACAAACAAACCATGATAATAATACAAATAGAGGAAAGCTGCTTTCGGCTCCCGCCACAATAAGTACTTTATCATTTAAGACCAACTTTATAATGCTTTTTGCTAAAGATAGCCACCTTTGTATAACTTTTTACACAAGAAGAGCAGAATATCTGAAATTATGCATAAGCTGACGGGTAATGAGAATCGAGTAGTAAGTATTAAGTGCTGATTATGAAGTACTGACAAATGAGAACAAAGGATCAAGGTCTGATTATCAAGCACTGAGTATCGACATCCAAGTATCGAGGGCCATATATCAAGGTATACTAGTACTATCGAGTCGAGTACTAACTATCGGGAACTAAGGACAGAGAACCAAGTATTGGGTTCTTGGTATCGAGGTCTGAGAATCGATTATTGAGTATCGAGGTCGAAGTATTATTTGTTTTAAAACATGAGGCAAATGGCACTTTAACTTCACTTCAAAAGAGCTTTACAAGAAGATGCCTTTCAATTTTAAAGACCGGGATCTCTTGGAAGCCTTGGAATAGGTTCAAGGAAAAGTTGATTAGCTTTTTAAATGGTTGGGTAAATTAGACATTTTCTTTTCAACGAAGATAAATAATGACAAGCCTTCGAATCGCTGAAAATGTTTTTGTCATCTAAGAAGTAATGGAACCAGGTTCGACAAGCTTTGCGAACTAAACCTTAGACTTGTCTGCAGAATTAGAAAGGTTTGAAGACCTCCTTTTGATATTGTGATTGTCTACTATGGCTATGCATCACACTTGGCTTCGAATTAATTTCGCAAATTCTTGAATCTCAGCGTTCAAAAAACACTGGGGAAGCCAAGCTAGCTTCGTCTGTGCCGAAGTTTTTATACCCTTGCAAGTGCTCGCTTAAATATTTTCAAAAAATACTTTTTCCCATTTTCCGACCGATCGTTCGTATGGCAGCTATATGATATAGTCATCCGATTTGGACAAAAACTTGTAGAATTATGTAAAAGCACGAGAAACAAACAAATACAAAATTGCAGGATGCTACCATTAAAAACAAAAAGTTTTTCTAAGTAAGACTGCTTTTCAGACCTATCTTTTGTATGGCAGCTATACCATATAGTTGTCTGATTTTAATAAAAATTGGTAGGATTATAAAAAAACATATAAAACCTACGATTACAAAGTTTAGAGACGTTTCCATTGAAAAGAAAAAAGTTTTTCTCTCTAAAACTAGTTTTCCGACCGATTGTTCCTATGGGAGCTATGAGATATAGTCATCCGATCCGAACTTCTGGGCAAAATTATAATACCCTTTGCAAGGGTATAATGAGATTTGAAGCGTAAAGAGCTTCAGGTGGTGAAGACCCACAAATATGTAGGAGTATGTTTACACTGTTTAAATATCAGTGCAAAACAAAACGAGAGCGTAAGTTAAAGTCGGCCTTGCCCGACTTCGGAATATCCGTTACTCAAGGCAATTAGTGTTTAATAACCTCATGCGGCTCAGATAAGTATGCAACGTTTTTTTAACTCTGCCATTCATTATCCGATCTTTATGAAAATTTATAAGATTTTACATATTGGCCACATGTACTATACTGCAAAATCTGACCTCGATAGCTTATAAATTGTAGGAGATATTCAACATTTTTTATTGCGGGGGCGGGAGGGGGCATGGCCAAAATTTTAAACAAACTTAATCTGCCCGCAGACAATACTAGCCAACATCTAAAATTCGGTTGCTCTAGCTTTTCTAGTCTCTGAGATCTAGGTGTTCATACAGACGGACGGACGGACAGACGGACATGGCTATATCGACTCGGCTGTTGTTGCTGATGAAGAATATATATACTTTATGATATCGGAGATGCTTCCTTCTGCCTGTTACATACATTTGCACGACTTTAGTATACCCTTTTTACTCTGCGAGTAACGGGTGTAAGCAGAGGTTTACACAGACATCAACGAAACCAATTTTCGAGCACCAACTAACCCTTTGGTTTGTGTAGTTGAACGTTTCTAATTGAACTTTGGCACTTTCCTAAGTTTCAGTTCAGCATAAAACAAAAGACTGGAATTTTGCCGGAACTTGTAGCTGTCTAATCGGGTGATACTCGCTCGCTCTCTTAATCATCTCCCGTCCCTCCTTTATCGACCATCTTTCTGGCAATTCATTCTACGCCATTTGACATCTCAATTGTGTTCCACTTGCAAATCCCCAATGCTAATCTCGAAGCCAATTGGCTTGTCTCCGCCCTTTTGGGCAACCATTTGGAGTTTTTGGTTTGAACTAATGTTTACAAAATAGTGTTCGGCCAACCGATAAACGGGCCAAATTCCCCCAATGACTTTGCTTTGGTTTTGTGGTCATAGGAGGCGGAGAAGGAGGAGCAGCAGCAGTGTGTGTGTGCATTGAACATGAAATTAGTTGGCCACCTCTTACTGCTCCTGCTCCTACTCCTTCTTTCCATTCTTTTTTAATTTATCACTGGTTTGGAGAGCTGAGCCAGCGTTTGTTGGTCTGATTCGGTGTGGTCTAGTGGGTGCGGTACATACCTCAACGCGAACCATTTGTGAGGCCAAATCATTTGTGGTGTCCACCTTGAACAGGCAGGTGGGTCGCAGCTCGCTGAATTTGAATAGGAACATGGTGATGACAATGATGCCGAAGAGCACCCAAAGGGTGACCTTTTTATTGCGATACGGCAGACGCATTTTTCCCGCTGCTCCTTTATTGATTTCGAGTCTGGAACTAACTTCTTAAATATGTAAATTGGTTTTGTTCAAACAAAACTAAGAGAAAAAAAACGAAAAAAATCGGAGTTGAGTTTGCTTTGCGTCCGAAATAGTGTGCTCTCCTTCTGCTGCTGCTGCCGCTGTTGCTTATTCCCTTTTGTTTATGCCACCGCAAGGATTTCGTCTACGGCGGCCGCTGTGTTGCTGCTCCTGCTGCTCCTGCTTATGACGTTGATTGCTTTGCATTTCCTCGCCTTTGTTTGCTGTCCTTTTGCTACTCCTAACAGCTGGTCGTTATTTTTATCGCTGCCCTCTCCAACTCTCCGTAAGCATATTTGAATAGTTTTCGAATATTTTTCTATCCAACCGCCGCGGACAGGCAACTCCCGGAGACTGAGCGACACCAACTTTTCTTCAGATGCGGCTGCTCCTCCTGCCGCTGTCTCCGAATGTTTGTTTTGTTTTTGGGATGTTTGCTCAGTTGTTAACGAATAGCTGCCAGCCCAAAGACTTAATGAGCTGAAAGGCCAAGTAGACTGGAACCAGTGTTAGTGATATATACACGTAATAGCTCCAATTTCCAGTTATTTCCTCCGTCATAGCTGTGGAATAGACAAAGAAGCAAGCACAGAAACTGTTAATGTTTGAGCAACAATTGAAAAAATAGACAGAAACTACTACGTGGAGATAACAAGACGAAGCCAAACAATATTTCTTGTCACAGTATTTGATTAGAAACATCTATAAATTCTTTCTAATATGACATACGAACGTGACTACCAATTGCTGCAGCGCGAATGGCGAGTGGTGGGGGACATAGGGGGGGGGGGGGCCGTAAGCTGCTTAAGTGGCCTGGGACACACATGTATGTAGTTAGTGGTCCTTGGGCTTTGGTTCAGTTATTTGTGTACGTACAAGTACAGTGAAGTTGTCTAACACAAAACTTATGGCAGGACACAAACCCCAAGCGTAATAAGAAGTTTAAATTTCAGGCTTCTAGCTTCAATCGGTTTTGAGAATAAGCTCTGAACCACTTTTGGGCCGGTTCAGCCAGCTGTTTCGCAACCGGCGAAAATATATATCTTTATTTCACTAACCTACTCACCAAGTTTTAGGCTCTTGGTTTCAAATTTTCAGAGTTTTGGCTCCGAACCACTTCTGAATCGGTTCAGCCGGCTGGTTCGCAACAGTGAAAATTATATCTAACTTCAAACCACCAACCTACACACCAAATTTCCAGTTTGTAGCTCAAATAGTTTCTAAGTTAGGCTCTGAACCACTGTTGAACCGGTACAGCCATTTGATTCCGAACTGGCGAAAATATCCAACTATATTCTACCTACCCAATCACCAAGTTTCAAACAGTTTTTGAGTTATGGCTCTGAACCACTTCTGAACCGGTTCAGCCAGCTGGTTTGCAACTGTGAAAACTATTTCCAACTCCATACTAACAATTTACTCCAAATATTTTCACTTCGTAACACCAATAGTTTCTATGTTAGGCTCCGAACCACTTCTGAACCGGTTCAGCCAGCTGGTTTGCAACTGTGAAAATTATTGCTTACTCCATACTAACAACTTACATAACAAATTTCTCGTTCGTAGCTCAAATAGTTTCTGAGTTAAGGCTCTGAGCCACTTTTAAGCCGGTTCATCCAACGGGAAAAACATGGAATTTTATTTTACCAACACCTAGATTCAGGTTCATAACTTAGATAAAATTTGAGATGTGTCTCTGGTCTACGGATTTGGGATATAGCCTGTAACTCTTTCCTGATCCCGGTTTTTTTTTCAACTAAGACAGCTTAAAGCCAGAGTGTTGAATGGTTACATTATACGCTCAAGTCAATCTCTACTGTGCACATCGAGTTTTTCTGGGCGTAAAGCAGAAAGGAGAATGGCCACATTCGTCAACAGCCAAACAGCAGCATCAGAAGCAGCTTTCAGTCTTGCCACCAAGGAGAAGGTTTTGGTTTGGCATGGATGGATGGTTGAAGAAGGATGAAAAGCAGCACTTCACCAAGTGCCAAGTTCCAAGTTTCAAGCAAAGCCAACTTCAAGTGAAGCAAACGTGTTGGGTTGTCGGTGGGAGCTGTGACTGATGTGGAGAACGGTATCAAAATGTATATAAAGCACTAGATGAGCTATGACTAGAGGAGTGTAAGCACAGTTGACGCATCCATCGAATGGGTAGCTAAAAATTGTTGGAAGGCATGCGGCAGCAGGATGGCAAAGTGGCAAAGAGAAAGGTAAGTAAGTGTGGAATATGTTTTTTTTTTAAAGAAAGATCCATAGGAATAGAGAAAGCCTAAAGTGGCGCTAGAGATTTGCAGCTAATGCTAATGCCAACTTTATTTTAACTACGAAACTAACCAAGAAGGCTTGAAGGTCGAGCTTTATTTTGACTATATAAGTGAACAGGCTGCGCGCCTAAACCCTGTATAAGTAAGCAAGTTGAGAGCGAGAGATCAGGCTCATTGAAGTAAAATCAACAAAGTTTCTACAGCCTTGGTTCTCAGTATTTGGCTGATATCTTTCAAACACTTCTAATTACTTGGAGACGCACCTTATATATGTTATCTTAATGCTGCTTTCATCACCTTTTCCTTTTGCCACCTGTTTTATCTCGTAACCCACATATCCCTTTATACTCAATTACACTGAGCATCCTGTCAGCAGCTCCAGCCCCAGCTCAGAATGGATGGTCATTCGCCTCAAGCATTATTCCCCCCTCCCCCCTTCTCACTCGCATTTTGGTCATATTGTGCATACTAAAATGTGGCTTATACTTATATTTACATGTACAAAAAATATGGATGCAAAAGTTTTAAGAGTAAAGTTACTAGAGCACTACCACCACCACCAACCAACAGCTCATTTCCCCAGCTCCGCCACCATTCAGAGCAGCGCAAAGTGGAATCAAAAAAAAGGAGGAAAAAACACAGGGAAGAACCAAAAACCAAGTTGAATTTTTGTTTGAAGAGGTGCCTGGGTATATGTTGTGTTAGTGAATGGTAAACACGGCAAGTGAGGGAGAGGCTGCTCTAGTTTTGTTTGCTGGCTGGCTGGTTGGTTTACTCAAGTGTCGACCAAAGTCTTGTAAAAATTAATAAGCGTGTAAATTTTATTGTATTGCCAAACAAGAGCCAACACACACGCATCACGTTTTGTTTTTGCATATGAAAAGTTTTTCGTTATTTTTTTATTTTATAAACATTTTTTCATGAGATTTGCTTTCAGTAAACAATTCTCAGATACTTTGTTTTTTAGCGCTCTACTTAAGCTTAATGGCATTTTTGTTTGGACACTTTTGTAGGTACAGTGGAACTAACTCGGCGTTTAGTTCACACTTTTGTGAAAAATTAGGGCTTAGTTCTAATGCTCTGATCTTGCTCTAAGGAGGCAGTCTGCCAGTAGGAAATGATGGCTTACCTATTACCTAAAACGACAGTTATTCTCCAAAAATCTTGGTTTTACCATCTGCACCACCGGGTTTTTTTCATACTTCATGTTTTATTGTGCTTTGGCGCACCTTCACGCATGTGGTCAATGGTGCTGACTTCGGCCTACGACGAGGTAAAGTAACATATACAAATTTTGTGGTTTTTGGAAAGAAGACTTTATATAAAATCAAACCAAAAAGATTTCACGGTTCTTATAGTCCTTGAATTTTTGTCCTGAACTTGACTTTAGCTCGGGAGATTTTGATTTTAGCTCGATATTAAACCTTCTCAAAATAACACGAGATGTATTTTAGCTTGTTATTCGAAAACGACTGGAAATCTCGGTCGTTTTAAATCAAAAATACTTTTTATTATATTCATTTGAACTTAAAATCGACTTGGTGCCAAAAAAAAATTTTTAAACAATATTCAATCCGAAAAGCATAACTTCAAACTTCAATTAACCTTTCCACAAGCGCCGCAAGTGATTTATTTAACGACCTTAAAGATTTGCAAGTTCTAGCTGGCTCAACTTAGGTTCTATTATTAATAGCCTTTGTCTGTTGACTGCAAATCATTTGCTGTCCTTCCTCATATCAGGAGTGTTATAACTGATAAGTACAAAAATCATAAGTCTAGTTCACAGAAACCATGACGTATGTGTGTGTTCCCATTTAGCCTTACTGTAATTTGCGCGGCTTCTATGATCTTTTGCATTCTCAGTGCAGCTCTGATTTTCAAGCAGGATTCGGTTTCGGTACTTTGGAATACGCATTTGCGTGTGGGAACATGAATTTTAGGATTTTGGGGGTGAGAGAGATTCGGCTAGAGAATGAATGAAAACACATAGGTTTTTTTTGGAGTAGGCATAACCAACTAGAGCGTCCTTACTCACCACTATTCCTTGGCTGTCATTTAAGTTACCATTTACAGAATTTGTAGCTAATTTTTAGCAGTTTTAGGTAATGGTTTTTCTTGACTGTTTCTGCTGAGTAGCTTGAGTCTCGGTCTGTACACTATCCTGTTCTGACACTCCCAAGCACTGAAGCTTCAGTAGATTTAGTTTTTAAAACGTTTTGACATATACTTAACAGTTTTGTTCGAGAAAACTGTTGAGAAAATGTCTAAAACAGATTCATATTCGTATTTTGAAAGCAGTGCTGCTGCAACCAACTTTCTTTTGCCCATAACTTGACTTGGTCTTTTGGTGAATCCATAAATTTTGCTGATTGCTAAATATGTCTATAAGGTATGAACTATTTACGCACAAAATTGTAAGAGATTGTGGTATTTTTCAAATAACGGTGTGCCAAAAGTTCATAAGGCATATGTTTGACAGGCATTTGTTGAATCTCTAGCTAAGAGTTGGTAAGTCTCTGACATCTCTGAGCTTGAGCTGATCTACACTGCACATCTCTTAAATTGGTTCAACTATACCACTGTACCTCCTTACAAATCTAGTGGAAGTTGATAGCTCTCTTTCTTTTTAAAAGAGTTTGATTTTGTCTTTCATTTGCGAAGAAATCGGTAGCAAGTTTATTTCTTAGATTATTTCGAAAATGCTATTCTTGAAATGCATTTCATTTTTGATTTAAGTTCAAGCAAACCAGTTTCAATTGTTCTTAGACTGATAATTATGGGTTGAAATCGATCGCTTTTGTTTGCTTCGCCAATAATTTGATAAATAATGCAAAATGTGGGGCAAGCGCTTCGCAGAGATGAAAATGGATCAGAAAATTGCTTTCAATTAATGCAATTTGGGTCAAAGTGATATTGCGGTCAGAATTGGGAGAACTCCAAATTTAGTAGGCAATTTTACATGTAACATAGCCCATGAAAGAACGTACTGCCAGAGCCACTATCCCAGAAGACAGACGAGCCATTCTTGGGACTGGTGCAAAATATCAAAGAAAGGGTCTTTCGAAATACTTAAAAAAAACATTCGACTTGGAGGTTGAAATGAAAGATCGTGGAGATTTTGGATGAAAACAAAACTTCAACTTCAAATCGACGAAAATCAGAGCAAAGCTTAAGCCATCGCCACTCTTGTGAAGGCTTAGCTTTGGTTTGGCGAGCAGTTTCCTATTATGGCGTTTTCTCACATTAAACATGAGTGCAAAGAAACTATATTCAAGTCCTTCAATCTTACTCGGATCTACCAGAACATTTTCCACTTAAAAATATGGTTTAATTATTAAAAATACTTGCAAGTCTTTGATTAAATGTTTTCAAAGCTGAACCTATTCAAGTGACCAACAAATTTGGACAAGACATTGATCCTAATAACGAACAATTTGTGTGTGTGCAATTGCTAGGATTAGTAAAAAGTTCTTCCTTTTGAGTTAAAGTCATTTCTGGCTAAGATAATCCAGAGATATTGTCATCTTTAGATGAATCTATTTACAATCTCATCCACTGTACCCATGGAGCCTGTGTGTGTGGGCTAGTTCTCACGCTTGTTGCACGCTTCCCCATGCTGGCGACAGTTTGGAGGAGAGTTGGAAGCTTTTATTACTCTGTTTTCTTTTTTTTCCTTCTTTTTGTTTTAAGAATCTGCATAAATAATGTTGAGCCTGGCTTTTAGCTAGAAAGTGTTGATGATTTGATGGAATTTTTTTGTTTGATGGCGGCATTCAAAAGACCTTGTCAGGGTGAGTTCTATTTGGGAGGGGGGTGGAGCTTTAGTACTCAAGCGAAACGTTAAAACGTGGCTGTTATATATTTATTCGTTTGTATGTATTTGTGTATTTAGCAAACTGACTCGACTGCATCACTCGCTCATTTATCAGCTCAGCTCTTGCATATTATAAATTACTTGCAGCAGCTGCTGTTGTTGTTGTTGTTGTTGCGGGAAGGGATTTGCTGGCAGCCACTGAAGCGCACTTCTTTTTTGTATTATACAACATAAATATTTGCACAGTGAAGCGCAACGCTTAGAGAATACCGTTGCTGGTCAAAAGATTGCGTCCAGGCAATGTGTTAATTAAAGCTTAACGTTTGATCGCACTACACACGAACGGAACACGAGGAAACGTCACAAGAACGTGTACAACCACCAACAAAATGCTTATAATTCAATTTCTGTTATGTCAACGTTGAATAAACTATGAATAAATATGATGAAGAGGTAGGAGCGGGGCAGCAGGGGGCAGGGGCTGGTGGGGGCGTTTGGAAAGAGCTTTGGCAGCTTATTCAGCTGTGAAATTGGCAAGTGCATTGAACTTGACGAGACTAGAACACGAGATGCTACATTGGACTCTCTTTGATATTTAGTAGTTATGTTTTTGCAAATAGATTTTGGTTTCAGGGATGCACGGTCCGATTTGCAATTAGAAGTGGTTCGTTTTAGATGTGGGGCATGGTTTATGGTTCGCTCTGAATTTTTGAGAAAAACATTTGCTTATCAGAAATTTTCGATTTTTAGCTATTTTTTACGTAGTTAAAGTAAAGTAAGAACATTAGTTTCAGAATGCAAAAGATGTCTGGTTAAGAACAGTGCATTTCAGTTAAGCAAAACTACGGATATTGCCGCTCCGGAGCAGAAACAGATTTTAAACAATAACTTAGATGTCATATGCAGTTATTTTGCTGGAACGAACACCAAACCTGTAGATACACTAGTAATATATATCGAATATTGGAAAAGTTCATGGGTAATAATAGCCATATCCGAAGCCAGCTTATCGATGTTGTGGCTCAGAGAAGCCTGCCGGTTCAGAACTCCTTAACCTCAAGGAATTAGGAATTATTCATGATTCGGAGGGCAATCTTATTGTCTATCACAGAAAAGGATTGACCCTAGCTCCGCTTGAGTTAGTCTATAACACTAGCTCAAAACATTTTGCGATCCTGGTCGTTTGGCAGTCATTTCATATATAAAACAACCTTCGGCTGATTGCAAAAATCAAATTCAAATGTGTCTTTATAAAATGTTTATCTTCAGTTTTCGCTTGTTGGTTTGAAATCGGTAAAAATACACTTGACAGATAATTGAATGCTCTATTAATCATCATACGTCACATTTGAACACTTTAAAAAAAAAAAACAAGAAAAAATTTCAAGTGCAACTTTCAAAAGGAATAAAAATCTCTAAAATTTATGATCTTGATAGCTACACCAAACACAGAATAAATTTAACAGCACAAAGTAAACCTTGAATGGCATTGTTTGAATGTTAGCTATGCTTCCTACGATGAACAATAAATCATTGAAACTAAGTCTATTTGTCGGAAATTTAAATTTGTAATGTCTATGACTTTTGTTAAACCGATTTTAGGTTCGGAACAGGTTTAGGTTCAGCTTCAATACCCCAAGAGGTTCGGTTCCAGGTTTGGTTCACAATAATCTGAAAGTCGGAATTCCAGGTTCGAACCGGTTTCGTTTAAGACCGGTTTGCAGCTCTCACAGGAAACTCTCACAATTTTAACTAAAACTTTCATGGAAAGAATGCAGAATGATGACAGATCTATTTTAAATAAAAAGTCAAACCAGTCTGGGAAATGTTGGCACCCGTCCTTTAAGAGATAGTTGGAAAGCTCTACAACGCTAGAACTATGCAAGCGTTTTCGTTTGTTCCAAAATTAATCAAAACACAGACGCTACGTCATCAAACTGGTTGTGGATATGAACCGAACATTTATCTATTGTGGTTTTTGGTTCGATTCTGCCTTGGAAATTAAACGCTGGTTTGGTGCACGGTTTGATGTCTTTTGGGTTGGTTCGGTTAAGAACTGGTGGTGGCTGCTCAAGTCGAGTAGCTTTCCGGTCACAGCCTGTATTTTGTTTTTGCAGCTATGTATGTTTGAAAGCCGTCTGCTTGTACGCCGAGCCGTTGCCCTTACTGCCAAGCCATTGCTCTTCTAACTCACTTCAAAGCGATGCAATAACTTTCATGGTTGCTGTAATATGGCTTGACTTTAGCAATTAACTGATTGAATTCAATCTATGCCATTAAGCATACTTAAGACTTCGGGAGGCGATAAATGTTTGTTGCCTCAAGGCATTGTTCCAAGTCTTACCAATAATTATATGTGCATAATTAGTTTTATTGTGTTAGCCCGTTTCTGCGAGTGTACTAAGTTTCGGCGGGAAGTGGTTGTTACTATTCAATCAACATTAACCGTTTCTTTGAAATCGTGCACGTGCATTTGTCTCTGAGTATTAAATAGTTTTAAGTGCATATTACTTTAAGCCTGATCGTGTTCGTTGATAAGTGCGTTTGAAAAAGCTAAGTCGCAAAAACCTATTTCACGTATTCAATCTAAGTATTTCGTTGTGAACAAGAAGGAATGTGGGGAGAATATTGACTACTTAAACATTAATCATTAAACATTACTGCATTAACATTAATCTAGGTAGATACAAACATCCGGTTGGGGGGGCTTGAACCAAATTTGGCCAATGGTACGGTAAAAGGTTAATGGGTTTTAATCAAAGGTATTGGTTCGAGCCTTGGTTTGTCCAAGTCTTTCAAAGTTGTGATACTAAAGCAATTACTCTGCTGAATTTAATCAAATCATGTAGAATCGGAAATGTTGAATCGAAACACAAGTTTTTGTGAGAAAAAGTTTTTGTTTTCAAAGCAAACGCCTTCTTATTTTTTTGTATTTCTTAGTTTGCTATGCTTTCCCATGATTCAACCAAATTTGGTCGCAATCGGACATCTATATAGTAAAAGTAGTATTTGTGAGAAAAAGCTGTTTGTTTTCAGTGTATATGTCCTTCATATTAGTAAGAAAACTTTTTTTAAAAGTTAACTTTCCTCTATTTTTATGTTTGCATTTTACAACATTCCACTAAAAATGGAACTGCGTATCAAAAATTTCGATAGCAGTTTTTGCACATATAATTATTAGCATCCTTCTTTTCATGTCAACTGCATAGAGGGACGTTTGTTTGGCTTCAAGTTTATTCCCAACAGCTCTCCTCGTGCCATTAAGATCAAACGAATCTTTATCTGAATGACTTGCCAATACAGATTTTCTTTCCATGATGTCATAGATTTCCCTTTTCTCTGTGATTTAGGTACGTAACAGGTTTAGTTTATTATTTATTAGAATAGAATATTAGACCGAAGCGGCTCGGTCTCTGCTGTGGAGCATTGACTAGCTCCAAGGAAATTCACAAATTGCGCTACGCCCTCTCATTCCAGTTCCTTTGTTTACATCACATTTGGCCTGCAGCCTTTCTGACATTTCTACGCAGAAAAAATGTTTCACCACTTTCCATATTGTCTAATGGCCAGGATATCATTTTATCATTTCATCACTTCGCAACCACAACAGCCAGTTTCATTAGCTTTTCGACTAATCTTGGAGATTCATTTGGCTTAACTGGTGGCCCACTCACCCAGCCAATTATCGTTATTCCTTGTGCTTTATGCGTTAGGTTGTATGACACTTTACTTCTTTTATCCATGCCGATAAGTTGACAATTAAAACAAAAAAGTAATTAACACCCCAGCAGCAGCAGCAGCAGCAGCGGCAGCGCCAGCTGGCACCCCGCAAGAGTCAATGAACCCTATCTGTGGTTCCGATACTGATTCTGGGTGCTGGCTTTATAGCAAAAACAAAGACATTGTCGCTGGATGTTTGTGGATAAATCGATTCGAAATTAAAACGATGCGTGGTCGATGGGCGGCGGGGCGGGGAGGTGGTGTCAGCATATAAAATGACTTTGAAATTGTGCAACCAAAAAGTTACAAACTGCAAACTGCATTGTATGCAAATTGGCCAGCAAAAGTTTCCGGGGAGGCGGCGGGCGGGCGGCCGGGCTTAAAATTGATAAGCGTGCGCTAGAGTTTTTTTTTTCATTTTTATGCAATGTTTTTTTTTTCATATTATTTCATTTACAATTTCACGTCGTCGCCTATCAACCCCAAGCTAGGCAAAGCTTGACAAAAGGGCTTACGTGTCCCAGGGAATTTGCTGTTGTTGAAAAGCCATTAAAAACTTCTTTTGCCAGGGAATCTCTTCTATGCTGGAATTTTTCGGTCAACTTTTTAATGGCAAATGGTTGATGGTGAGGGAGCTGGAGGGGAGGGGAGAGACTGTATAACCCATTTTGAGCGATTGCCTTGGACTTTAACGTAGCGTGTCGTCCATTTTTTTTGTTTTTTTTTTCCATAATTTGCTTAATTTTGTGTATATTTTTTGGACTTTAATGGGCCTCGTTTCATTGATGAAAACTGCTGATAAGCCGAAACCCTGGGCCAGGTGTGGGTGCGGGTGTCAGTGTGTGTGTGTGTGGTTTCATTAATCATTTTGGCTTTGGCTCAGGTTTTCGGCTTTTGTTGTAGGAGATGTGGAAATTCCTGGGAAAATCAACAGGTCAGGCGGCCAATTATGAAAACTAAATTTGGAAATGGATTAAGAGCAACTCTCTCAAACTTGGCTAAATGGCTTCATTTGGCCACCGGCTTAAGAGGCTTTCCGTGTAGAGTCATGTCGAGAGATTGGTTACCAAATGAAAATCATTTCCACAGCTGTTCATTTCATTCATTTAATTAACTTTCATAATCAATTCTACAGCAAGAAGTAATCTAAATTGAAATTGCATCCCATTACGTATCAATTTTTCCGCCTAGGCGAAGCGAATAATGATTTGGTACAGCAGTAGCTGGTGTTTCTAACAATTGGTTAAGGTAAATTAAAGACCTTAAAGTTTCATGTCTAGCCCTGTCAACAGGGGGAGGGGATGGGCGGAGAAGTGGAGGCAGCAGCATGTGTAATATGGGCACTTTTGGGCCACTTGTTTCTCGAAATTGAAAACCATGAAGCGCATTTAAAAGATGAAGTGACAACTGGCATACTGATGATGCACATGCCACACACACAAGACCGGCAGGTTGGTGGTGAGGGGTGAGGGGGTGCTGAAATGTGTGTACATACAACTGTGAGAGTAGGGCTTTTGTCTGTCTTCTGCTGCTGCTTCAGCTTCTTCTGCTTCTGCCAGGCTCTTATGCCAGCTGCGACTAATTGTTGATGGAGGAACAAAATATTGAGCGGGGGGAGGGTTGGGTGGTTTAACAGGATGCCAAAGGAGCCTGCGAAAAGTGCAACAAACTTTGACAAAAATATAACGAAAATGTAAGAGGATGCAGCAGCGGCAGCAGCCGGGTTTTTGGTAGAACAAATGAAGCGCCCTGACTGCAACTTCAAATCGGTGGCACACACAGAGACTCATGCACATGCATGGCATATACAAAAAAAAACACACACACAAAGATTGTTAAAAACTTTTACACTGGGAAGTAGTCGACTACATGATACCTACAGTTCGTTAGCATCGTCTGTTGAAAGCTTTAGCTGTTACAACATTTTACGAGTAAAAGTTAATTAAAATTGTCGAGAAGATAGGAAATATAACCTGAATCTGCCAAGACTGAGTCTGTGCCTGTGTCTGCCTTATTCTAAGCCTGAAATCTGACGTAAATGGAGCCAAGTTAAAGTTAGTTTAGGTCTTGAGACCTAAACTATGCTGTGTTATAGTTTTTGTAGATCTTAAAATGATGAAATCAACCCAAAAACATTCTAAAACACAGGTGGGAGCCGTCGAACAACAGCAACAGAATAAGCCACCACTATATTTTGTTCACTTGCTCTGGTTGCATTCTCTGCTTTTGCGCCGCTGCATGCATCTTGTTGCTTAAACCAAGGCTGCCAGCCGCTCCGGAACCGAACTCCTAAGAACCGGCTAGATTCGGGTGGTTTGGGTATTTTGGGGTTAGCGAACCGGACCATGACTCCTCGAACCAGAACCCGAATCGAACCACTTTCTCCAACAATGACGTTCGGTTTACTGATTTAAGTAATGATATTGGAAATCTCGGTAGGTTTTAGTATAATGTTTTTACCATAAACAATTTTTAAGGATTTTTTTTAAGGAAAGTGACAAGATAAAGTATGATTACGAAATTATAAGGAAAGAAACCATTTGAATGAAGTCTACTTGGCCTTGAACAGGCATTATAGATGACGAGATTCACTTTAAAGATGTCCACGTCCAGCCTACGGGTCTAGATTGGACTGCTATCATTCAAGAAGATCTCCAATCCTACGATATATCTCTAAGTCAGATAAATACTATTAATATTCTATACAGAAATATTGATAAGGCCAGTGCTAGAGTGTGAAATGAGTTGGATATTCTCTTACAAATTATGCAAAAGATTTTATCATTTAAAGTTCTATAAAAAAACTCATCTAAAATAGATTGAATGGAACTTAGTTGAAACAAGAAAGAAAGTCGGTCAAGCCCGACTATAACATACTCTGTACCAAGAAAATTTGTCTTTTGATCATAACTCGAAAACCATTCATCCGATCTTCTTCATTCCTTTGGCGGATCGATAAGTTATCCTAATAACTAAATATGTCCAGAAGAAACAAGCCATCTGTCTTCAAAACTGTGGGAGATATGACGTTTTTTCTAAATTGCGGGGGCGGGAGGGGGCGTGGCCAAAATTGAAAATAAACTTGATCTGCCTGCAGACATAAGAAGCATATGTCCCATACATGTCAAACCTCTATCTCTTACCATCTCTGAGATCTGTGCGTTCATACGGACAGACAGACGGACGGACAGACGGACGGACGGACAGACGGATATGGCTATATCGACTCGGCTGTTGATGCTGATCAATAATATATATACTTTATGGGGTCGGAGATGCTTCCTTCTGGATGTTACATACTTTTGCACAAACTTATAATACTCTATGTACCTACGGTACAGAGTATAAAAATATGTATCTTGCTACATGTTTGCTTCTTTAAGGCTGCAGGATTCACAATTACAACCAAGTGATGGACTAAAAATGCCTCAACGTCTGATTGCGAAGAAGAGAAAAGAAAACAATAATCCTTTATCAAATCTTAAAATCTGTGTATGATGGTTTATATTTCTTTGAAAATTGTCAAACATTATATAAGTCCACAAATGTTTTATATTTTTGGAAAGGTCCTAAAAACAGAGACTTACAAAATATTGCCTCAACTGTACTAGCTGTTCCATCAACTTAGGTAACAGTTAATCTTTTCCACACTTAGTTTTAAGCTTTCAATTTAAGAGCCAGTATAGATGAACTAAGAAGCTCCTAAGAGTTTTAAATGTGAGTGAATTTGATCACTACAATATATTCAAGTACACTCAATCTACTTTATGTTGCCAATTTAGAGGTGACAAAAAGTTTAGAAAATTAATCAAATAAATATAAAAATGGTGGAGAGACAAACTATTTTTTGTTTTTGTTTAAGCGTACCAAGGTTCGAACCAGAACCTAGGGGTCAGAAGTTTTGGGAACCGGTCCAGGAACCCATTGTAAAGTCCAAGGTTCGGTTCGCGGACCCCTGAACCCAAGGTTCTGGTTCGATTCTTGGTTCGCTTGAACAAAAACAAATAGTTTGACTTTAGATTTTTTTATTTTCCTCCTGGAGAACTTTAGAGGTTTGCATCCTGGGTTTTAACTCACTTTCAAGCGAATCATCATCATTTGTTGCGACATCTGCTCGAAGCGAGACAATTTGAATAATGATAGTTGCAGAAAAATTAACTCTAGAAGCATTTGAAGCATTGCGCGCGTGCCCACCGCTGCTTTGAAACCATCAAACTGCCATGGAATAAAATGATCTTTTGCGAATTGCATTTGCATTGAGACACAAGAATCGCACAACACTCGGTATGCTTACTCAGGTGCGCAGTATACATACAAAAGTTCAATCACACGAAATTAATAATACAAAATTAATGGGAACTGGCAAAAGTTGTTATAAACAGCGATGCAAACCACTTGGGAACTAGGACTGGGGTCCAGTATATTGAATACAAAGACCTAACCCCACATCGAACGTAGAATCCTGCACCAAGACTGAGGATCATTTGCCTACAAGGTCCAAATGACTGAAGAGTTACTCGACTTCTATATCAGTACACTTTATGGGCTCAAGCTTAATCCAGTACATCAAATTTACATTAAATAAGTATGGCCTTTCAGGGTTAATAATGATATTCTCTTTGATCGAATAATCATATTTTATGTTACCAAGCAGAACTGCCGAATTCTACTCCGGGCAGGCTTGGAACAGTCACGCGTAATCATAGAATAGCCGAAGCATCATCCAAGAGTTACTAAGGCCCATTTTTCTTTAAAGATGATGCTGGCAACGCCGTTAACGTCATTGACGATGACTACAGAGCCATGTTGGCCCCAAATCGAGACTTTTAGTGTTGACGACCTTTGATTTCAACATAAATGACGAATATCAATCAATTTCTTGCTCATCAAATTGTATTAAAGAATAAACTGTCATTTTGGCCCTCTGGCAGCTGCAATTTACAGCCTTCCAATTAAAGCCAAGTAAGAAAGAAAGAAAGACAGAATTCAGACTGTAATATACTCTGCAGCCGCAAAAGAGAATTCGTAGTATGTATTTTGAGCAGCCGAACTTTCTTTTGCTTATAAAATGACCATCGTTCATTCGATCTTCATTTTGAATATGTTTAGAAGGAAAGTGCCAACTTATTAGAGAGCTGAGCAAGATAAGCTGCTTCTGCAGCATCAATATTCATACTGTGCATACACTTTTGCTGGTACTTAGCAGAAAGCTCACAATAGCCAGTCACATGTATGAAAGAAAAAGTTGAACAGAGTATAGTCAAGTCCGTCCTCCTTTACAAGACTAAGGACAAATTTCCAAGGGAAATTAAGGCATTCATGTTTGTAAGAACCATAATCTTTGATTTCATAAATTAAGAAACTGCTCCTCAAGCTATAAAGAAAAGGAATATAGAGAAACAGTTTTAGCCATCAACTTTTCATACTTGAAAGATGGTCAGCTGTTTGCTGTCATTTTCGCTCTGTAAGCTCTTCTTTGACAGTGTGCGTCTCAATTATTTTGAGTAAAGTATCTATTAAGTATGTCAAAATGTAGTTGAAATCACTTAATATAAAGAGGCGTTTTAAATAGAGTTTCTATGTTATATCTTTGTTCGAACCCTATACTACAGTGGGTTCGAACCACCTCTGGGATTTGGTTGAAGGCCTCTGGGGGATGGCTATTCTTACTGTGCTGGCTTTTGAAGCTGACTCTAGTTGTTCACACTTAAAGCCTAGTTCAGGTATGCCCTCAATAACCTTACTCCCTGCTTTGCCCAAAGTCGCCTTCCGATTTCCAGCAAAAGAATAAAGATTTCAGTTGAAACCAGACTACGTTGGGTTAGGGTGGCAGGCAGAAGGCTCGCTGAGGCCATAGTTCTTACTAAGATAAGAGCTAGAAAGTAGAGTTTCTGGCTGGATCGGGATTTACACGGTGAAGCAAACTTAAAAAAGTTTTTAAAAAAGCTTTCGTTTAGTAGAAAGAGAGGAAGGTTTGCCCCTCTACAACTCTTTTCTACAGGCAAGAGCTTTTAGTGTCAGTAACAGGAGGCGGGTTTTCTCGGAGATGTTGGAGATCATGGATGATGTAAGCTGTGTTTAGGAAGTTGTAATCGTACATTTCCTTCTTTACTAATTTCTAGAAAGCATGTCCTTCTGAGAGGAATCGAAATGTAATCTTCGTTCGCTGCATACTCTTTCGATGACTAAGTGGGTATTAAGGGGCTTTCGATCGCCGCTGGACTTGTGAAAGTAACACTCTCTCTCTCTCGATCGCCCTTGCTCTCTCTCTCTTTTCCCATTGCCACCAAGCCTATATACCCCCACTTTGGGGGGGATCTGCCAACATTTACAGGGTATACACAAAAAGAGCGCCAGCGCCAAAGCGAGGGGCGAAATGCATTGAAATTGAAGCACTCTCATTATGCGGCCTGCAGGCGGCAACGACTACATCGTCTCCCAACAACGTACCACCACCAGGCGAAGAAGATGCCGCTACAACAACAACAAAAGCAGAAACCGCAAGCAGCGAAAACTGTTTCTGCTTAGGTGACGTAGCTTAAATTTTGGTTGGTTTGTAAATGCATTTCAATTAAGTTTAGGGCATATTTACTCGTTTCATTCTTAGCGCTGTTGTTGGCCGTCTCTTTATAGCTCCCTCCTTGCCGTCGGCTTTGACTTGCGTGTCAAAGGGAGTTCTTAGTGTTTGCACTTGTTGTTGTTTGGCCTCATGCACACAACACAAACACACACACACACGCGTACACAAAATCACGAGCCTTTTCGATAGGTTCTCCTGAAGCACTGCTTCAATTCATTAACAACAACAAAAAATGCCGCACTCGTATTTTAGTTACTTGCAATTAAAAAAAATCACAAATATTATCTACTAATTACAATTTGTTAATCACAGAAAACACGTCCGACTTGACTTTGCTTGCCGTTGATACTGAACCCGAGTTCATTTGTGTGTGTGCATGTGGTGTGGAATTGTACAACACTGAAGTTTGTTGATGTATTGAACTGGTTAACTAGTTCTTTTGTAAGAGATGAACTAGTTTGCATTCGCGATGAGCCTGTGACTGAGTCACGGGTATTTTATTCAACGAGTCAAGTTTTTCTACAAAAATTAACTTTGATATATTGAAAGTTCGTGGTATAAAATTGTTTTAATATTGAACGCAATGGTAGTGCTCTGGATATTAATTCACCATTAAGAAAACTTTGTTCAACAGAAGTTATAATCAAAACTTCTATGAGAATTTGTATATTACGCGACTTACTCGCTCTCATGATAGTCCAAACTTTACCATAATTTTTACAACATTTTGGAATAATTTCTGACAATTATTCCTTCTATTTGAATGTTTGCAATTGCCATTTATTAAAATTTCCCAAAAGTCGAAGTTACTACGAAAAATTGGCAAAGTGCAGCTAGCTTAAAAACACCACAAGTATTTTGAGACATGGATTGTTGCAACAGGTCATCTCTGCTGTCTCAATAGCGAATTAATGTCGTCGATTACTCGCCTCTTATTGGCGTTTTTGCATATCCCAAGCTGACCTACCGATCAATTTGTTCATCACGTCGGTTTTGTGATTGTTTCAGTGTCTCAGAGGCTCTCTAAAGCGATTGCGGTCGTCAATTGATCGCCTGTTCCAACGTTCTCTTACTATGTTTTGAGTAACTCGATAAAATAGTTTAATAGTTCTAACAGGCTAATGATTTTGTGAAGAATTCTTAATACATATTTGGCCAAATAGGCTTTAAGAGCCAACTTTCAGCCCATATTCTTGGAAATCGTTTAAGAATAGAAGCATATCTGTTGTTTTAAGTCCTGCCATTCTTCTTTTTTTGCCAAATTTTCTCTTTGCAAGTTGTGCAAATTATTTGACTGTGTGAACTAAGCTAAGTAGCTTTCTCTGATCTCAAACACCAAACAGAAGTCATGGTCACGCAGTCATCTCTCATATTTGCTCATCTCTGGTTCATATTTTGGTTCATTCTTTGCTCAGTTAAACAGCACTGGCAGACCAGCCGATTGTTTTGTCTCCAACCAAACAGAGGGCGCTGCCTACAAATACTTTCCACTGCTTTCCAATGAGGGCGCCACTGTGCCATAAGAGAGCGCCAATTTTAAATTCAAAATCAAAACTTCGTTTAAGATAACAACTGAGGCCAACTGTTTTGTTTGGTTCTGGGAAACCAATTGATTGCCCCACCACATCATCGATAAGAAGCCGCCCCTCTTCACTATCTGCCTTGTACCTGCCTGATAAGACCCAATCAACGTAAGTTTACGAGCCACAAAAAGTTCCATGGAATTCTTGGAATTTATTTAGAGTCGTACCAGAACTTCATAGTCTTCCAGCTTGATCTCCTCGCCACCAAACGGTATATAGATGCCGCCATGCGAGGGATGAATCTTGCCCACTGTCACACTGTCGCAATACCTGGCCCTGCCCACATACAAGGTCTCCCCGTCGGCAGTTGTGCCCGTGGAGACGGCTCCGGGCACCACATTGCCGTGCGAGGCCGCTGTCCACAAATAGCCCGCTCCCACCAGCACCTGGACATCGGTCAGCTCGTGCTCCTGCGAGCCATACGCCGCATAGGCTGTGCCCTTGGCCGGCACCACCTTGACGGGCATGGAATCGCCATTGCGGGAGACGCGACCCACATAGATGGCATCTCCGTTGGAATCGTGTCCGGCCAGCAGAGCTCCTTCTGGCATGCTCGAGGCGACGGTATCAATCCAGCGTTCCGGCTGCGATAGCACCTCGTAGGCCACCAGTTTCACCTCATCCGAGTCGTAGGGTATGTACAGGCAACCATGCGAGGGATGCACCTTGCCCACCGTTAGGCTACCCGCATGATAGCCCCGCCCCGCGTACAGCGATTCGCCATCCACGGTGCAGCCCACCTTGACGGCGCCCGGCGGCACCGAACCATTCTCGCCCGACAGCCATTCATAGTGATGACCACTCAACACCTCATAGTTCTCCAGCTCATGCTCCTGTCCGCCATGGGCCACATAGGCCTTACCCTTGTTGGGGATCACCTTGGCCGGCAGCAGGTCGTTCGCGAAGAAGGCGCGTCCTATGTAGATGGCATCGCCGTCGGAGTCGTGGCCAGCCGCCACACTGTTTGCGGGCACATTGCCGTGACTCAGGCTCAGCCAATGGTGCTCAATGGATGGAGCAAATACTGTGGGAGACAAATTAGACTTCATGTCCAGAGCAATTACACCTGCCCTCTCACCTGCCATGTCTGCATCTGTCTAACTGAAGCGCTCAAATAAAACCCGTAATGGACACTTCTCTCTGGGGCCACCAGCTTATCAGTCTGATAACAGCGCCAGGCCCTACCCTACCCTATCTACCCCACTGCTCCACCCAGCCATATGAATTATTTGCTGTTGATTTTCGCTATTTTCTTTTAACAGCCACGAAAAGTGGGTTAAAGCGGACTACGTGTCCCAAATAAGTAAACCAAAAACAGAACTGGCGACCGCCACCGCTGGGTGGACTTGCCCTGTGAGCTGCCCCCCTAAAAAGTTTACAAAATGGCACCCCAAAGTGTAAGTACAACTTTAAATTACCGCCAAAGAGTTTTGTGCTTTACAACACTTATTTGATGACGGATCCTCGGCCTATCGCTATCGATGCTGCCTACCGATATGTGGAGTAGCAACACTGTTTTAATCTAGTTTAGCTTTCTGCAGACTTACGTTATCATTTCTGTAGTTTTTCTCAATCTTATGTTGAAATATTAGTTTCCCGTTTCTGTACAAAGTCTGGGCGAGTTAATTTCGTTCGGCAAACTGAGCAAATAGAGACAAGTGTCAATTCGCCGTGTCTTTGTTGTTGTTGTTGGTGCGCTAGAAGCACTCTAACACGCAGACATACTTGCAGTTTACTTAGGTAAGTTAAGCAAGGAGCTCGTTAAGAAAAGACAGAGATGAAATGTCAATACGGTTCCCTTTTTGTGGTGTCCTAGGGTAACTATTGGTGATAAAAGACGATGGGGGACTGTAGAGGCATGCCCTGGAAAATATATATATTCTTGATCATCCTAGATGTCCGTAAGTCCGTATGAACACGTCGATCTATAAAACAGCCACAAATGTGTGTTTACTTGTAAGTTAAGGTGCAGAGAACTGCAAAAATCACTTGTGTGTTCTACTGACTTTTATTCAAGCAGCAAACCTCTCTGTTGAATGAACTCGTTGACATACCAGCAAACGCTTCGATAGGTTTTATATGAGCGGATGGGCCGAAAATGATTATGTTGATTTCTTCACTCAAGAAAAAGCAAAGTATACAGCATTCCGGCAACAGCGTCATGCGGTTGAGCGAATTTGAGCTGATTGAATATGTTTGCACGAAAAACAGTTTTCTTGCTCACCAACACAAGCACATTTTTCTGCTCTCTGCACAGCTAAAAACGACAAAGCAAACTCTCTCCCTGTCTCTCTTCCAACTCTATCGGCAGCGCTGGCTCGTCAGCAGCGCTGGTTTGTAGTTGAGCAGAGTGAAGATGAGCAAGATTGTAGTCAAAACACCTACAAGGATGGGTTGTTGTTTTCGAATGAACAAAAGTGAACAGCGAATATGTGTGAGTGAACAAGATGAACGTTTGAGCACAAAGACATGTTGATTCGGGTGTTGACTATTTATGAACGTTTCGCAATCACCCGAAGCCGTTCTCTGGTAAGGTGTATGCCTTAAGCAGATTAAGTTTGTTTAAGATTGGGAAAATTTCACCTCTTTAACACAAAAAACTGTAGCTTTACGGTAGATAGCTATGCTGAAAAGTACAAATAGATGGGGCTAAAAACACCCCGGCTAACAGCTCTGTTCGTCTGTACGTATGAACGATCCCAGATCAACTTGCTTTTAGAATTAGAAAGTATCGTCAGCTAGATAGTGTTTGTGTGCATGTGTGTGTGTGTGTATACATTCGGCTAAAAACTGAATGAAAAGAAACGAAACCAAGAATAAAGGGTACTTTGGAGTCGGGCTACTCGACTGTTTAAGATTTGGTTTAAATTTCTGTTCACAGCTTTTCAAAAGTGAAAGATTTAGTACCCACTGTACAAGGGCCTTGGAGCCCAAACATTTTGTGAGTTCTTCTTGCCCGTAACTCGTAGAGTAAAAAAAGAACATTTCTTACTTGGATCAAGAATGTTTAATGTCAGAAGTTCGATAAAAATGAAAATTCTTAAGCCAATTGATCCCTTTTTTTTAATCCAAGAGCTTCAATACTTAAATCAAGTACGAAACATTCTCAAATCAAGTAGACAAATTCATAAATCATGTGCTAAGTGTGCTCAAATCCAAGATTGCTCATTCTTGAATCAAAAGCATAGGCATAGTTTTTTGACATTTTTGACATTTTTTGACACAGCATGTGGCAAAGCTAAAAATGCTCAGTAAGGTTTGCCATTTCAACATGAATGGACTAATGAATGAGCTGCGCTTCAAAATCATTGAATTCTTTTATCAAAACTACGTATGTCCTTTCGGTAGTCTTCATAATCGACCCACTGAATAGGCTGTTCAAGCTATTGTGTCCGAATTTCGCTCCAGTTTTATTTTCAGTTCTTACAGAGTATATTAGAGTCGGCTGTGATCGACTTTCTTCTTTTGATTCAAAGCACAAAAATGTTTAAAAATTGAACTTAGGATGCGTTCAGACACACTGGCAGGCTGTCAGTTAGCTGACAATCTGTTCAGACTGAGTAAAATTTAGATGGATATTAACAGATTTCTCTGGCCGGTGTACCACAAACTGGCATCTGATCCCAATATTAAACCAAATTTGTACTTTCATCCTAAATGACCATATAAGTGATAGCCCCAACTCCAAGTGTGGCACACCCCTGGCTCACGAGTGTAGGGCACTTCATGTTGATCCTTTATTTGTTTGTCGCTCGCTGCTGTTTCTCTTGTACGCATGCAACTTATTTAGTGGTTTGACCTCTGCCAGCCCGTCTCACTCCATCCACATACACATCCACATCCACGCCCGGGCATTGTGGCTCTTCATTGAATTTGGTGCTGTTGTTGCTGTCCGTCGTCCGTGCGTGTGCGGAGTCTCGGAGTCCGGGAGTCTCGTAGTTTTGGTTGGCGATTTCGACGATTTACAACTATTTGAACAGAGCAAAAACTGCAGTGCTGACCCAGGCCGTGGGCACAGTGGGACAAAGTCCATGAATGGCATGAAACTAGTTGCGAGACTGTCTTACAATCATAACTTTTGTAGAGCCAATCTCTTAAGCTTGTCCCGAGCTCACCTCCGCCCCACCTGGCGCCTAATTAACGCCAAGGATTGCGATGTCCCCGCACCACTGTGCTTGTGTGCGGTGCGACTGATTCTCAGCATAGTTTGGTAACAACAGCGCGTAGTGGTACCTGTGGCCGCTTTTCCGTTCCCAATGCACATCCGTCGGCGAGTGTCCTATCCCCAATTCCAATCCCAATCGCTCTACCAGTTTCAGCTGCTGCTGTCCGTGGTCCAGTTCCAGTTCTTCAGTGCAGTTTGTGGCCACACAATGCGCCAGTTTTCTTTTTGTGAGTTGGTTTGGATGTGGGTCGGGGTTGGGATGCGAACGCCCAGGTCATTTACTTTTACCAGCGACTGTTATTCTTCCGGCTGGGTGTGAAGGAGACGCAGCTAGAGATAGGGATAGGGATGGAGATAGAGCGGGGGGCTGCGGTTGCGACGTCCCGTCTGCTCGGCTCATATCTGGCTAATGGATGCAAGACCTGGCCAGCAGTAAAAACCAAACAAAAACAACAACCAACTTGTGCCAATGTGGAGCATTCAGTCGAATTAATGATGCATGGTGCAAGCGGGTCGGCATTAGTTAAAGATGCCCCAAAGCGGCTGTCTGGTCGTCATCTGGTAATGCGTAATTACCTCCAGTGAAATGGGGAATGGGGCGTCCGGGCCAGCTGCTGCACAAATGTCTTGCCCGGCTAGTGTGGCCTCCAGTGCGGTTTCTGTTTCTGGCTGGAACTGTTTCAGTAATTGACGCACCAAACTGGTGCGGACGGTGGGTGGAGGGGGGGGTAAAGAGTTAAAGCTGAGGTGGGGTGGGTCCGTTTGGGGTTCGGTTTTTAAGTTGAGGTGTGACTTTGGAGTTACCCTCTGTTGTCCTCAACCGAACAATTTGCAGTGTCATTCTGTTGAATGGGTTGGGATTACTGGTAGTCCCTGCTTCACCAGCTACTTTGCGCTTGAATGACTCTGGTTGTTTTTTTTGTTAGTTTGGAGTTGACTACAACGACGGAGACGATGTAAGCCATAATCTCAATGGGTGCATTGAGTTACACCAGTGGTCAACTCTTCCAGCGGGCATTGTGTGACAATAATTGATTTCGTGCTTGTTCGTGAGTCGTGAACCGAGCACGAAAAATATGAGAATATGCTAAATCCTCACAAAAATCCATTGTCAAGCCAAAGGCAGAGCAGGGCATAAAAAAATTAGTCTTAAATACAGTTTTTAAATCTCTTTTTGTTTAAAGAAAGGTTTTAATTATATAAGAATGATCAACTTCTGTGCTTCTTTATGGTAGCTATCTGTAACACTTTGGAGCTATTAAGAAGATGAGAAATCTGGCCTTAGTCTTGTTTATTCATTCATAAGATTTGTTCAGATTTGTTCAGATTGACGAATCACTGGAAAATATTCAAGTATTCCGAGTTGTCTCAAGCTAGAGATTTTCGTATAAACGGTTTCACTTGGAACTAAAGCTGCTTGCCTTTGAATCAGGGACAGGCAGATTGCTATCTCGCGTTTATAGGCGAACTCTCAAAGGCAGCGCTGCTTCACATAGACAGACACAGACAGGCTTTGTGCTGCTCTCAACTTCAATCATCAGTGAGTGTCAGAGAGAGAGACAGCCTACTGTTGATGCGCACACACACCAATGCCAAAATGTGATTGTGCTTTTTGCCTTCCACTGCTTTAAATGATCGGCTACTGGACTAGATGATGAATCAGGTAAGAGATTTGCAACCGAACAAGTAGACTCATGCTTATGGCTTTCCTTCTCCGTAATCTAGTAGCTATCATTGGACAGGTTCTCCTAGAGACCCGATAAGATACACGAATTATAATGCCATCTCAACCAGCGGACGTTGACTGCTTGATTTTGCAAATATACGACCGCTTGTAATTCTCAAGTTGGAGTTCCCTGCTTCGGGAATATTAAAAGGGGTAACCAAAATTCGACGTGTAAATATAATTTAGTCAATTTAAAGTGCTTTTTATTTCATTCATAATACAAAAGGGGCATAGTTACATTTAAATATAATTGATTTAGGTTAAGCTGTGCGATGATTTTTCCCCGAGTGTGTATAAAAAGGGATCATGACTCGTTTGTGTGCTAAGAACTTTTTACCAATTGGATACTTTCTTCTGTGAATTCGTTCGTTGTTGAAACAGTTGTCGCTGTAAGCTCACATTTTGTTTTTCAGCTCAATTCAATTACAGTTTAGCATGTGGCGCAGTAGGCGGATACCATACCATTGTATTGATTTGTTTTGATTTGGTTTATCCAAAGTTTTCCGAGTGCTTCACTTATTTTTGTCTATTTCAAAAGAAATCTGTACACGCGATTGTTGCGAGATGCTGATCTCGGAGTTCTAAGAATGCAATGGGAGTCCAAAATGTGGCAGCAGGCAGGGAAATTAGCTCGAGTCAGAATGATTGAAAGAGACGGGTCGGCAGCAACATTAAGCCTGCCGCCTTCCGATATGAGCCCCACCCAACATTCAATACACTACAGAATTCATTTTAAGGCATAAATTTGTTTCCAGCTCAGAGCTCAGAAAAAAAAGAACAGCTTTTAATTATATTTCTGTTTTTGCTTCATAAGCTTTTTGCTCTTTTGCTTTCGCATTCGCCTTTGCTTTGTATTTCCCTTAGTTGTCTCATCATCAACTTTCGTTTCTGTGAGCAAATCCTGGCAGTTTCCATTTCCAGGGGCATCCTGTCAAACAAAAACTTGTCCTCATTCCCATTGCGCATCCGCTTGGCTCGTGAAGTTCTGTGGAGCCGCAATTTCCACTTTGGCCATTTGACTGCCTGATTTCCATTTGCCAAATTGAGCTCTTTGGTGGGAGCAACTTGTTGAACTTGTCGAGCAAATTGGTCGAAATTCTGGTGTTTCGGTTAAAACTACGCACACTGGGTCGAGTTGAAGTTGAGTTGAAACTTTATTCAGTTCAGGGAATACACAGAGAAATATCAGATGCTGGCCTCCTCGTCGAACTCCGACTTGGGCGGCTCACCGCTGACATCCGCACGCACCGTGTAGTCCGTGTCGTTGATGGTGTAGTAAATGGTGAAGTAACGACCCGTCTGCATGCGCAGCGCATAGTAGCCCGTCTGGCCCGACTGCTTGCTAGTTTTTTGATAGATCACCTGTCCGGTGCTGAGGATGACCTGCAACTCCTGTGAGTCCTGGTTGCGTCGTGAATGTTGACTAATTATCTGTACCATCTGGGTTTGCGGTTGACGTTGTGCGGCTCCCGGCGGTTTGGGCAGCGAAATCAACGGTTCACAGCGACAGCTAAGCTTCTGGGTGAGGGGACACTGAGCCGCGGGCGGATTGCTGACGGGAGCGGCACCCAGATTACCCAGGCCTAGATTTCCCAAACCCAGATTGGCCAGATTGAGGCCGCCCAGGCCACCCAGGCCACCCAAACCACCTAAACCGCCGGCCAGATTGCCCAAGCCCAGACCGCTGATCAGATTTGGTAACAGTGGCAGATTGCCCACCAGCGTGCCAATGATGGGCAGATTGGGCAGAAAACCGGGTGGCTGTTGTATCAGCTGTGCATTGGCATTGGACGCCACCGGAGTGACCACCGTGATGGGCTGTAGTGGCGGCAAGGCAGGAGGATTCACATTGCTGTTGTCAAAGAAGATGGGATACAAGCCGCCCGTGGTTCCCATCGCGCTGGTCTGCAGAAATTCCAAGCATGTTTCAGGGCACTTACAAAAATGATTCCCTACAATTTGTGTCTCACCAATTGACGCTTATCGCGACGCTCTGTATTGGCGGCCAGGGTCTTGGGTTTCGCTGTCGTCGTCGTCGTCGTCTCCCCCCTGGCCAGAGTCGTGGCCGCCATTAGGATGAGTATCAAATTCAGTTGGCTGTTCATGTTTACTTCTCGACTGGGCACGCTGGACTTCTTGCATTCACTGGGCCGGAGGAGGCTTTTTATATACCCCGTTTTATCTCAGGGATTTCAGAGATTTTACGACTTTAAGTTTCGTTTATGGACCGGTGGGAACCTGTTACTCGGCCACAGCATCTTAAATGTTCTTATTGCGCCGCATTCAAATCATAAAAACGAAACCAAACAAAAGAACTGGATTACATTAAAAATATGTGTGTCAATTGAAAGGCAGGAGAAGAGTTTAGACTTACTTTTATACTGGAGTAGACTCAATCCTGTTCAATTCGAACTAAGTCAGTTGGCTTCTATTCACTTCAACTAATGCAACTAGAACAGCTCTAAACATTCTATAAAAATTTGTGCTTAAAATCTTTGAGAAACTTCTTGGTTACTTCAAAATACTTCAACTTAGTAGTTAGGTGCGGTAGGAAAACAGCAGAATTCATTTGTATACAGTGTTGAAAGCCACTGAGAGCACACCAGAGCAAATAACTTATAAACTTATCTTTTATCTTATCTTATAAACAGAAATAGTTTTCTGAAACTTGAAGAAAAATATGCCAAAGGCCCTGAAAACTAGAAATTCTCCTATCAAATCCGTCCTTAGGCGACTAACCCTAAAATTAAGAAAAATAGTTTCTCATTTATGGAAAATTTTCAAAGTTTCAGAAAAATTTTCCATGAAATAGTTTATTAGTTAATTTCTTACATTTAGGGCGAATCGCCTTGGGGCGGATTTTATAAGAGAATTTCCAGTTTCAGTGTAGATCAGACATCTACGAAAACTTAATTAGAAAACTGTTAGAACCAGCTGGGGAATTTAAGAACAGCTTATTATAAGAATAGTTAACATTTCCATGGCAAAACTATTCTGTACTCATTGCAAGATGTTTTGTTTTTGAATTGCAAGGTGATTTTCTTGGTCTCTGTTTTTTTCTGAGTTTGGAATTAGAAGCATAGTAATCAAACTTCTTTTTAATTTTCGAATTAATTAAAAGAGTTCAAAAGGAGTTCAAAAGAGAAGCTACGGATTGACAAAAATCATAAATTTAAGAATAAAATTTAGATTTTCGGCAGTCGGTGGGAAGGGGGATGACTTTTGGAGGGGTGAAAACTAAAAAATATCAAATAGGGTATCGTTTTATAGGTTTTTGGGTGCTTCTTTTTCAATTTCGGGAATATTTTTCCGATCGGTGGAGAACGGAACGGCATTTGGAGGGGGAAAGGGGTTACAAATGCAAAAAAAAGTAAATGGGGTATCGTTTTATAGTTTTTTGGTTGCTCCGATTTCATTTCTGGCAATCGGGTGGAAAGGTGATAACTTTAAAAGGGGGGAAAGGGGGTGAAATCTAAATAATATCAAGTGGGGTATCGTTTTATAGGTTTTTGGATGCTCTAATTTAATTTTTGGAAATATTTTTCCAATCGGTGGGGAGGGGGCCGACTTATGGAGGGGGTATGATGAAAAATAATGAAATGGAGTATCTTTTTTGTAGGCTTTAGGCCAGCTCCGATTTCATTTCTGGTAACTATTGGGGAGGGGGATGACTTTGGGACTAGAAAAGGGGGGTAAAATCTAAGAAATATGAAATGTGGTATTGTATTATAGGTTTTTGGATGCTCTGATTTCAGTTTTGGCAACCCAAAAAACAGAAGGGCGAGGTTTTCGTACAATTTCCAACATAAAAGATGCAATATAGTGTACTCCAAAATCAAATTCAATTTGAACAGTTTGTGGTACACGTGAAGCCTACAATTCTGAGCGAGGTTCGTTTGGATTGGTCAGTTTTTAGATACAAATATATATTTGTATATATGAAAACAGTCAGCCGACTTTGAGCAAACTTTGTAGAATTGTGTCAAACCGAGAAAGATAAAAATATATAAATCCCCACAGGGACAAATGCAGGTGTCAAGAAATGCGCTGAAATGCAGCAGCATCTTTCGTATGTAGGTTAATCTTCTCACTCACCCTCACTCACCCACACACACCCACACACACACTTAAGCCCAAATTGCATTCTGTGTGATGTAATTTTTGTTGTTTTATCTGTATGTTGTTGTTTTTTTTTTCGGTTGTTTTTTGGCCATTTGAACAACATCATTTATAATAAGATTTTCCAAGCTCGTCCGCGAGCAGCAGCAGCAGCAGTTGCAGCAGCGCTGCCGGCTGCCGGCTGCCGGCTGGCGATGATGAGGATGAGGATGGGGATGACGCAGCTTTAATTTCGTTATTGCATTTCTTTTCGGTGCTTCTCTCGCTTTTGGCTTTCGTCGGTTGTGGCAGCTTATGTCATGTGTCATAAACTATATTTAAAATGTATTTTTAAGCGCTCGCTTTAGGAACTGCAAGAACCGAACGCGCCCAAAATCAAAACTAATCACTTAGCATGTCAAATGGAAATTTTTTTAATTTAATATAATTCAACAAAAGGACACAGCGGGCGTCTTTAATGTGCAATTTGTCAAAAACTTTTTGATTTATGAGTCGGCCACAACAACAACAACAACAACTACAACCAGAGCAACTGTCAAACAACCCACCCAACGCCCCCTTCCTGTACCTAATCGCCCTCACACAACATTACCATGTAAACGCTTTTCGTTCAAAAGAAATTTCTTGTCGTTGGTTCCGCTGCCTAATTTAATTTGATTTCCTTCTGGACACTGGCAATTTGTCACAGTCAGAAACGTGGAAATACTTATTGCTTGATTCAGTTTCAATTTCATTTAAAATGAATTTCATGTTCCTCGAGCTTTTGGAGCTAATTGGTGGAAATATTTGAGAATTTCAATCAAAGGTCTCAGCCTGCTTAAATGCTTATTAACCCTGATTTGTTGCAAAATCTCCCATTTTAATTATGCCAACGAACCTTCCCCTCCCCCCTGCCCACCAAAATGTCATAAGAAATGTAACAATAATAATCCTGCTCCACCTGTTCCCTTTTACATTTTCAACAAACATTTTGCGTGCCAGTCAAAATCTTTGAATTAACCCGTTCCAGGTGCCTCAACTAAGATCCGAAAAATATGCAGTGCTTACGTTCACATCTACAACCTGTGAACAGTGGCTATGTCAAATGTCTTTTTCGAGCCCTTTGAAGATTACAAAGAGTTTACTATATGTGTGCGATTAAAAGAAGTCTCGAAAATAACTGATGCATATGCTCAAAATGTGCTTTATTGGAATACAACTCAAAAAGTCTCGCAAATGACTCGAAATCGATTCGAAACTAATCAGAAGAACGGGTAAGAACGACACTTTAAGAAGACTCGCGGCTAGGATACCATTTTTCTCCCGTCAAAAGTTTAATTTATGAGCAGAAAGCGAGCGAGAGCGCATTTCCCACCCAACATTTTGAAGATCATCTTCTTAAAAATCAACTTGATGAGTCCTTTCCGACTCCTTTTGATGATCCAAAAGAGATGCCTATCATATGCGATTAATTGAGACTCGAAAATGACTCATGAATATGTTTAAAATGTGATTTAGTGAAATACGACTAAAAAAGGACACTCAAATGACTCGAAACTGATTGAAAACTGATCAGAAGAACGAGTTAAAAACGACTCTTCCAGAAGAATCGCAGCTAGGCTACCATTTTCTCCCAACTAAAGTATCATTTATGATCATTTGACATGCATGGGATATATGCTTCTAGTACTTGCAGGCTGATTAAGTTTATTTTTAATTTGTGTCACGCCCCCCTTTTCCCATAAACTTTCGAAAAGACTTCATATCTCCCACAGCTTTATATCAAAAAGGTTTGTATCAGGGCTGCAAGCCTCAAAAAAATCAGAAGGGGTTCACTCCGGGGTTCAAACCTGCGAAAAATGTTGGGTTCGGCTTCACGGAGCGGGTGCGGAAGGTCGCTGAACCCCGGGTCAGGTTCAAACCGGGGTTCAGACACTATTTTTATACCCTTGCAAAAGGTATTATAATTTTGCCCAGAAGTTTGCAACGCATAGAAATATTCATTTCCGACCCCATAAACTATATATATTCTTGATCAGGGTGACGAGCTGAGTCGATTGAGCTTTGTCCGTCCGTCTGTCTGTCTGTCTGTCTGTTTCTATGCGAACTAGTCTCTCAGTTTTAAAGCTATCGAGCTGAAATTTTGCACAGAGTCTGTTTTTTGCTACACACTACTAATATGTCGGAACCGACCGGATCGGATGAATATATCTCATAGCTCCCATAGGAACAATCGGTCGGAAAACTAGTTTTAGTATGAACAACTTTTTTCTTTTTAATGGAAACGTCTCCAAACTTTGTATTCGTAGGCTTTCTATGTTTTTTTATAATCCTATCAATTTTTATTAAAATCGGACAACTATATGTAATAGCTGCCATACAAAATATGGGACTGAAAAACAGTCTTTGTGAGAAAAACTTTTTTGTTTTTAATGGTAGCACCCTGCAATTTTGTATTTGTTTGTTTCTCGTGCTTTTACATAATTTTACAAGTTTTTGTCCAAGTCGGATGACTATATCACATACGAACGATCGGTCGGAAAATGGGAAAAAGAGTATTTTTTGAAAATATTTAAGCGAGCACTTGCAAGGGTATAAAAACTTCGGCACAGACGAAGTTAGCTTAGCTTTCTCGTTTTACGCTACATTAAAAAAACATTCATGTAAATTAATTAGAGTTTTGAAGTTTTTAACATAATTTTATATATGAGCTTGGCTTAAGTTAATCATAAATGTGTCTTCCAGTAATTTTTCATCAATCAATTCGCGCTCGACTGATAATAGCGACATTTTTCTTTACAATTATAGTTTTTCCAATTCTTTAGGACATTAGAACTTTGAGGCAATCTTTAAACTACGTCAAAAGAGCTCCAACAGAAGATGAACATGGTAAAGAATCATTTATGCTTTCGTCCATTAATTCCATTTGACGATTATACAATTCTGCAATGTGTTTCTTTGCAAGCTGTTTTTGTTCTAAGGCCAAATATATTTGGTTCCAAAAAAACAGATGTTAACATTGCAGAAGACTTCAGAGCTTTTGTTCGACATATGTACCAAGTTGAGTAGAAGTTGCTAGAAAGAATGGAAAATAAATATTTTTTTGAACCGAACCCTTTTTAAATTTTTTGTAATTAGAATTATTTGTCGATTTGCCAAAGGAACGATACGAGTTGATGAGTCGAGTTACGAGTTATAAGCAAAAGAATGTTTGCTGCAGTAGCGCTGCTTTCAAATACAAACTGAGCATAGACTTTCGTTGATACGGAGTATATTATAGTCGGGCTTAAACGACCTTTATACTTGTGTTTGCTTAGTATTTTGAGACAATTCCACAAATTTCAATAAAATGGGGAATCTATACATGGGGAATTCCTGCTTGTTTTCATAGAAACGTATCCAAAATTAGTATCTATTAGCTTTCTAAGCCTTTAAGACAGCTCAAAATCGGTTAGCTACCATAAAGAAGGGATAAAGGTGCAGCGGCAGCTGTTTTTATTAAAGGCCATTTCTTTCAATCTTAATTTCTGATTGAAATAAATGTGGCTAATGAAACACTAACGAGCACCAATTTGGTTTGAGCCAACGTTTTGCTTAAGCCCCTACCAAAACTTCCCCCAGGAGCTGTAAAGGGTTAAGGCCAACTTGCTCGCTTCTCTCTGGCATTGTTCTCATTCCATTTTTATGGCATTTAACGGTACTATAACAATATAAGTATAAAATGTTTTGGTGGCTTTAAAATGTTGATTAAGTCGATGCCTCACTCGCAGTCGCTGCCGCTGCCCGCTGCCCGCTGCAGGTGCCGTCTTAATTCCCGATTCGTATATAAATACCAGCCGCCGGGGCCTTGGATGGGCAGCAGCGAGTGAGAGAATTCTGTTGTTTTCTCAAGTCCCCCGGCAGTTCCACAGTCATGTCAAGTTGTAGCCGTATATGGGTCATCCTGCCCTTCGTAGTGACACTAATCCTGGCGAAGCGCGGCGGCGGCGGGGTCCAGGCGGCGCCCTCGACAACGCCTGAGCAGCCACGGCCAGAACGCATTGACTGCAAATTGACTTTCGATGCGGTGACAATGGACTCGTTAGGCCAACAGCGCCCTGAATGTCAGGAAGAGGTGACTGGACAGCAGGAGGAGAGTGCGACTAATAAGCTGCAGTTGCAGCCGGAGTCCCTAAGGACCCGGGACAGCCAGCCCATCTATGAATTGCAATTGGTTGTGTGGCCCACTGACATTGAGGATGCTGATGAGGACGCAACCACAGTGGAGACCAGCAGCAGCAGCACAACCACTACAACACCCGCTCCCTTGACGGCCTTCCCTTTGTATGAGGATCAATTGGTTGTATTCCCGCAAATGGATTTTGAAGAGGAAAATCTTGATTATTTCTTCGATGACGCCGCCACAAGCACCAGCAAGCCGACTTCCACCACACCCACTCCCACCCAGAGTCCGGCCGTTACGGTTCTGCAGAACTATCGTCGCATCCATCCAAATGGCACCGAGGAGTACAAGTAAGTCGGCCCAACCAAACCAAGTTCAGCAACCAGCTCTTCCTCGTCCACAGATTGGTGCTCAGCAACGGCCTGGTCAACTACAAGAAAATGTATACCAAATTGGTGGGCGATCGGCGGGTCAATGTGCAGGAGGGCTACCATTCCGTACCCATCGCTGGACATCCCAATCAGTTCCAAACTCAATACTTTGTGGCCGATGAGCGTGGCTATAATGTCTATAGACGTGAGTAGATGGTCTGAGAGCAACTCAGTGCGTTAAGCTTAAATCAGCATTCCGTCTGCTCCCCCACAGTTGAGCACAACTATCGACAGCCCCAACTGGACAAACATTTGCATTACAAAGGCACACAAGCAGAGGCCGGGTCGAAGGATGGAGACAGTGGGGCAAGGATCTGATGTTGAATGTGGGAAGAGTTTTTTTTTTTTGATTAAATTTAGTTGAATAAATAAGAAATGGAGAATAGAAAACTTGTATTTTGTGGTTAAAATAAGCACGTGAGGTATCGAAAAGACGAAATTATGAGTATTGAGTACTAAGTAATGAGTAGTGAGTGGAAATAATTGATGAAGGAGAATCGATTTCAAGGTATTGAATACTCAGTAACCATACTGGATTGAATTATGCGTATCGAGTACAAATTATCAAGTCGAGAGCTTGTATTACAGAGTATTGGGTACTGAGCATCAAGTAAGAAGTATCGAGTATTGAATATTAAGTACAGAGTATCGAGGAAAAAGTAACCAGTGCTAAGTATCGTTCAATCAGTAGCGCTCTCTGAGTATCCAGAAGTGAGTGCAGAGAATTCATCACAGAGTAACGATTACAGAGAATCGAGTGCGCTGTATCGAGTAGTAAGTAATGAGTATTGAATATTGAGTACAGAGTATCGAGGAAAAGTAACCAGTGCTGAGTGTCGTTCAATCACTAGCGCTCTCTGAGTATCGAGTACTGAGTATCGCGTACTAAGTATTGAACACAAAGTATCGAGAAGTAAGTACAGAGAAGTGATCACAGAGTAACGATTTGACCGCATTGAGTACACAGTATCGAGTAGTGGGTATTGAACAATAAGTAACAAATAGCGAGTAGTGCATAGCAAGTACAGGGTATCTAGCAATGAGTATCAATTACTGAAAATCGATTATTGAGTACACAGTATCCAGTGCATAGTATCGAATACATAGTATCGACTACAGAGTATCGAGTACAAAGTTACAATTACGAAGTATTGTGTACAGTGCATGGAGTTTTGAGTATTGAGCATAGACTATCGAGTACTAAGTATTGTTCTGACTATCGCTTACTGAGTATTGTTTTTTGAGTGTTAAGTACAGAGTATTTATTTCCGAAACGAATTCCCGAAAGTGAAATTTAAGCTTTTTTCTGTGTGTGAGTCTTCTTATTTCCCTTTTCAACCAACCTCAGCCCACTGTGCTTGGGCAAAACGTTGGCAAAATCGTATGTAACGCCCGCAAAATGATTTGCTTCCTTTTTTTTGTTTCTGTGGTTTTTTTTGTGAACTTTTTTCTAAAAGCTGTTGTTGATGTTGTTTGGCTTCTGGTTTCTGGAACCATTTGGTTCGTTGTGTTATTATTGTTCGTTCTATTTGTTTGTCTCTCAATCGCACCGTTTGCTGATTGCCTTCTTGAGTTGACTTGATTTTTTCTTACGGCCGCCTGTCGCATTTATACCGCCCCTGGCCAAACAATGCTGATGATGCCCATTTAGATGCATATCCAAGTATTTCACTTTTGGCCAATCCTTTTGGCATTTTTGCATATGTATTTATTTATTTATTTACTGGTTGTTGTTGTTGGTGTTGCCGCTATTGCTGTTGGCGCTTTCAATTGTAGTTTATGGCTTGGCCCAGACTTTTCTTTTGTTGTTTGCGCTGAAAAGTTTCCGCTTCGGTCGGAAAAAGGCGTCAGCTGGCATCAACTGAAGGAGTTTGGCTTATGATTATTTAAGGGCTTTGTTTTGTTTTGTGGCTGATGTGGATTTTCGCTTTGAATATCTTAAATGTGTTTTGGTGGGGTGAATTAAAGATGATGACAGTTTGGAGATCGATCGAAGCACAGTAACAGCTGATTAGCTACATTATGGAGGGAAGTAGAAAGAGCAAGTTCCTCTATATCTATATCTATATCTATATCTATATCTATATCTATATCTATATCTATATCTATATCTATATCTATATCTATATCTATATCTATATCTATATCTATATCTATATCTATATCTATATCTATATCTATATCTATATCTATATCTATATCTATGTCTATGTCTATATCTATATCTATATCTATATCTATATCTATATCTATATCTATATCTATATCTATATCTATATCTATATCTATATCTATATCTATATCTATATCTATATCTATATCTATATCTATATCTATATCTATATCTATATCTATATCTATATCTATATCTATATCTATATCTATATCTATATCTATATCTATATCTATATCTATATCTATATCTATATCTATATCTATATCTATATCTATATCTATATCTATATCTATATCTATATCTATATCTATATCTATATCTATATCTATATCTATATCTATATCTATATCTATATCTATATCTATATCTATATCTATATCTATATCTATATCTATATCTATATCTATATCTATATCTATATCTATATCTATATCTATATCTATATCTATAGTCTACTTTTAGGATCAAACCACAATATTTGGTGGCATAATTTTGAGAGTTCCGACTCGAGTTCGAGTTAATGAACGCACTCGAGCAGCATTATATCCGTCTCCCCTCTTCGTGGGACTTGCACTGGCGGCTAACCTGGCTTTTATGGCTCGTTGCCAAAGTTGTCTGCTCAACGTCAGTTCTTAAGTGCCTACTTATAGGCTCCAATTCCAACAAAACGCTCCCGCAATTAAACAAAATATACAACTTGTCCCACGAAATCTCACACAAATTCAATAAAAAAATGACTGCCTCCTTCAGTTGCCTGTGGGTGGCTTCGGGCTGAAACTGGGTCAACCCTTTTAGTACTTTTTTCGTTACCCTGTCAGCCGAGTCGCGTTTCGTCTGCGCTTTCCCGGTTTTACGGCCTTTGTAATTATCACTTTAATGAACTTTGCTAGTTCTGATACCGACCAACCGGTCGCGGGTGCTTTACGTGCCGCAGCACCTTCATCACCCATCAGCCATTGTGTGCCCTGGTTTTTATTAAGGAATAAAATTAGTGAGCGCGTGCCGGGAACGCCAAAATGCCAGCTCCCCCAGTTTGCACAGTTTGCCAGCTTGCATCTTGCAGTGAAAGCCGAGACAGGGCCAAAACGAAGAGAGGAAGCGGAAGCTGAAAGTAATGCGAAACGAATGTGCACAAAATAATGCAAAGATAAACGCGCCAATTTCCAGCAGCACAGGGCTAAATAGCCAACGGGGGTTGGCTCCCACCCTGCCGAGTCCATAAAAAGGAGAATGGAGCCGAAATTGTTGGACTGACAATTGTGTTTACTGCCAGGGCAATTAATCATTGGAAAACAGAAACTGCACACACTCGTACATATGTTCCGCCCCACCCCCATCCCACCCACGGCTCCTCCATTAAATATGCAAAATATCTTGTAATGTGTTTATCAGCGAGTGTTTGTCCATGTCAAGTGCTCTGGCCAGGTCGGGTCGGGTCGGGACAGAGTAAAAATAAATTCATTGAATTAACAAATAGCTTTATGTTCGTTTTGCACAAAAATTTGTCTGTCGCTCCGCGGATTTCGTTACATGCGCACATGCACTGCCCCCCGCCCCACGCCAGCCCCTCCCGGGCCCACCCGTCCTGTGGCTGGAAAAGCTCTTAGTGGATTTTCGTTAAAAATTTAAATATTTCCTACAGTTGTTTTGCGGTTGTTGTTTTTTAATGTTATTGCTCGTCCGGCGTTCATTCCATATTTGTTTCGCAGCTGTGCGGAATGCCCGACTTCTACACATTCGGGCAAGTACTTATGCATGTAGCTGTCCGCATCCAAATCGTTCAAGTATTTCACTTAATTAATTTCATTTGCACATTGCTCACATATTTGCCGGTTATCCCTTAAATCGAGCATTTTGCTCGCCTAATTCAATTAAAGTGGAAACAACTTTACTCAAATGCCATTTAGCCCGAGTCAAATCCTCTCGTTTCCTGAAAATAAAACTTCAGAGCAACAACAGCAGCAAAATGTCCTCGAATGCAGGAAACAAACACAAAACAACTGAAAATGTAGCTAATCAAAAAAATTAAATTAAAAAGGAAATTGTACAAGCGAAAGAGCAGCGGCAAGCACCAGCGCAGTTCGCTGCCATAAAAGTAGCACTTGGGCTCGCGGTTTTGGTTGGATATTCGTTTGTTGCCACGGTTTTGGCCTTGGACACTTGGCTCAATAGTTTGCCACCGTTGCATTTGAAAAGAAGAGGCCAAAGCGAAGAGAAAAGGGAAATACACAAGGCAGCAAAGTTGAAAAGCAATTGAGAATGAAGATGGCGAAGAAGACTTGCACTGCAATCGCCATGTTTTGGCCCAGCAGAGTGCGATTTTTGTTAATCAAGTTCGCTTTTTTTTGCCCTTAAAGGAAACCATTGCTGTGCAGTTTGGAGCCAAAGCGGAGTCTACTCGGTGTGAAAAGTCATCAGGATACTCAAAAGAGAAAAGAAAAACGATCGAAAGCCAGGATCCGTCGGGAATTCGAGCTGTTAACCCAAACATATTTTGGGGGCTCCGGCTCGCGGGTTCGAACCAAAATTTCCCAATGGTTCCGGTTCAGAATTTTGAGGTTCAAGGTTTTTGGGCGAAGGTTTTGGTTTAAACCTTGGTTCAGCACATGCTTTATACGTGTTTATATAGTAATCGACCTAAAAACGAAGTAAACTGCATGGAAATTGTATCTTTTTTGGGTTGGGATGGGATATGATAATTATATCAAATTATATAAATAGAAACACTTTCATTCAGCTCATGAGCATAAAAGCAACGACAAAGTGTTTATATCAGGGATGCAAACCACTCGAATATAAAGACTGGTTCGGTTCAGTGGTTCAGACAGTTTCTAAACCGCCGGTTCGGTTCATGACATGGTTTTTTGAGCTGACTGAACCGCGGTTCCGGTTCGGTACAGTGGTTCATAAAGGTACATTATGATTTCTATTGTCATGTGACTTTTGCTCACTTTCAAATTGAATTCCTATTTGAATATCTTTAAAATCCTTAGAAAATTGTCCCAAATATATTATGTCCGGATTCAAAAGGATTCGTCTATATGTTCCTTGAGGAACGATCTTCGAAAACAGAGAATGTCGGCTAGAAAAGATTAGAATAGAAAAGTGTAAAAACTCCCCTGGATAGGATTGAATTAAGGTGAAGAAATATTACAGAAAATTTCAAATATTGTCCCCTAGATGAAAGAATGTAGATTGATGGTATGTATATTAAGAGATCGGAGGGCAATCACAGAAGACTTGCAAGATTACTTGTTCTTAAACTCTCGTCAAGTCATCCTTAAAAGTTCCGGCATCGGTAAGAATGTAGAGTCAAACGAAATGTAGAAAAATGATCTTAGGGAAACGATTCAAATTCCCGAATTAATAAGTATCATTCGCTAGGGAAAAGCGAGTCCCGTCTTAAAACTCGTCAGAGAACTGAACCGAACCGAACCAAACCGATTTTATTTGTGGTTTTCGGTTTGGTTCAGCAATTCTTAAAGGAAGCCGGTTCGGTTTGCGGTTCGGTTCTCCAGCTGGAATAAGCGGTTCGGTTCGGTTCAAAACCGGTTAGGTTTGGAACAGGTTCAGGTTCAGCTTTAATATCTTAAGAGGTTCGGTTCAAGGTTCGGTGCACAGTAATCTAAAAGCCGGAATTCCGGTTTCGAACTGGTTGGGTTCCAAACCGGCTTGCAGCCCTGGTTTTTACCTACAATTACATAAATGATTCATCATTTCAAGCACAAATACTCAATAATCCAGCTTTAGAGGTCCAATTATTCAAGTAATTCTAAAAGTAATTACATTTTGTAATGGTAATGGTAATGGTAACGGTAACTTAATTGAACCGAACCAAATGGTCGCCGATTTGTATTGTATGTTTCCCATTCTTAAGTAGAAATTGGAAGAATATTGATTTTAAAAGCGCTGTTCCTTGAAATGGACAAAAACATGGCACGGCATTGCTCTTTCTCCCCTCCACTAATAACTACACCTTTCGTTGCATATCGAAATAGAGCTCACTAAAACCACAAACTTTCACAATTTACACTGTCTTATCATTGAACTTTGATTCACTTTGCCTCCCACGGGGTATACAATGAAAGCAACTTGGACAAAAGTACTAAAAAGCGCCTTTTGAGCTTAGCACGAAGTTCAACTTTCCCACCCCCCCCACCGCGTGAACGGACACATGTACTTAACTCCGAAGTAGTTAAAATTATCAATGAAACTTTACAATCACAGTGGCAGAAGAAGTAAAAAGCGTGGAGAATGATCACGGAATGAACAGAACGAAGAAAAATTAAAACAAAGTTGCACTTTGTTAACTTTCTGTTTATTAAAAACAGCAGTGGACAGAGACAGGGGCAAGTTTAAAGCCTTAAAGCGGCAAAAAATCAAAACGCAATAAATATTGCAAATGTGACAAAGCAGGCAAAGTTTAACTAGGACCTGACAGTATCCTTACCTTCCGCGCGGGTACAGGAAATGGCTGCTAAATGTTTGCACGCTGCGGTAACAAGTACTAAAGTCGGTCAAGCCGGTCTGTAACATACCCTGCAGCTGCCAAAAAAAAGAGGTGAAGTTTATTTAATCATTTTTAAGCCACATTTTGACAAGACGAGTGGGGAACTGGGAGTCTACTCGGCTCCGGAAATCTCGGCTCAGTTGATGCTGGTCAAGAATATATATATATGCTTAAAAGAGTAGCAACTGCTTTCTACTTGCACCAACTCTACCTATTGTGACAGAGTAAAAAAAATGCGCTCCAAAGGATATAGAATAAACAAAAAAAAAGGTAAAAGGGGGGCGAGGCCGCAGAAAAAAAATTAAATATAAAATGCAAAAATGGCTTTTAAGCAGCGAAAGTCGCGTTTAGTTCTGCGGCCGGGCCAGGGCAGAGCGGACCCCAGAGGACACGGGTATGTGTGTGTATGTATATAAGTGTGTCCAGGATGTGCTAAAAGGACATTCCTGTTGTGTTTGTTAAGTGAGCAAGGGCGTTGTGTGTGCACTTCATCAACGACCGCAGCAAAAGGCATCCAGCAAAAAGTACCTGATGAGCCATTGCCCTGGGAGAGCCAACACTTGGGAGACAAATTTCTCGAGAATCAACCAGCATTAGCTAGGCTCCAACCATTGTCTTGGCAAACACAAAGGCACGGCACACACACATCCACAACTGATTGTAATTGTTTGTCTGAAACTATTCTGCTATCTTTCGAACCTTTCCAATCTTTGGTCGCTGCTCCAGGAAACCCGTTCAAGTTCGGTCCCAATTTCCTGCAAACCAATTGGCCAACTGTCTCCACTTATACAATTTACGACAAGCCTTCGCACTTCAGGTCCATGGATGGAGTCCCTAATTGCCCCACACCCCAAAACCACAAAATAAGAAAAACAGCCGAAAAATCGTTGTAAAGTGTTAAAAATTTTAAAATTATGAGCCGCTACTCGCGGGGGGCGTGGGGTAAGCCAGTTCCACTCGTATGTACTCGTATGTTTTATTGCCCGCCGAATCGCTTTGCTCAAAATTTATGGCCAAATTGTCGGCGACTTTCGAAAATTCATGAAATCTTCCCCAGGCGTAACCCATTGGCCGCCATAAAAAAAAACGCCGAACCACGACAAACAACTTTTGGGCCCCCCTCGTCAATAATAAATTCATAATTTCTGCCTTTGCCTTAATAAATTTTTATTATTTTTTAATTCCATTTCATTGCACACAAAAAAAGGAAAAAAACAATCACTTCAGAGGCCTAATAATACGCGGAAAAAAAAGATGTATATAATAATAATAATAATGAGAGTCGGAGCGTAATTCAAGTACTTGGCGGAAACCACATCTCTCAGAAACGGCCCCTGCGAGTGGGCGATCCCGTGGCCCGCGGCGTTGAACTGGCATAGTTATGACTGGCTGGTGATTGGGTGGGGAACTGGGATTGGGATGGCGAGTGGGTGGGGCTGGTCGGGCGCTGCGGGTCCTCGCTGAGCTGCTGTGGCACATCAATGGAACGGGGCAGATTTGGATAGACTTGCGGTGTGATGGCTGTAAGGTAACAAAGAGAAAGACACGGCATTATGCTATTATATTCATTGCTAACTATTGTTCGTAACAAAAAAAAAACTCCTCTTGTGGCGAGTCAAGAAAATTCGGACTTAGATGTAGTATTTTGGGCTTGGAAAGCTGATTGAGTTGGGAAGTTAATGACTTAGATAGGCTTAGCACCCTTTCGTGACTGTTAAAAGTACTTATAGTGCTCAATATTAGCCTGTCTAAGACTAAGTTATGTCTTTTAAGTGCTTAAGTTGAATTAAGAACTTAGAAGCTAAATTGAAGGCCTTATATACTTAACTTAAGTTAATTAAATTTTAGATGTAATCCTTTATGTAGTCAAACTATTACCAACATGTTTCTAACCAAACACTTTTAGCCATTAAATTTAACCTGGTAAGCGCTCGGAAGACGGAACCTTCATCTAACTTGAGTTCCATTCTCTTACACTATTTCTACTATTCTCTCTTCTCATAGTCGTTAGAAATGATAAGAACGATTTGTACCAAAAGTAAGAGCTAATCTTAATTAAATAGATATATTTTATGTAAATTCAATTTAGGACTTTTTAGTTTTTCAGAATTATTTGTACTAAAAGTAAGAATTCCCAGTAGCAAATCGTTTTTACAAAATTATAGAACTTAATAATGTTGGATAACGTGGTTGTTCATCTTTTTAAAGAGCACAGTAAACAAAAAGAGATCCTAGAAAGATCCATTTGGACTGGACATGTCTTTAATATGCTTTAAATCATCCAACGGTGCTCAAAATCATTCAAGGGATATGAAAAATTATCATCATTTGTATACTTTTGAGCTCCGTTGAATGATTAACCAAAGACATTTTCAGTCCAAGTGGATAAGTTTTTGCTGGTATTCTTTAATGTCCTTTTTCTTCTCTCAAATGGCTTACATGTAGAGTAGCTCATTTGTTCAATAGTTCAGTTGTATATTTGCTTTTCAAATATTCTTAGGGCTTGACGATTACTGATCAGTGGAACTAATTTATGTTTTTCATCACTGAATAACTCACTGAAAAGTTAATTCAACTATTTACTAAGCAAATCACTGAACAAGTAGCTGAACAAGACGCCGAAGCTGAGCATCTCACTAAACAGGAAAAAAAACATATTCACTTTCTTAGAGTATAATGAACACCCTAAGGAAACACTACAGTTCTTCGTTTCAGTACTGCATTTTTCAGTGCTGAGTAGGAATAACTGAATTCATGCTGGATTTCAGGCATATTTTCAGTACTTCCCATGAAATCATGCCTGAAATTAGCTTAGATCATAACGTAATAAGTGAGTTCATGAATTCAGTATCAGTCCATTCATTTCAGTAATATGATACAGTACAGAGTCGAACCTAAGGCAAGGTACTAAATTCAAAGGAGTTTTCGTAAAAGCAATACGGTCTGCTTTTCGATTTTAAGTGTGAAATCCGTTTGCGATTCTAAAACAGTATGTTGAGGCGTTGAGAAACGTTGATTCTACAACTCATGTTTGTTAAGAGGATATTGAAATGTTCTTGATTGAGAATCTTTGTAAGGGCTTGTAACGGTTTAGTTTTCTTGATTCCTAGAAAGTTTCAAACAAGTTTATGGCTGCCTTATGTTTTTCTTACGAGTCTTGTTCCGCTTTTCTAAAATAGCAGGCGCATGTGGAATACAAAAATCTTAGGATCACTTTATTTTACTGTTGCCTACAACACTGCTCAATAAATTAAAATTGACTTTGCTTATGCATTTGCTAACTAGCTTAAAACTGTACAGGAGTTTTGCCTCTACTGAAAGGATTGGGGTTATCGATATGTTATCGTTGCTGTAAAATAACACATATTTTTAAGGAGAAGTGCACACTAAACTAAAGTTTTTAGTTGGCTTGTAAATAAGGGTTTCTAAACTTGGTTTGAAACATGTTATCGATAGACTAAAACTGCAAAAACATGAACAGTTAAAGATGGATAGCTTTTCGAACGCCTTAAGATTGCCTCGCAACGAGCTCTGCAAATTTTTGCCAAACATATGGAGCATGAATAATACTCAAATGGCAGTTACAAGTGCTATCGATATGTTATCGACTTACTCTTGCTATTCTGTTACATTGATTTTGTGCTATCGATATGTAATCGACTTACACTTGTTATTGTTTTGCATGCATTTTGATAATACAAGTGCTTTGGATATGTTATCAATTCTTTAAATTTACTTATACTTGTGTTATCGATATGTTATGGGGCTAAGCTAGTTATTCTTTTGCACAGATTTTGAGCATGCAGATGCTATCGATATGTTATCTATTATGTATGACTTATGCAAGTGCTATTGATTTAGACTACAAGTTCGATTTGTTATCAGTTTTATAAATTGACTCTATGGCTTTTACTAGTCTTATCGATATGTTATCACTTCGTTAAGTGGACTCTATGACTAATACAAGTCCTATCGATATGCTATAAATGTTTTAAATGGGCTCTATGAATTTTTCTTGAAATGGACTTTATGTCTTATAATAGTGTTATCGATATGTTTCAATACTTGACTTATTGAAAAAGCTATCGTTAAAATATCAATTCTCCACTACATCAAAAGAATTGAAGACATTATGAGAAATCAACTTATTCTCGATTGCAAGATAAGTAAAAAAACTACTTTAAGTTTTTTTAGCAGACTTTCTTAGCTTTTTCAGATGTTTCCTTCACTAATTGTAATTAGTTAAGAAGGTTTTTCAGTTTATCGAAATAGTGCTGATAAATGGCACACATTTCAATTCGCTAATCAAATTTTTTGAAATCTTGTCAACACTTTAAGTGTGCTGGAAGCGAATGGCAATTGACTTGGGAACTTTACTTGCCGATGTCAACACTGAATTCACATTTACGTCAACTCTTCAACTCACACTGATTCTGTCGATATCCAAACTGATCCGCATTGTAGAACACCGTGATATAACGACCATCGGTCATGCGATACGAATAATATCCGACGACCATCAGAGTTTTCACCTCATTAACCAGAGCAAAGTAACCACGCTCATATCGCGCCGTGCCATCATCCAGCTCGAAGCGATACTCATAGCTGCCATCCGGATAGCGATGATTGAAACGGTCCAAGAGGCGAACACCACGCGCATCCATTGTCTCCTGCCCCAGTCCCAGGCCCCAGGACATGTGCAGGAGCAGCACCAAAAGCAGCATCAGGCTGGGTCTCGGCCTCGCCATGAATATGTGGATGTGTGTGTGTGTGTGTGCGGGAGGGGGGAGACAAGGAGATTTGGTGATGGTTGAGAGGTACGTGGTACGTGTGCCGTCCCGTTGTTGTGTTAACAGTTTAATTCGGAACCTGCGTAACTTTGGCTTTTTATAGTCGCTGCGGAACGAGGCGCGACGTCGGCGGCGGCGTCGGCGGCTACATCTGTACACATGATCCGTGTGGATGGTGCTGGCACCGGCTCATTGCCGTCAAAAATTCTCAACGCTTAATCATAAAAGAAAAAAAATCTTAATTTCATCTACTTACACACATTGTTGTTGTTGTTGTTGTAGTTGCTGCTGGTGTTGTTGCTGCTGCCGTTGTTGCTGCTGTTGCTGTGGGCCTTGACTGGGGGCGGGCCTTGGGGCTGGACATGTTGCTAACTGGGCACAAATTGGTCCTCTCATTCTCCCTCACTAATACAAGCTGTCTCTTTCTGTGTGTTTGCTTTGGGGATCTGTTCGCACCGCCAACAAATTGCCTGTTCCCAAGGAACCCTTGGACAGTGGGCGCTAGAGTTTAGAAACCAGAGAAATGGAGTTTATGCACTGTTTTTAAGGCAAAGTTTGAGAAGGCTTTTCATGTCCATCGCCTAAAATATTAGAGGGGCGCTTCATTACTTGGGTTTCTCATTTTCGCACCATAGAAAGGTTCTGCAGTTTAACGCCAAATCTGAATTCAAACGGGAAATACTTTCTTAGAAAATAAGTTGCAAAAATCCCTAAAATTTTAAGATAAAACTGTGCTTGTCTCACTTGGACAAGAAGCACCTTTAAAGTGAGGGCAATAAGAAGACATTAATCTTGTATTTTGTGCCAAGGGGCCAACCATTTCAAACCATGTGATTCCGTACATCAATTGCCATTCTCTAACGACCTCCCGTTGATTCCCTTTCCATTTCCCCTAAGGGACCTAACGTGACTTGGGAGCATAGCTTTTGAAGTGAAATGTTCTCTAGAAATTCAGTTTCGAAATGATGGAAAAGTAACTTTGTCGCTTTAGAAATCTTAATATTATACATAGTAAAGATCAAAGAAAAAGTCAAGTTAGATTCAATATTTTCTGAATTAACTAGACCAAATAGATTTGGTTCAAACCAATACCCCTGAAGCTATATACCTCTAAAAATCAGAAAAAGTACTTTGAAATTTATTTGAACCCAGCTTTATGTTACATCAAATAGTATCCAACACCTAGATCTAAGGTTTTTCAAACTTCCACACCTTGAAAAGTCTAAAAAAAAACACAGTTTTTAAACAGGATTCGGAAGGTTAGACATAAGAACAAGTTTAAACTCTTAAGACAAGGTGTAATGAAGTGCAATCCTTGAATAGAAAATAGTTTTTAGCTTCATTTTGAATTTGATGCAGCGAATGGTTTTACGAATAGATTTAAGAAGATAAGTCGGGACGTGATATACACAAGGAAGGGCCTTAAGAGTAGAGACAGGATTTAATTGGATCGATCCAATAACAGTTTTTAAAAGTTTAGCGTCGAGTTTTTCAAAAACAAAACCTTTTAGCGCAGACTTAAGCGTAAATTTGTACCTTATACCTAAAGAGGGTTTTAAAAACTGAGGCTCGGCGAAATGAAGGACGATCTAAGAACAGTAATGTGATTTTGCTAAATTTACAATCTTCATGACGAAAAAGTCACAGTTTGGTGCGGCGTTAGTGCTAAAACGGTCATTGGGCCGTTTTTCTTCCAAAATGAAAATGGCCATGCTGTTACCATCAACCAGGAGCGTTATCGCGACATGATGACCAATTTTGTGATGCCAATTATTCGTCGAAAGCGTATGAGGCAGTTCTGGTTTCAACAAGACGGCGCTCCACCGCACACAAGTCGCATAACAATCGATTTTCTGAAGAAATTGTTTCCGGGCCGTTTGATGTCGAAAAGTGGTGATTTGGACTGGCCACCGCGTTCGCCCGATTTGACGCCGCCTGACTTCTTCTTGTATGGATATTTGAAGTCAAAGGTTTGCGTTAACAAGCCAAGGACCGTAGAAGAGCTCAAGGACAACATTCGTGAAGAAATAGCCGCTATTCCGGCCGAAATGTTGGCGAAAACGATGGAAAATGCTGCAAAAAGGGCACAATACGCCATCAACGCCAGAGGCGGCCATTTGAGAGATATCATATTCAAAAATTGATGTAAACAAATCTACTTGGAACAAATTAAATGATTAAGATTGCCAACCGCCAAATTTTTATTTTTTTCTTTGATTTTTTTAAAAAAAACATGGGACCGTCGAATATGGGCAACCCTGTTATAGGACTCGAGACAGTCTTAACTTAAGAATTTTGTGCTTGAATGAAGAACTTGAGTGCTTACCGTAGCATAGACTTATGTGAGTGTAGTTGTTGAGCCCTTTGATTAGATTTTGTTACCTACTGCAGCTACAGTTTAGAGTTATAGTTTCAGCATTTTCTAGCAGAGCTGCAATCTGTGGGCTATATTTGAATCTTAGCGACCGGAAGTAAAATGTCGGATATCCTAGTGACTGGATACAATAGCTGGCATATATTACGATCTCAGATTGATCACATGAATTGAGTGAATCGTTAAGGTGATTTGGCCACATTTGTGGCAATCGCCTCTACACACCACTGTCCCTTCGGCTACCGCTAAAAATACTCATTTGTTGTACCCTACAATTTGGCCCGGGAGTAAGTACGTGCCGCCTGTCAGCGAGAGCACAGACCCAGACCCCGTTCCGGGCTAAGTCCCTGGCCAACAGGCCGGCAGGCTGGCTGCCTATGATGATCGACCGAACTTGCGTCCTGTGGCCAATTAGGGCTAATTTATGATTTCAATCATTTCTTAATTGCATTTAATGTGCAGCGATTTAGTGAACAAGCAGGGGACTTGGCTGCCCCGCGGACTCATGAAGAGGTTGCCGCCGCCGCCGCCGATGCTGTTGCTGTGGCTGGTTGCAGTTGGTCAGTCGGCCAAAGTTAATGGGGCTATCTTATCGGTGTGGCTGTCAATATGTCGACACGAGGTTATTGCTGTTAAATTAATTTGAAGCATGATTTAGGCACGAAAACTTGCTGGAGTTACACTCAACAACTAAGTCAGTGAGTCAGTCAGTCATTGCTGTCAGCCTTCTGTCAGCCACAAACGCAAATAAACAAACAAGCAGACAAACAGTGGCAAGTGCCGCCACAGCAACATCTCATCCTGGGCACAAACTGATTTATTTATAAACGTACTTTATCTCTGACTCTGACACAGCTTTAATTTCACATTCTGCACAATGAACAAAAGGCAAATTAAAACACAACAACATCAGCAGCAGCAGCGGCGGCAGCAGCAGCAGCAACAAAAAAAGTGCAAACATTTTTGGCAAACTTGTTGCGCCGACAGCAGCAGCAACAACAACAAGAGCAGCAGAAGCAGCAGCAGCAGGTTCAGCACTGGGGAGTGGGTAGGCAAGGTCATTTGTTTGGTATGTCGATGACAAAGACACAAAACAAAAAAGGAATCAGCAGCAGGAGACAAGGCAAATGTTTCTGTTGACGACGACGACGACGACATGTTGCCGCCGTGACAGGAAGTATTTCTTGGTACGATCCGACCAAGTCTTGGGATTGGGCAGAGATTTGTCAAGTAGCAATCGCAGCCTGTGCCTTACTTTGTAGGTGTCATCGTCATCGCCATCGCCATCGCCCTTTGCATTTCAGTTGGCGACGTGCCGTGGCCACCACCTTTCAACAAAACGCTGCGGCTGTAAGTGCCACCGTGAGGCAAAGGCCTATTAAAATTTAATCATTTCCGAGCCATGAAATATTCATCTCATGCGTTAAGTGAATTCTAATTTGGATTTAGTTTGGATTGGCGAAAACTTTTGGCCCCAAGTGTTTTGGTTTCTCTGGACTGCTCAATGTAAACAAGATAATCGATTGGCTTTAAGAAAGCGTTTTGTTTGCTTAACGGAGGATTTGTGCTTAAAGGCCTGTTTCACAGATGAACGGAAAGTTAATTTTTATGACGAACTTTTAATAAAGTTTATAAACTTTCCGCTGCTGCATTTCATTTCTGTGTTCTGAGATAAGCTAAGCTATTTCTGGTATTAAGTAGGTGCAAGTTTGTGTGTTTGTATATTTGTGTGCATACATACATTCAAATGTTTGCATGTTTGCTTGTTTATATGTTTGCATGTTTGTGTGTTTGTATGTTTGCATGTTTGCATGTTTGAATGTTTGCATGTTTGCATGTTTGCATATTTGCAGGTTTGCAGGTTTGCATTTTCAATTATTTTGATCTAAACCATCATTTCAAGCGACTTCCATCCACTGTACGCAACATCAATTGCAAATCGCGCGCAAGTGTATCTGCAACAACAATCCAAACGAAATGAAAAAAACGTAGAAATTTCGCGACAAAAAAGCGTGAGCGCACACAGACAGAATCACACTCGGCCTGCCTGCCAGCCAGCCACTGACACAGATACAGACACACCGATGAAGATACGCAGCAGAACTTCTCCGTCAGCAGTGTAAAGATGTTGGACAAAGTTACACACAAATAATGTATAAAAGTGGCTTATAAAACAAAAATTTGTATGAATGGTCCATGCGCTCGTCGTCCGTTGCCTACGTGACATGACGTCTCCCAGATACGAAGCACAACTTGTTGTTGGACCCGGGACATGCCTACCTACCTATGTACGTAGCCTCAAATCACGTCGCTTTTTGCGGAACTCTTCAAAACTGATTCAGATTTTGTGTTTTTTTTTCTTTATGTTTTTTATGATATGCCCAAGCATCTCAAAACAATTTGTAAGAAACTTAAGCTGAGTTTTGGCTTGGTGTCTGGCATAAATTATAAACACCGCCTGCTGAGTGCACAGACTCTCACACACACACACAGATGCAGAGTGCCAGCCAGGGCGGGTCTTTAAATTTATTAAGTAGCCAAAACCGAAACACACAATTGCCAATTACCGAAATATGCCGGGACTTGCTTCATTTGTAGCCCAGGGCCAGAGGACCGTGCAGCCGGTCTGCAGTCATATGTAAGACACATAATCCAGGTCAATAAAATTCTAACCAGCTGAGCTCCGCATGCATTAAATGGCCAAACTGCAGAGACACCTTTCCGCCCGGCGTCGGCTGCTCGGAGTGCTTTTGTTTTCGATTTTGTGTTTTTCTCTTTGAAATTTACGTAAAGCCACTTTATTAATCTCAAGATTAGATGGAGTTTTGTTTTTGATAAACACACAAAATGCGAAATGTGAAATGTTTATGTTTTGACTTAAGCGTATGCATAAACATAAATATCTACGCTGGGCTATCTGCCATCTAAATGGCAGAGTGTGGGAGAGTGAATGAACTGAGGACACAGTACGAAAAGGGTTGCGTGCACTGAGAAAAAATGTGTATGTGTGTGCGGGGGGTGGGGGTGGGGATGGTGGAAGAAACTATGGGAGAAACTATTTTAATCGATATTGGTTTAAGTTAATTCACTAATATAGATAAATGAAAAAGTTAAGGGCATAGCCATGGCACACTTGAAAGTTTTTTTGTTCATGCTTTAACAAGTTTTTCGAACGATTGCTTCTATAACAGCTATGTTATAGTCAACTAATTTGGTTCAAACTTTGTAGAGCTGTGCGAAAGCATGGTAAACTTATTAATATACAGTTTGGAAACGCTTCTGCTTAAAACAATAGAGTTCTTCATGCTAAAACTGGTTTTTCGAACGATTGTTTCTATAACAGCTATATGCTATAGTCAGCCGATGCGGCCGGTTCCGACAAATGAGCAGCGTATTTGTACTGAAGAACTTCGTGCAAAGTTTGGTGAAGATAGCTTTCAAACTGACGGAGGAGATAGCATGGAAAGAGACGGACTTGGCTAAATCAACTTAGCTCGTCGTGCTGATCAAGAATAAATATACTTTATGTGGTCGCAGATGCTTCCTTTTATGCGAACAATTTTGTAAAACCCTCTGCTATATGCTATAGTAGTCCGATTTGAATCAAACTTTGTGGAATTGTGTGAAATCATGGAAAACTCTTAAATACAAAGTTGGGAAACGCCACCACGGAAAACAAAAAGTTTTCCATACTAAAACTAGTTTTTCGAACGATTTTTCTTTATGCTACAGTTGTCCGATTGTGATCAAGTTGTATGAAAACATAGAAAACAAGTGGAAACACAGTTGGGAAACGCCACCATTGAAAACATCAAGTGTTTCCATACTAAAACTAATTTTTCGACTGATGGTATGATGGTATGTAGTGACTAGCACAATCGATATAAGTCTATCTGTACTTGTAGTGCTGGGATAAATCAATAAATTAAATTAAAATTGAATTATAAAAAAAAAGCTATACGTTACAGTCGTCCGATTTAAATCAAATTTCATGGAATTCTGCGAAAGCATTGAAAACTGGTAATCACGAAGTTGGAAGACGCCACCATTGAAAAACAAAAGTTTTCCTATACTAAAACTCGTTTTTTGAACGATTGTTCCTATGACAGCTACTTGCTATAGTAGTCCGATTTGAATCAAACTTGTCAGAGTTGTGTAAAAACATAGAAAACTAGTAAATACAAAGTTGGGAAACGCCACCATAAAGAACAAAATGTTTTTCCAGACTAAAATTAGTTTTTTGAACGATTGTTCCTATGACAGCTATATGCTATAGTAGTTCGATTTGAATCAAACTTTGCAGTGTTATGTAAAAACATGGAGAACTAGTAAATACAAAGTTGGGAAACGCCACCAATGAAAACTGTTAAGTATCGACACTTTTGTCATCTTTAGAACTATCGATATAAGCCTTGGAATGTACGAAAAACGGGCACATTAACTTACTGGCAACCTGATTGTAAATTACGAATAACGGCATGTAAAGAGAAGAATAAAGGCGACACTTTGGATTGAAAACGCGTGTAATACACAACATATTGGCGACGAGGTCAAAAAAAAAAAAAAAAAATAGGTTAGATAACCTGTAAATCACTTGTATTACAAGAAAGTCATAAGTTGTAATTACAACACCAAAGTCTTATGACGGAAGGAGAATCTCCAGATGAAAAGATGACGCAGCTCAACGTAACAATTATGCAGGCATCGAACATGCCAGAATTCTCAGCTCAATCAGCTTGGGACATGTGGCATGAGAGACTTGAGATTCATTTATGTGAGGTTGGAGCTAAATCGGACGAAGCGAAGAAAGCAGCATTGCTAAGGCTTATTGGCGCTGAGGCGCTAAGTTTTTCCTTACTAAAACTAAAACTAGTTTTTCGAGCGGTTGTTCATATGACAGCTATAGTAGTCCGATTGTGATCAAACTTTTCGATTTTCATACTAAGACTTAATTTCGACCGATCGTTCCTTGAGAGCTCGAAGTCACCCAACCCCGTCGGTTTGAACAACTAACTAACTCGGCTTTATTTCCTCCACATTACCTAAGCTAAGGTTCTCTCTAATTAAACACCAAATCATCAATATTTTCGCACGGTGTATACAATTTCCTCTAACACATCTAACACACGAATACCAACCTTCCCCTTATCTGCAGACATGGCGGGTGTGCGGGGGCCAATGGATGGCTGGTATGTGCCCAGTTTACTAAAGCCCCACAATAAAAAAAAACAAAAAAAAAAGAACCAAAAAATCCGTCGTCATTCCTTTGACTCTCTTTAGTTTCGTTTTTTTTTCTGCCGTATTTATTTATTTATTTACTTTTTGCTGGCTTTCTTATTGTATTTTGTGGTTTGATAACCCCGATATAAATCTAGCAAAAGCCGCATTTCGTTTGGGTTGCTGTCTGCATTGGGTCAACGCATGAGATAATCGCACGTTTGCCTCAAGTGATCCATTTAAGTCCGCTTTCAATTGGTTAGCGCCTTGCATTTTTCATTAGGCCACGTCAATTATTTGCCATTACTCAATTTATTTATTTATGGGCGAGCCAACCGCAGGGCCTGCCCACAGGAAATCCCGCATGAAGATAAATTAATTTGGGCAAATAGCTAAATGATGGGGTTGCGTTGGCCTTGCCGCACATTTGGTGAGTATTTACATAAACAATCAGGCGGCGGGGCACGGCGGGGGCCCAAGGCAGTCCAAGGGTCGGCAGGTTGCCGGGTTATTCAGGAACCCTTCTTGTTGCCGGCTTATAAATAGCCACAAGTGGCCATCTCTGTTGGCTATCGACAAGTATTTAAATCAAATTTTAAATTGATTTATTGCCCTCTCAGGCTCAAGTGGCAACTTCATTTTTTGTAGCCCGCTTTTGGGGTTAACAACAGTAGGCGGCGGGTTGGGGGAGGGAACAAATCACTCGACAACTCAAGCCAACAAAGTTGAAAGCAGCGAAATGGAAACTGGAACTGCGATTTGATTAGGCTTTTGACACTATTCGGTTTGTCTTTGTGCAGGTCGCGAAACTTAATAGAGCAATTATAAGGCAGGAACAGCAAAAACAGAGGTAATTGACTGACAGATTTTGACCGAGTGCTTGAAGGGTTCGCGGCTTTATAACGACATAGCTCCGCAGTGTTAAAAACGACACATTTCCGCGACTATTCCTTTTTTTCACAAACTTTCGTTTTTTTTAGGAAATTTAACTTTTTGACCTTCAAAGTATGCAAACGTTATTTCCTTTAGTAATTATCCAAAGCCAATGCCATTGCTAGTCAGTTGTGGCTGCATCATGGACAATCGACACTGCATATTCACCCAGATTGTTGGGTAAGTAATGGGTATACAAGAAAATGTTGAACTAAGACCTATATAAAATAAATACTTGTTAAAACTTTATTTCGTATATCGTAGCATACTTTAAAGGGCATTAATCCTGATATATTTTGTGTGTATAAACATGGTAATTGTTTGCGTCTACAAACTTTGTATCTTTTAGTTTACTATGCTTTTTCATAGTTCTAACAAAGTTGGATCTAAATCGGATGACTTAAGCATATAGCTGTCATGGGATATATCGCTTGACAAGTTAAATGTGGCATAAAAACTTGTTTGTTCTTTAATGTGGCGCTTTCAAACTTTGTTTGGTAAAGATTTCTGTATTTTTACTGAACTCTACAAAGTTTAATCAAAACGGTATAACCATATGTCATAGTTGTCATAGAAACGATCTGTCGGAAAACTAGTTTTGGTAAGAAAATTGTTTTTGTTTTTAATGAAACCATCTTCAAGCTTGGTATTTATTAGTTTTCAATGTTTTAACCCAATTATACAAAGTTTGATCAAAATCGGTCAAATATAGGGTATAGCTGAGTTATAGAAGATGGGTCTGAAAAATAGTTTAAGTAAGGAAAGCTTTTTCTTTTCAATGATAAGGTCTTTAAAATTAACCTTCACAAGGTTTGCTCAAAATCGGTTGACTATAGCATATAGCTTGCATTTTAACGGAAGCTTTTTAAAACTTTGTGCTTACAAGTTTTCTATACTTGTTTATAGTTCCGCCAAGTTTGATCAAAATCGGTTAACTACATAGCATAGCTGCCATAGCAAACATCGGTCGAAAAACGAGTTCTTATGGGAAAAACTTTTCGGCTTTCAATGGAAATGTGTCCAAACTTCTTTTTTGTTAGTTTTGCTTTACAATTTAATCGCGTTGAATCAAAATCGTACAACTAAATATATAGGTGAAGTTTAGCTGTCATCAAACACACAGGTCTGGAAAACAGTTTTAGCAAAAATCAGTTTTATTCCGCAAGGTTTGTTCAGTGAGCATATTCCCCACCTCAAGTTGTCCCACCTCCACGGTCACAATTCCCTCAACTCATCCCTAATACTGCAATTGGGCTACCTGCTGCTTGGCAACAACACCTTTTGGTCAACAGCGAGTTCAGTTTTTGGTCTCGTTGTTTGCAATTAGAATTCAAGTTTGCACTTTTTACTGCCCTTTTTGTACGTCCGTCCTACCACTTCTTCTTGTGGCTTGTGCTTGGCTCCAAGTTATCCCGCATCCACAATCACATTCATTCATTCATTCGTTCGTTCGTTCGCTCGTTCATTCATACACCCGTTGCCAGTGTGCCGCCTCGCCATTCATTAAATGTGCCTGGCCGAGAAATGGCTAGAAAAAAAGGAAATCCCTCACCCGCATTTGGATTAGTAGCGAAATGAATGGCTGCTGTCATCCACCGCCCGTTTGAGCCGGCGATGGAGAGGGATAGAGAGTGCAGGGGGTGCAGCAAAAGGTAAGCAGTCATGTCTTACATGGAACCGTTTTATGAATGACACGGCCAACCAATTTGGATTTCGCATTCAAATTGCCAGCAAAGGGGCAAAGAGTTTGCTGTAATTCACACAAATGTGTTTCTGCCGTCGCCTCATAATGTCATGTGTAGGCCATCAAATGGGCCATTGAAAATGTAAGCAAACGGCGGGAGAATGGATTGGAGTAAGTTAAGCAGTGTGGCTGCAAAAAAAAAGTGTGGCTGCATGTTTTTTGGGAAAAAAGAACCTACGAATTGCCTAAACTAAACTAAACCATTTTACTTTTGATACTTTAATCTCTTTGAATTACTTTCAATTTGTCATTTCCCTTAAGGGGTATTTCCAAAAATGTTCCATATTAATTGCTGGGAGTTTCCAGCATACATTTGGCATTTATTCCTTATGGTTCCGCCTACGTTCCTCCATCATTTGGGCCAAAGTCTTAGCGCGCGGTTTTTTTCTTTCTCTCGATCTCAATCGAGATCTCAAACGCTCTGGTAAATCTAGTGTCCGTTCCTGCAGACGCTTGACATATCCCTTTGGGTGTTATTACAGAAGTGAAACTGCATTTGCCTTAACTTATGCCCATACCTACCATTACGTTGTATTCGTCCCTCTGAGCTCTGTTAAGTTCGCACCATTTCCTGATGGTATCTTTCAATAGACGGAACCTACGATGACCCGCATATTTAACCTTTAGCTCCTCATAGAATTCAGCCATGCCCTTGGCATTAATTTCCGATTCTGTTAGCCCCAAAGGATTATCCGATTCAGCTGGTGCTATATCTTGGGCCTCGTTTGATTTTAGACTGTGAAACCAGGAAAACATCCTGGAAAAATGTTTTTAATTTATGCAACAAAAATGTTGTGCTCTAGTTTAGTTTAATGTTTACAAATGAGTTGAAAGGGTTGACATAAAAATATCAGACTACTTAAATGTATTTGCTATTTTCATCGAATTCAGATGAAAGTTTTTCAAACTGTATCTGCTTTTTGGACTCAATGCTCCTATGTCAGCTATATGCTATGGCCAACCGATTTTGATCAAACTCAGTAGAACTGTGTAAAAGCCAAGAAAATAATTAACTACAAAGTTGGGAGACGCTACCGTTGAAAACGAATAAGGTTTTCAGAATAAAAATAGTTTTCCGACCGATTGTTCCTATGACAGCTATATGGCATAGTTGTCCTATTTTGATAAAACTTTGCATAGCTGTGTAAAAGCATAGGAAATAGATAAATTCAAAGTTGGCAGACGCTACCTTTGAAAAAAATCCGTGTTCTTTCCCCTAATACAAGTTTTTGACCGATAGTTCCTATGGCAGCTATAGGATATAGTGATCCGATTTTGATCAAACTTTGTAGTAATATATGAAAGCATAAAAAATAAATAAAGACAAAGTTGGGAGACGCTACCATTGAAAATAAAAAAGTTTTACCCACTAAAACTAGTTTTCGACCCATTGTTCCTTTGACAGCTATATGCTATGGCCAACCGATTTTGATCAAACTCTGTAGAAATGTATAAAAGCTTGCAAAATAAATATACAGAAAGTTGGGATACGCTACCATTGAAAACGAATAAAATTTTCCGACTAAAAATAGTTTTCCGACCGATTGTTTCTATAACAGCTATATGCTATAGTAGTCCGATTGTGATAACACTTTGTAGAACTATGTGAAAGCATAAAAAATAAATAAAGCAAAGTTGGGAGACGCTGCCATTGAAAATAAAAAGGTTTTTCCTATTAATACTCATTTTTCGGCCGATCGTTCCTATGACAGCTATAAGCTATAGTAGTACGATTTTTATCAAACTTTGTAGAGCTGTGTGAAAGCATTTGAATTGAATAGATGTTGAATTTGAAGACGCTGTTACTAATATTACTTTTTGACCCATAGTTTTAACCGATTTGAATGAGAAAGCATACAATTCTGACAAATAGAAAGTTTGAAGATGTTCGGATTAAACACAAAACAGTTTTTCTTTCCATAACTTCGACCTCAGTCCTCCGATCCGTCCGGTTCCGCCTTATAAGGAGAACAAGATATAGCGCAAGCTGACAGAGGAGTTGGCATAGAATGTATAGCATGCGTTACAAACACTTGTACAATGTCAATATACCCACCGCAACTCTATACCTCAACCTGCTGGTGAGTTATAACAATTGTGGCTGGTTTCAATTATTCTCACCCACCTGCCAGTCTATTCCCATTTCATTTGCCACCAAAATTCGATTTGATTGACTTTGATAAATCAAATTTGGGTAAAAAAAGAATTTATAACACCGAAAATTTATACGATGAGATGTTTATTCCAAGTACAAAATGTATTTTTCCTCAATCGAATTCGGTTTGCGGATGCGAGCGTAATGTGGGAGCAATTGATGATGTGTATCGATGACTTTGGCTGCTCCGGCAAATTGTGTTAGGGCAAAACGAAAATGCTTCTCGACAGGCCAACTCAACTGTGTCCCAACTTCGGCTTCGGCTTCAGCTGCGGGGGTTTTGCGGCAATTGTTTCAATTTGATTTGCAGCCAGTGGAGCAAATAGAGTCATCCACACATCCTCTGCACATCTACTGCTCATCTTCATCATCCGCATTGTTGTCAGTGTCTTCGGTGGAGGATGCGGGTGTTTCGGTTTCGACTTGTGGCTGCAACGGCTGGAGGAGAGCGTAGTCTGTGACATTTAAATTCCACTCGTTCTGACCAGCCTCGCCTCTAACTTGGCTTGCCTCAACATCTGGCTCCGGTTTTGGTTCAGCCTCCGGCCCTGGCCCTGGCTTGTTGCCCATTGAATTTCGTTTAGTCTGCGCTCCATCTACGGGTATTTCCACGCTGCGTGGCAACAGCGGTTGCTCGCCGGATAATGTGTCTGCAATTTTGGGCATAAAATTTTACGCTTCACAGGAGTGGAAAAAAAGCACACTTACGCATATCCACATGATAGCCCTGATGATCGGCCGTATAGAAAACGGTGGAAAATTGTGCATTCGGCAGGGGCACGGAGTAGAAACCTTTGCGTGCCAGTACAACTTTTTTACCCACTGGCAGCCAGTAGGCGCGCTCGTAACGTGTGTCGCCATTGCTGAGCTGGTACCTGCAGATGAGTTAACAATTGGAGGATTGGAACGTGTTTGTCGACCTGACCCACCTGAACTCATAGTGCCCGTCGGCTGACCGCTGATCATAGCCTTCGATCAGCCTGGGAGACTCAGTGGTTGAAGAGGGTTCCACAACTGGAGGAGTAGCTGCAGCTGGCGGTGGTGCCACCAAGGGTGGCCAATGATGCACCAGCTGGTGACGATCTGTGTCCGTTTTCGTTGTGGTCGCAGTTCGCGGCGTTGTTGTCCGCCTGGGCCTGATGGTCCAGCGGGCTTCCACCCAGCTCAAGCTCAACGAGCACACCAGCAGCAGGCTCAAGATCAGACCACCAGCCATCATCATTCTCCTGCCAGTTGAATAATTGATTTCTGGCCCTGCCTTTTATACCCGAAAATGTGCGCCACAGAAAGCTTAAGAACATAAAACATCCTCCTACACCCCCTGCGCCTCCACGACGAGAAAGAAGTCGGCGTCACGGCTGCTTTGTGATTTTGACAGCGTTTTTGGAGTGATTTTGGGTCCTGAACTTTGTTTGGTTTGGCTTGTGTCAAAAGCAGATGCAAGCCCCGGCGGCATCGTAGTCGGAGTCAAAGTCACAGTCACAGTCAACAGTCATGGTTCATTGACCAGGCCGCGTCATCGTTCCACATTGCTATCGACACGGCCCCATCTGGGCCATCCTACTCGATGGCTTTTGTGTGTGTCATCGATTTGTGGCCGAATGTAGGCGTCAAAATCTTTATTTCGCCTCGGCTGCTGCCTTAATTGTTTAACACTTGTGTGTGTCCTTGAGGCGATAAATGCCAGACATGTCGATTAGACGGGCAAAGGACTTCATCGGCATGGGGCAAGCTGAGAGTTATTGTTGGGAGTTGTCTGAAGAAGACGTGGCGACCGTGACAGCTCAGTTGGATGCCATGATCTAACTGCGGAGCAGTTGATTCATACACGCCACACCCCATCTCTGATAAACCCAATATCTACAATATCTACAATTTAATTGATTTCTGCTTAGCTTGGGGGAATATGCGCAGGTCGTTTGATTGATTGTCGTCACGCAGAGTAATTGATTTTCTAAGTTTGCGCCATGATAAATGATAAATGATTGCGGAGGGGCGGGTGTCAAATGTGTCACTTCACAGCACAGCAGGGTTAAGGTTAACAGCTGACCAGCTGAAATGCGGGCAGATTCACTTAGGTAGATTAAATTCCGCACGTCAAATCAGAAGAGCACAATTAATAAATGTGAAACATGCGACTCCGCCGCTAACGGTTCGGTGCCCCATCACTTGGGACGTTTAATGGTCTTCGGCTGGACGGGGCGACGTGTTGTTGAAACATTTCTCATGTAAATGCGGCCCATAAAAAGGCATCCGAATTGGTGTGCGCCAACTGCAGCTGCTAAATCCGTTGTCAACGGAGCGAGGGCGAGAACAACAAACTAATAAATATTTTGGTAGCCCATCTAAGCATAAAATATTGTTTAGGTTTCGAGTCCAAAAACCAAAAATGGCCAACTCAGCTGGATTGAGTGCCTGTGTGCGAGTGTGTGGGTGTGCGCGGGCGAGTGTGTGTGTGTGTGCGCTTTTCACAATATTTCATTTCACCCATCCTGGAATTTCCTTTGCCGCTGCCGTTCACCCCTCAACATGTCTAAGCCATGAATTTATATTGCCTCGATTTCGAATTGAAAGTATTCGGTTACATAATCTCAGCATTTTTCATCGCATTCCCCGCACAAACAAAAAACTTAGCCCATGACCATGTCCACCCACCCACCCGTCCGTCCCTCCCACCATTTGCCGTTTTGTGGTGTAAATTGCTCAATTATTGCCAAGTTGCAGCCTTTTGATGGAAATGGAACTTTTGCTGACAAAAGTTTAGTTTTATTTTCAGTTGATTACAGCGCAAAACGGTCGAGTAACTTTTGTGTTCAGTTCAAAGCGGGCTCAGCGACATACTCGTTGGTTGGCACTCGATACTTAATGCACGATACTTGGTACTGTGTACGCAGTGCGAGAAGATCAATACTCAGTGATCGTTGATGCTTAATTCTCGATATTCAGTACTCGATACTCAGTATTCGATACTAAAAGCTTGATACATAATATTCAACACTTTCGAACTTGATACTTTGTATTCGATACTCTTTACTCGATACTCTGTACTTGATACTTAGCATTCGATATGAAATACTCGATACTCATTGCTCGATATTCAGTATTTTATATTTAATACTCAATACTCGATGTTCAGTACTCGATACTCAAAGCTCAATACTTAGTATTCGACACTTCCAAACTCGATATTCAGTATTTTATATTTAATACTTGATAGCAATACTCGATGTTCAGTACTCGATACTCAAAGCTCAATACTTAGTATTCGACACATCCAAATTCGATATCCATTGCTCGATGTTCTTTACTCGATACTCTGTACTTGATACTCAGTACTCAGATAAGAAATATTCCATACTCAGTACACAATGCTCAGTACTTAACACTGAGTATTCGATACATAGTATTCGACACTTCCAAACTGGATACTCGGTACTCGATATTCTGCACTTGATACTCAGTATTCGATACGTAATACTCGATTCTCAGTAAAAGCGGCTTCGCTCATTTTTCGATTCTGAGTACTCTATATAAAGTAATCAAAACGCAGCTCTCGATACTCAGTACGCAATACTCAAACTCTGATACTCAGTACTCGGTAAACAGTATTCGATACGCAATACTCAATGTATAGCACTCGAAATTCAAAACACAATGCTCAAAGTTCGATACTATACTATACTATACTCAAAACCCGAAATATAGTGTCGTATTATATACTGCCAGTCTCAATTCTTAGCACGCGATACTCCTGACTCGATGATTTGTGCTTGTTACTCAGTATTCGATACGAAATGCTTGATACCCAGTACTCGATTCTCAGTACTTTATACTTAATACTTGATTATCGATAATTAGGACTCAGTATTTGATACTAAGTACTCTATATAGAGTAATCGAAACTCAGCTCTCGATGCCCAATACTCGGACTCGGACTCCAATACTAAGTACTGTATGCAAAGTACTCGAAAGGCAGCTCTTTATACTTACTACTCGATACTCAAACTCCGATACACATTACTCGATATTCAGAACTCGATATATAGAACTCGATTCTCAGTACTCAATAGCAAATATTTTAAACAATGTTATCAAATCGCAGTATTCGCTACTTAGTACTCGATACTCAGTAATAGATAATCACAACACTATAATTAGAACTCAATACTCAGCACTCGATTATAAATATTCGATACTAAGTACTCGATACACAATATTCGACACTAAGACTAGATTTACACGGTGAAACAAACTTCATGAAGTTCTCTTACTAGGCGGAATATTCAAGGCAAAATGAATACAATTTATGAAGGAAAGTTTAAGAATCTTAACTGATTCTTTCGCCCACTAAGACAACTCCATTAAGTTTGCTTCACCGTGTAAATCCAGTCTTAGTAATTTATGTTCTACACCAAGTACACGGTATTCATTATTACTCGATACTTATTACTCGCAACTTAGCTCTCTAAGCTAAGTAGTCGCGTCTTAGTCCTCTACACTAAGTACTCAATACTTGTACACTTAGTACTTGGATACTTAGTACTCTATACTAAGTACTCAATAGTACTCCGAACTCGCTTTGATGTAATCGATACGTAGCATTCCAATTTGCAATGAAACAAAGTACGATTTATGCATAAAAATCAGATTAATTTGATCAATTTCGCAACTTGAAATTTATGCAGTCTAGTGTTAACGTCAGTTCGGCTGATTCATACGCAACAACAGCAACAACAACAGCCGGCAAGCGTAAAACGTGAGCCATATGAACCTGTTTTCTCTCGCTTCGTACTTGAATGTTTCCTCGGTTTTGTGGGCTTTGGGACACGCGCCAGATATGCAAATAGACAAATAAAACGATGTTACATTTGCCAAGACAAAACTTCTTTCGGGTTTCGCTCATCTTCCTTTCCTGTTGATTTAGGCAAATTCTCTCTGTCTCTCTCGCCCTATCTCTCGCTCTCAACCCCTTTCCGGACTTTTTGGTTTTGCCTTGGTTTTAGCCAACCACCAAAAAGTATACCAAAAGAAGGAAAAACGAAAAAAAAAAATAAACAATTGTCAGAAATTTTTGTGGTCCGTCGTCTTTGGAGCGCACAAGACAAAAGGCGCTTCATCAGCGGCGGCGGCGGCAACAATGACAGCTAACAAACAACCGTTAAGTGCCGCAACAAATCGCCAAAAATTGAAAACTGTGGGAATACCACAGGGCCACAGCCGGAGCCACAGAACTGGCGGGGTGGGGCGAGCCACACACATAGATACAAATCTCGTTTGGCCAACGACGACGACAGCAGCCAAACCGAAAGAAATAAAAGTAAATAAAAAGTATTTTGAAACGCCATTTGAATTAAACTGGAACAATACTCCTGCACTGCTCCTGGCTTGGTTAGAAACGGAGGAAAGCATATCAAGTGATACGTGCCATTCTTTTTGAATGCTTCCAGCTTGCCGAGTTGTTGTCGCTGTTACTGAAGCAAAATTAACAAGAAGTTAAATTTGATTGTTGACTTTATCATTCGATTAATTGTGACAATTTAAGACGCAGACTTAAGACTGAGACTAGCCGTTTGTGAGTCCTCTGCCACCCTGCCACTGACTATCGGAGCGACAGAGGTCATTCAATTTAATGAGGATAGAGGATCAACACCACACCACACCATCGCTGTTAGTAAAGCAATCAAGTCCTACCAAGACGAAGGTCTCAAATGGGAGATCAAACATCTCTACGATTGCCCCCTTAAACACCACTGAACGGTCAAGCCAGCTACCTTCCTTGACCTGGTTCTTGATAAGTTTCTTCTATGCCCACAAATCTTCCCAGCAGTTCCAGCATTAAGTATACTGTTATTCCAAAGTATTTGTCAAAGATTCTTCAGCACCCAATGACAGATATGTGACTAAGATGTCACTTTTTAATGACAAGCAAACCGGATTTAGGAAGAATCAAAGCTGCGCCGCAGCTTTTGTAGGTGTGGCTACAGGTCTCATCTCTCTTCTCACCTTATTGGACTAGAGTTTGATACAGTTAATCATGATGTTATATGTTTTTATACTCTGTACCGTAGGTACATATAGTATTATGAGTTTGTGCAAAAGTATGTAACATTCAGAAGGAAGCATCTCCGACCCCATAAAGTATATATATTCTTGATCAGCATCAACAGCCGAGTCGATATAGCCATATCCGTCTGTCCGTCTGTCCGTATGAACGCACAGATCTCAGAGATGGTAAGAGATAGAGGTTTGACGTGTATGGGACATATGCTTCTTATGTCTGCAGGCAGATCAAGTTTATTTTCAATTTTGGCCACGCCCCCTCCCGCCCCCGCAATTTAGAAAAAACGTCATATCTCCCACAGTTTTGAAGATAGATGGCTTGTTCCTTCTGGACATATTTAGTTATTAGAATAACTTATCGATCCGCCAAAGGAATGAAGAAGATCGGATGAACGGTTTTCGAGTTATGATCAAAAGACAAAATTTCTTGGTACAGAGTATGTTATAGTCGGGCTTGACCGACTTTCTTTCTTGTTATATAAAACATGTTTAATTTTGAGTCAAAGGGTTTGAGCTGGAGTAAAATTTAATTGCAGCATCACGCGTCACACATATTTATCGCGTTTCAAGTACTTCATGAATCGAGTATTTAGTATTAAATATTAATTATCGACTTCTCATAATCAAGAACTTAGTATAGAGAACTCATTATCAAGTACTGCAAATTGGTTACCTAGTGAAGAGTATCAATTACTGAGTCTTGATTTTTGAGCATAAGGTACTTATGCTTCATATAGTCGAGTACTTCATATCGCACACAAAGTATAGAGCTCTGAATATCGAGTACAGAGTTTTGATTATCGAGTACCGAAAATTACGTACTGCGTTTCGAGTATCGCGAACTTAGTATAGAGTACTGAGTATCGAGCTAAAAGTATCCAGTTCTGAATATGGAGTGCTAAGTATCGGTTACTAAGTATCGAGTATCGAGGTCTGAATATCGACTACTAAGCATGGAACACTTATTATCAAGTACTGTGAATCGAGTGCTGAGTATTTAGTTCTGAACATGGAGTGTTGAGTATTGAAGTCTGAGTATCGAGTTCCGAGTATCGAGCACTGAGTATTGACTATTAAGTATCGAGCATTTAGTATCGAGTACTGTGGACTGAGTGCTGAGTATCAAGGTCTGAGTATCGAGTAGTTCAAATTGAGTATCTAAGTATCGAGCCCTAAACATCCAGCACTGATTATCGAGCTCTGAGTATTCAGTTTTGAATATGGAGTGCTGAGTATTCAGGTCGGAGTACTGCGAGTTCTTAGTATCGAAAGTTGAGTCTCGAGTATTGAGTATGAGTATCAAGTGAAGAGCATTGAGCTCTGAGGATCTTGCTAGGTAGCCAGTCAACATTATTCTGATCAGTGTTTGCCCTTCACACTAGAACATTTGGTTGAATCTTTTGCAAGGCCAAAGACTTCTCTAAGATTTCTTCTACCAGCTGTTCACATTAGGCTACTCAGAGTCGAACGTTTCTTTCGAATCCGGTTCATCTTCACATTCGGGTTTCATTTGTTCCATAAATTTTGCATTTCTAAGCAGTTTATTATTATTATTATTACATTATTCACGTGCACAAAAAATATTTACATTTCGAGTTATCCAGCGTCAACGTTTCCGATGTCTCTGGAAGCAACCAACATCGGGTTGCTCATCACGCTGGACACGCGGTGCACTCTTAAGATATTCAACTGAAATTAGTGGAATTTTCTGTATATTTCGTTCTGGAAACCAAATTGTATGGCACCTCTTACCGGGCAGCGGATGATAGCCATGGCCATCGGACCGATAGCAACGTAGCTCATAACGCAAACCGCTGTGCAGTTGGCGTGGCTGGGTGTAGAAACCCTCAACGACTTGGCCATGCTGCTCTTCGGAGTAGAAACCACGTTCCCAGCGACGCACGCCATGGGGCAGCGAGTAGCTGGCGATGACAATAACAGCCGAAGGATAAGGACCAACTCTCATGGACATCAAATGAACCTGCATGCTCTCAACTTACCCATAGACATAGCTGCCATCTTCGTTCAGATCATAAAAGTTATCACGCCAGGGATTGTAGTCCTCTACCAGTTCAGCTACCTGCTGCTCCTCCTCACTGGAGCCCTCATTCGAACTCTCGTCCTCCTCGTCGTCCTCATCATCGGCATAGCGTGATTGAGCCTCGGCCCCCGTTTTGGGTGAAACCACACCCGGCCGTCGTTGTATAAACGCCGCTGTGGTTGCGAAAGGCGCAAAGGCTTGGGTCAACTGCTCGCCCAGCAGCTGCCTCAGCTGCTCCCTCATCTCGTTGCTGTTCAAACCCTCCAAGCGTTCAAAGCTCTCGCCATCGATATTGGGCGTCTGCAGCTGGCGTGCCGGCAATCTCTGACTCCGGGCTAGCCCGGTCATTAAATGCGCCGTCAGTAACAGGAGCAGCTGGATGTGACCCCTTGCCATGTTGCTGTTGGACTAAGCTCTCCATTCAGTCCGGCCTGCAGTACCTTTATATTCGGGTGTTGTTTTTACGCACGGCTCACACGGCTTGCCACATAAATTTGGCGAGCGAAACAAAGGCGAAATTTGCATTTTGCATTGAGAGTAAATTATCGGGACTGATTAGTGACTCGATGAATTCATTTATGGAGTTAATTGGGTCAGTGGCAGCTTGGTCAAGTCTTCCGTGTTTGCCAGCAGCAAAAGCTGCGGATGAGAGTTTACTTTTGGGCTAGATTTGAAACAAGTTACGACCAAGCAGGGCACACTTTTAGGCGCCAAGTTAATCAAAATCGTCAGATTTTCCATCAAACTCGGTGAAATTCGAAATTTGGCAAACTTTGTAGAGCTGTGTGAAAGCATATAACATCAGGTAGCATATGATTCGTAGAGCTTCGCTCCGCCTTCATCAGTATAGCCTTAAACGGCTTGGTATTGCACGAGTTTTCTTACCAGGGGGTGGAATTTTCGAATTGGTAAACATTTGTTTTTGTTTAGTACTTGATTTCTTCGCTTTCTTTGACCTTGAACCTGACATTTGAGAATTTGGTAGTGGACTTTTTCAAAGTACAAACCCAATTTCTTACAAGATTGGGGCTCATCCCCGCCCATTTTAACAGAGAGCTTTCAAACCAAACATCAAACAGATGGGCTCGATAATGACGATTGACATTGAACCCATCGTCTCAGCACGGTTTTCGAAAATTCTAGAGCTATTTTCCATTTCGAAGAATTTTCAAAGCAAATTTCCAGCAGATTGAATGGAATATAACGTTCGGATTTGAGCCCACCGCAGTCCACTTTGCACCCAGGTGGTTAATTTTTAAATTATTGAAAAATGAAATCACCTGTTATTTCGCAGACTTTTCTTACAATCCGAGTATCAAGTCAGATTTTTCCGGAAGTTTTCACAGCCAACGGGTGAACTTTCCAACGATGCGCGATCACTTCTCAAACTAAATCGAAAGGTGTACTTACAAACCGAGTTTTGGGTTAATTGAGTGAAAAATAGTTGTATGTATGCAGAATTTTACGGGAGTTTTCCCTTCCATAGGGCAGTTTTATCAAGATCGGAAGATAACATCACAAATTCTTTCAGTTTCAGTTCCAACAAACCGATTATGAAGACAATTGGATGAAAAATAGTTTTGTTTTATACAAAAATTTGAAGATTTCTCAACGGATTCTCGAATTTCGGAAAATTATATCACATATTATGTGCTTGCAAGCCAAGCTTGGGGTCAATTGGCTGAAAAATAGTTAAATATATGCAGAATTTACCGGTAGTTTTCCCTATGCGCAGCTTTTTCGAAATCGCAGAAATAACTTGTTCAATTATTTCGCATGCTTTGCCTTAAAACCGAGTTTTAAGTTAATCGGGTGAAAAACTATTATTTTAAGGCAGAATTTTCCCAGGTATTTCTCTCCCATAGGGCAGTTTTATCGAGATCGGAAGATAAAATCACAAATTTTTTCCGCTACTATTCTTACAAGCTGAGTTCCAAGTCAATGGAATTCAAAAAGGCGTTTTTCAAAAGGACTTTTCCTGTCAAACCCCCTAGTGCGCAGATTTTTCGAAGTTAAGGAAAAACTTGTAAAATTATTTTCCTATCATTGCCTTAAAGTCGAGTTTAAAGTCAATGGGATGAAAAATTATTATCTTGAAGCAGAATTTTTCGGGAGTTTTCCCACCCAAAAAGCAGATTTTTCAACTTCGGAAAATAAAATCAAAAATTATTTCGTTTACCAACCTAAAAAACTGATTTTCGAATCAATGGTATAAAAAGAAAATTTTTTTGCATAAGGAGTTCTTCTGTCATTTTCCCTAGTGCGCAGATTTTTCGAAATCGGAGAAAAATCCTTTACAATTATTTCGCTAAGCTTGCTTAAATTCGAGTTTTAAGTATTTTGAAGCAGAATTTTCCGGGCGTTTTCCCACCCAAAGGGCAGCCTTTTCAAGTTTGGAAAATAAAATCACATATTTTTTCGATTTAGGTCAATCGGATGAAAAAGGAGTACTTGCTGATTAGTTTTCGTGTCATTTGTCCTTGTGGGCAGATTTTCTAAAATCGGAGGAAAAACTTTCACAATTATTTCTCTTAGCTTGTCTAAAATCGAGTTTTAAATATTTTGAAGCAGAATTTTCAGAGAGTTTTTTCTCCTAAAGGGCAGATTTTCCAAGTTCGGAAAATAAAATCACAAATTCTTTCGGTAACAAACCGAATTTTAGGTCAATCGGATGAAAAAAGAGTCATTTGTCCTTGCGGGCAGATATCTGAAATCGGAGGCAAGCCTTGCTCAATTTTGCTTTTCCAAAACGAATGAAAACCAAACTTTTTCTCATGCAACCACCCTCGACCCTTGGAGGGGCAGGACTGCCGGCTATCGCTTACCGTTTATGGTGTGCGTAGATGGTCGGTGATAACTACCCATTTCAATGAAAGACACACTTAATCTGGTGGTTCACTTGCATAATGCAATTTTTATTGGTTGGCATTTTTGACTTTTTACACTCATTTGATTTCTTATTTTCTTTTTTTTTTGGTTTTCTCGCTTAGGATTAGTATTATTTCCGTTTAGTTCCATTTATTTTCCTTGCAGTCATTAATAATGAAACAAAAAAAAAGAAACACTCGCATCCTTTCGTTTGCCTTGTGCCTTATGGTATAAAAAAATGTTACACTTTTATCTTAAGCTTAACAATTTCTAGTGGTAGTAAAATCGCCAAGTGTTCGTTAGTTTTTATTTTTCCGTCTCTTACAGGCTATTTACATAATTTATCTAAAAAAAAGCACAAAATGTGTCCAGCTTTGAGCAGCGCTTTGTTTAACAACACAAAAACACAGTTGATTTAACAATTATGATAGTTTGCACACATAGCGATGCACGGGTGTGTGGGTGTGTGTGTGTAATTTTGTAGTTCATGTGGTATAAAAAAAGGCTTTCGAAAAGCCCACAGTAAAACTGAATGAGCTACGGCTTGTGTATTTACAATTTTCATTTGCCAACAAAAGAAAAACGAGCTGAACTGAAAACGGGTGGCGCATATTGCAGGCCATTACGCAATTCACTACACAAAAGTTTGAAACTTCCACAAATTGAATTTATCGCCCGTACCTGAAAGTAGACAGAGGCGAAGAGATAATCAATTTTTCATATTTATAATGAGTCAGGTGCTGGATGGCCTCAGCTGATAAGGGTTTGCCGTAATCACTCTGGTGATCCCCCCCGCGCACACACACATACTGCACCGCTGCACCATCCACATTGAAGTAATAATGAGTGGTTTTTGTGGCCCTCATCCACATCAGCGCACAATGTTTGCTGTCTCTGCTCTTTCAATTCAATCAATCAAATGGATTTCTTCTTCCCTCATCATTGTCAGCACCATTTGTGTCTTTTTTTTCCGTTTTGGCTTTTAGCCACACGCATAGAGTGACATTATTCAGGCGGCCCCCCCCCCCCCCCCCCCCCCCCCCCCCCCCACACCCTGCTCGACGCTGGGAAATCCTTCTCCATCTCATTGCATTACGGTGACCAAGCTAATTGTGAGCTGACAGATTTGAAAGCTTGACATGTTCGGGTTATTTTTTATCTTGTTTAGAAGTGGAAAATTACATTTGAAAATGGAAATGGAAAGAGCGGGAAGTGGGTTATATATTTTCCACCCGAGTAATGAGCTTTAAATGAGAAGGCATGACCTTACATCGTTTGTGCTGAGGTTGTAATACTCGGGCTAAAACTCGCTCAAACTTGACTTGCAGATGTAGATGGGCTGCAAATGTCAGATCAGGATGAGTTTAGTTTTATAACGAATCTTGTTGATTGGATTGCACATATTGCTGAGAAAAGCTCAGAACCTTACCTACAACTGGCGTTGTTTTAAAAAAGTCTATGAAATTTCAGCAATACATTGAATTAAAAATAACTTTTCCAAGTGCTCCGCCCCAACTAAAGAAGCTTCACGCTCTCACTGCGGTAAAGAACGCTTCAAGGCGCTAAGCTCTCACTGTGAAACGAGCTGTAGAAGTGCTCTACATTAAAAAAAAAGAGGAAAGTTAACTTCGGCTCGGCCCAAGTTTTCTAACTAATTTGAAGGACATATCCACTGAAAACAAACAAGATTTTCTTAATAAGACTACTTTTCTGACTCTACTTTTGTATGACAGCTATACTATAGAGATGTCCGATTTCGACCAAATTTGGCAGAATTATGGAGAAGCATTAGTTACTAGTAAATACGGAGTTTGGAGACGATTGCATAAAAACAAAAAAATTTTTCTCACTAGAACTAGTTTTTCGACCGATCGTTCCTATGGCAGCTATATGTTATAGTCATCCGATCCAGCCAGTTCCAACAAATGTGCAGCTTATTTGGACCAGTAGACTTTGTACAAAGTTTGGTGCCGATAGCTTTAAAACTGACGGAGGAGATAGCATAGAAACAGACGGACTGACAGACATGGCTATATCGACTCAGCTCGTCATGCTGATCAAGAATATATAAACTTTTATGTGGTCGGAAATGCTTCGTTCTATGCGTTACAAACATCTGGATAATTTCAATATACCCTCTGCAAGGGTATAAAAACAGTAAATATATTGTAACTAATACAAAGGAAGGTAGTGTGGGGAGGAGAGGCAGAAGAGTAAGAGGACACTTAGAAGCGTATAACCCCTTTATATATTATTTTTATGGTACATTTTATATGTTCATTCTGCAAAGCACACTAAAATTGGTAATTATTATATTATTTTCCAAATTACCTTGTCTGGGACCTGAACTCGGGACTTTGGGGAAACTTCAACACAAATACCAAGAACGCGCGTGAGTCACCGTAAAGAACGCAGTCAATTGCTAAGCCCTAAACTGCCCCTTTCTAGATATCCCGAAATCAGGGAACTCGAACTTGAGAATTACAAAAGGGTGTTTCTTGTTGACAATCAACTGAAAAGTATGCAACGTTTTCTATAACTCTTACAGGGTTATATGCTGATGCTGATGATGCTGATCATGAATATTTATAGTTTTTGGGGGTCGGAGATGCTTCCTTCTGCCTGTTACATACTTTTGCAAGACTTTATTATGCCCTTTTTAATCTACGAGTTACGCGTATAAATATCTCGAAAATCGTTAAGAACAACTTATAAAATACCCACCCATAATAGCCTTCCTTTTTCAAGCTCCTCGACTATCAGACTTTTCAAATAATTCTTAAAAGCAAGTGTCTTACATTACATTGGTAATATTTTTCTACAAAAACTCCGAAATGGAATATTACTTAGGCCCGATTTCTCAATGTCCGGTTGGTCAACTTGACAGGCAGTTTAACCGAATTTGAGTGTCTCATGATGTGTGTGGCGTAACCGGAGGAACAAACTTAACCGCTGCTCATCCACCGGTCAACTTTAACCGCGAGCTCAGTCCCGATGAAATTATCGATATTTTGTATCGATATACAAACAGCTGGCCGCACACTTGCTTTGTTTATTTTAATATTTGCTGCAACACAAAATGTTTATGAATAAACGAATTTTTCAACTCCACGCAATGGAAATGCAATTCGATGAGGCGGAACATCGAATTTTTGTCAACTTTTCCGCAAAACAATGAGCAGCAACAACCAATCGCATTAAAAAACAAACAAACCAAACCGAGTCAGCTGTCTACTCGTTAGTTTAGTCAAACAGTATGGTCACACTGAAGCAGCGATAGGCATTTGCCGATATCAGGCGAAACTGCTGCTGAGAAAACCAAATGACTTAACCGCTCGTCATCTTGACGGTCAAATCTGACCGGTGGTTGGCTAACCGTAACCTTTGAGAAATCGGGCCTTAGCAGTAAATTATATCTTCAATATTTCGAAATTTCGATTCTGACCCAAAAACCACTCAATTCCCCTACGCTTTGAGGTCGAATGCGATTTTTAGAACACAAAAATGATGAATATTGTATGCAGCAAGGACTACACCAAGGTTCGAACCAAATCCTTCTCCCGAAAAACCTCGAACCTTAACCATTGGTTAATTTTGATTCGAGCCAGTGATATTCCGCATATTTTTTTTGGGGCGAGTTTCTAAAAAACTCTCCAAAGAACAAGATGAAATCCGACCTTAAAAAGTATATATAGATATTCTTGATCAGCATCAACAGCCGAGTCAGTATGGCCATGACCGTCAGTCTGTCCCCCTGTCAGACATACTGTGCATACACTTTCGCTGTTACTGAGCGACTTTCTTTATGGTCTAGTATTCACAGCAAGTCGCTGAAAAAAATATCTTGCTGGGATCTTACCAATAGATGATCCCATGACATACCAGTGAATGGCAAGAGGACCATCGAAGTTTCGATTGAAATTTCCCCTCAAAAATTCATTGAAAAATGAAAGCCAACTCGCTAGAAAGGCAAACCGTTGAAAGGATTCGGTTGTACACCTGGCAGACCCAGAAGAAACTTGGAGAAGTACACTCTGTAGACTAGGCAAAATCATTGGCCAAGTTGTGTAGAACTCAAAGCGACGGCTGATTAGAGAAGAGAGGAAGGGTTCGTGCCCTACGTATCACAAGGTTATGGAACTGGAATAAGAAGAACATCGCTTATGGGCTGTGCGGAAGTCAACAGTCAGTCAGGTTAAACCCTTAAGTTAAGTTAGATTTCGATCATATTGACAGCGCTCATCAAAAGGACAAAGCCCTTACATTCCAAGATCCAAGATCCTTATTCTGTGCTCATCGATAACCATGTTGTGGATCTAGCTGTTTGTGGTGCCAAAAACTATGCTAACCCATTGTTGTCTACTGCCGCGCCAACAACTATGCTAGTCCATAGTGCAAGTGCATTCCCAGGCGTTGATATTAAGTATACGCATTTTCGCCCCAACATCCAGCTGGTTCCTGCTTTCCCCTCTATTTGCCACATAAAACCATTCATTAACAGTTAAAGATGCTCTTCAGTTTACCCATTGGACTTGCAATGGCCACCAATTCCACTTGCTTGAGCATTCCAAATCTAATGCCTACCCCACTACTCCACACCAACCCACAATTAACGACCCTGCAATTTGAGCAATTGCATATAATTGGGTGGGTAAATTCAACCAGGTGAAAGCAGCCGGAGAAATGCACGAAAAATCACTTAAACCCTATTTTCACGCAAATTGCTGCTAGTCGGAGTTTGGCGGAGTCCCCAGCACGTGTCCGTGATGGATGGACTCTGGCCGGGACGTCAACGCTGGGACATGGACACGTTCGTTTGTAATGCATGTAAATGAAGAAGTTGCGACTGAGATGGGGGGAGATGGAGCGAGAGACAATGTCCAGGCACATGTTGTTCATGCGCCACGTTGTCAACGGTCTGCTTAGTGTCTGGCTGTGCCATTGTCGCCCTGGCAGCTGTGTTTGTTTCAGCATCTGTGTGTGCGTGTGTGTGTGTGTGTGTGTGTGTGTTTGTGTGCGTTTTCTCATTGTTTTCTGGAGCATGTCCAGCGACCATGTCGCTGGCAATTGTGGTCCAGAATGAAACTACAACTGGAACAGTCCTGCAACTGCAAAGGGGCTGGACTTTGGCCTAACCCAACAATTACTTAAAGCCACTTTGCAGTGCCCCAGCTCCAGCGCCAGCGCCAGCTGTGGAGAGAGCACTTGGATCCTACCTGGACTTTAAAGCATAAAATGCCACCGCCTGCAGACAGGATGTGCGGCCGTTGTGCTGGTGTGGCCGGGTGGAGCATTCCGTGGCTGATTGCCACACGTCGTGGCTGCGGTTAATATGTTGGCCATTGTCCTGTTGTTGTTCCTGTTGGTCGTGGTTGTTGCTGTTGTTGCTGTTGTCGCTGTTGTCGCTGATTGGCCGCCCATCCTTAAATGTCAATGGGACGTCATGATAATCACGTCTGGCGCTGAATTCCGTATGTCGATAAATACTTTGGACTCCTCGTTCTTGGGCTGCTGCTTGCCACCAGGCAGCATGGTGGCGTGTCCTGGTCCCGTTCTGGCCGGTAGCCGCTGCGGATGGGCATGATGCAAGCGCTGCTGCTGCTGCTGTTGCTGCTGTTGTTGCTGGTGCTGCTGCTGCTGGTGCTGCTGCTGCTGGTGCTGCTGCTGCTGGTGCTGGTGATGGTGATGACAGATCTCCTGCGGCGCCGGTTTGGGTGCCGGGTAGTGTCGCTCCTCCAACTCCAGTGACTCCTGATGCGGCGGCTGCATGCTGCGACGCTGCAGTGTGCTTAGCAGCATCGCGGGTGGCGGCGGCGTGGCCTGGGGCAGCGATGGCGACATTTGCCCAGCCTGCTCGTAGCCAAATGTGGAGAAGAAGCGCGGCGGAGGTGGTGGCATGGCCACAGCACCGGGGCCACCGCCACCCACACCGCTAGAGGATGAACTGGACTTTTGTCTCATTAGCGTGGCGATGCCCACGCCGGCGAGGCCTGGGCTGTTGGCGAACAGCGATTCCCTGCGAGAAAGGTAAGCAAAGAAACATTTCAATATTTGTCCTGGGGCAGGTTACTCAATCAATCCTCGCCCGTCCTCCCTCCCTCCCATAAAGAGGCGCCGTCAAATACAAATATTTGCATCGATTTTGCGCCAGGCGCCATTTCTGTACGGCCTGTTAACCCCTTACCCCCACATCCCACATCCCAACCTACCCCCACCCCACCCGACCATTGTTTTTACTATTTGCCCGGCGTTGACTTTGCAATTTGCACATCTATTTGACTACACACACATATGTCGGCGACCCCCTCCCCCTACTCACCTCGTTTGACAGCCCATATCGCAGGCATTAACCGGTCCCGCCGACATGGACGCCTTTGCCATCATCTCGTGCGTGGCAGTTGTGGTCGAGGACGACTCGCCGTCATCGCAGCCTAGACTGGTTTGGGTCATGTCCGGGTGGCGACGCAAAATGCTGTGCTCCTTCTCCTTGAAATCGGCTTTGCTCGACTGTGTGGATATGGGCACAGCCTCGCGATAGTAGCGATTGGACACATCGTCGAGTATCTGCAGCGAGGTCTGCGAATGCTTTTGTCTGCAAGGAGAAATGAGACGAAATATTCAGAGGATTTGCCGCGGCAGATTTTATGAATGGGGGGGCAAGTATGTAGAGTTTGTGGCAGAGCTTCTCACCCGAAACAGTTGCACCAATAACCTAGGACTGATTGCACCTTAGAGCAAGCACATGTTTCGCCTAATACAAACGCTAGGCAGAACGTGCTAAAGGGTGCTGTAGTCGTTTGTGTGTTTTCATTCATCTAACAAGCAAATGTATGCGATTCCAAAACAGAAACAATCCTGATCTGGTACTCACCTACCCATCACTTTTAGTCTCTCAGATCGAAGAGTTCATACAGACCAACGGAAAGACAGACGGATATTGTCAAATCGATTCGATTCGAGGCCTCTAGGCATCTGCTTTAGGTAAGCATCCGGATTTAAGGGACCACAACTTAGTACTTCCACTTAGTATCGAATATGGAGTATCGAGTATTAAGCATCGAATGCTTAGAATGCAGTAGCACTGAGTACTGAGAACCAAGTACTGAAAATCGATAACTAATATGGAATACTGAGTATCAAGTACTTGTTATGTAGTATTGAGTATCGATAACTGACAATCGAATACAGAGTATCGAGTGCTGAGAATCGAATACAAAGTATCGAGTACTGGTATTCAGATCTTAGTATTAAGTAATGAGTCTCGATTACAAAGTATCAAGTACTGTGAGTCAAGTACTGAGTATCAAGTACTGAGTATTGAGTACTTAGTTTCGAGCACTGAAAATCAAGTACTAGTATAAAAAATGACTATCTAGTACTTAGTATAGAGTCATGTGCATCAAATGCTTGGTATCGAGTGCTTAATATCGAGAACTATGTATCGAGTACTTAGTTATGAGTATTGAGTACTAAGTTTCGAGTACTGCAAGTCTAAGCACTAATATAAAAACTAAGTATCGAGTACTGAGAATCGAGTACTGGGTATCGAGTACTGGGTGTTGAGTACTAAGTTTTGAGCACTAAAAATCAAGTACAAGTATTAAAAAATGAGTAACGAGTACTGAGTATAGATTAATGTGCAACGAGTACTTGGTATCGAGTGCTTAATATCGAGAACTAAGTAACAAGTACTTAGTTATGTGTACTGAGTATCGATTGCAGAGAATCAAGCACAGCGAATCGAGTACTAAATATCGAGTGCTTGTATCGAGTTCTTGGTATTCAATAATGAGTCTCGAGTACTTAGTATCAAATTCTGTAAGTTAGCATCGAGAAATGAGTATCGCGCACTGATTACACAGGTCGATAAAAAAAAGCTATCACTCTGATTCAGAGATCGGTCTAGCAAAATCTCATAGGATTTCATTCGCTGATCACGAATCTGGCCTCCAAAAGTGACAATCGCGTCGAGATTTTGACAAAACATTTACTCAAAGTCACAGAAAACGCTGGTTATGTCCTTCTTCAATCACTTGTTGAGAATAAAGCCGAGGTGCGAGAAGTCTAAATAAGTTCTAAAGAGCTGCTATGTGTCAGATAACTTGAATTTTGCTCTGGTTGTTGTAGGTTTATGTGACAGATAGCTTTATGTAGAAGATTAGAAAACGGCACTTAGATATATCTATCGACCCCAACAACATTGAATATCAATAAATATGGCAAATAAAACTAATAAGTAAGTAAATAGTTGTGCTACATGATTCAAGGGTTTTCCGATTTTAGTCATATGGTTGACAGTTTCAGTCTTTTTTCCAGACTTCAAACAATTTCACTTTTTATTCTCTCTCTTTATTCTCTACATGTGATTATAAATGGAAAAAATTGCTTTTTTTTAAGTCAATTTTCTCAAAGTCTCCACGCGATGGGCCCATTTTGGAGGCCAAGTTCGTGTAGAGCGTTTAAAATTCTAGAAGAATAACTTTATCTGATCTTTGAACCTTTTTGAGTGTCGACCAGCGTTATAGAGTAGTTAGTTTTGACTACTTGGTATCGAGTACTGAGTGTCGAGTTCTTACTATCAAGTAGAAAGTATCCAGAGCTAAGAGCGGTACGGACCACGTACGACTTGTATGTAGCTAGCAAACGCCATGGATCGATGCCAGACAGAAGTCATCTTCGCCCCTGTTTTAATTGGTTTTGTTGCCTCATCTCCGATAGTTATTAATATCCTTTGTTTGATTTTAATGTATCCATCCATAAGATCCATTTAACATTAAATGGATATTTTAAAAGAACAAGGATGTTTGAACTCATGCCAAGCGATTTCATTAAGATATTCTGGAACCAACACTTCGGACTAGAGCATCGACACCTTCACAGAACGCTTAATCTTTAACAATATCGACCGAATAATGTTGTTGGTCTTTTCTGCCCATAATTCCATCAGTGATAAATTATTGAGGCGCCTTCTCTTCTTTGCGCCGCGGCGTCTCTTTCGCATCATTACCAATGAATCGCTGAACTCAATTCGCAATTTATCATTGAGGCATACAAAATGCAGCTTAATGAATCTGAAATCGATGATGGTTGATTCGCACTCACCTGGATATGTTCTCGCGGGAACGCGCCTTGGAATTGCGGCCCATCTCATCGAGCTTGGACTCCTTGGACTCGCGTATGTGCTCCTGTAAGATGAGCAAAAGGACTATTAATATGTGGGCAAGGAATAAGGAAATTGATTTCAATTAATTTTAATAACTGCCCCCTGCCAGTTGTTCTGGGGAGCCGCAGTCGGGGGAGAAGGGGGGGGCGGTGGAACATTGCAGTATTTGCCGCAATCCACTTGAAATTGCATTCATAATAAAATACAAGGCAAACACTTGATGCACCTTTCGTTTGTCATTCTCTCTCTCTCGCACTCGCTCTCGCTCTCGCTCGCTCTCCCTCCGCTGCCCCATTTTGAAAGCAAGCAAAAATAGCACAAGAAATTGGCAAACGAGCAAAACTGCGCTTAACTATTGTCTAGTCGATGTCCATTATTTTGTGTTTGGTTTTCGATTTCTGCCAGGTCCACCAGTAATTGGTTTCACATTTCTCCTTCGCGATTTATTTATACATAGGTAAATATTTCAGATAAGCTTTTGTTGGATAATGAAAATTCATTTTTGTCTTCTGCGTTGGCCATCCACTTTAGTTTATTCAAGCTGCAACCAGAAGATGGCTTTTTTTGTTGCCTGTTTAAAAGTGAAATGGAAGAGTTGAACTAAGCTTAAATTGAGGCAACCTTTTTTAAGAGAGTTTCATAAACTATGAACCAAGTTGAACCCAAGGAATGCCCAAGAATAAGCTTCCTGCCTCCGAACCAGAACTACTTTAGAATTTAGGTAACGGCATTGCAAGGAGCTGGCTGCCTGTGCAGTACAGTTTGCAAGCAACCCACCATTCGTTTCAGGCTAAATCTTTAAGCTTTATTATAAAGTTGAGCGATGTAGAGCATTGAAAACAAACCGTTTTTCTCTTCAAAACTAGTTTTCGACTGATTGTACCTATGGCAGCTATATGCTATAGTCTACCGATTGTGATCAAACTTTAAGAAATTGTTCAAAAGTCTTTCAAATAAGTTAATGCCAAGTTTGGAGACGTTGTTAATAAAAACTAAAGTGTTTTTCATACGAAGACTCATTTTAGAACCATAATTTCTATGGCAGCTGTTCTATATAGTTGTCCGATTTTGATAAAGTTCTGAGAATATATAAAAAAGCTACGAAAACGATTTAGTACAATGTTGGGAAACGTTTTCACTCAAAACGTAAAAGTTTTTCACACTAAAAGTGGTTTTTCGGCCGATCCTTCCTATGACAGCTATATGCCAAAGTCAACCGATATTGATTAAACTTTGTACAGCTGTGAGAAAGCATTAACAATAAATAAATGCCAATTAAGAAAATGTTGCCAAAAAAATAAAAAAGTTTTCCATACTAAGAGTATTTTTACACCTATCTTTTCTATGGTAGCTATATTATATAGTACTCCGATTTTGATCAAACTTTCTAGAATTATAAAAAAGCATAGAAAAGGAATAAATACAAAGTTCGTAAAAGATTTCATTGAAAATGTAAAAGTTATCTTACTAAAAGTAGTTTTTCGCCCTATCCTTCCTATGGCAGCTATATGATATAGTCAACCGAGAAAGCATTAATAACATACAAATGCCAATTTAGAAGACGTTGCCATTGAAAATGAAAAAGTTTTTCATTCCAAGAGTATTTTTCACACCTATTTTTGCTATGGCGCCATTCTGGACAATATAAAAAAAACAAAGAAAACTAATAAATACAAAGTTTGGAAACGTTTTCATTAAAAACAATAAAGTTTCTATGGCAGCTCTGGGCTAGAGCTAGCAGATCCAGTCAGTTCCGAAAGATAAGTTACCCAAGTTGTGTCTTGATAAAGATGAATCAAATTCATGGCAAATTTTCACACAAATCCCAACTAACCAGTGAAAACTGTGCACATTTTTCCAACCAGAATCTCAAATTTCGAGAAATGTTTGCTGTAATTTTATTAGCTAATTAGTTGATACTTTGCTCAATATTCTAATTGTTATCTAAAGCCAGTTCTTTGGGGGTAGTTTCTACAGTGTTAACTCGTCAAGTAGAATGTACTTAATTATCATGTATGATCTTTTGAGTTTGATTAAACCAAAACTTAGGGCGAAGGGAATAGTTTTTGGGGCCACAATTCGGGTTGCTTTTTTCTGTGCACTTGTGGTAAACTCAGCACGAACCAAGCTGCTTGCCAATAATTAAGAGAGGAAGGCGCCGGGGATGTGTTACATGTCTGTGTGTGCGTGTGTGTGATAATGATGCACCACTTTTGCACACCACAAAACGTGAGAAATGTTGTGCAAAAATTCAGATGATTTTGTGGAAAAATGTCCTTGCTGCATTTCGGTTTGGCTTGGCCAACGATGGCGGGGGTGGTGGTGTGATTTCCATCGAGGTGGATGAGCTGGTGCTGTTGTTCGTGCTGCTGCACTGCAAGGAGCTGCTGGAGGATGGTGTGGAATGGTTGCTGGGCATGGAACACTGGACATTGGCCACCAACACGAATTCATCGGCTTCATTCATGAGGCTGTCGCTGTCACAGCTGAAGCCCAGGCCATCATCATACTCCTGATCCTCTTGATCCATTTGGTAAGCGCAAGTCTGACGAGCTTCATGGCACTCCTCCGGCTCCTCCTCCTCCTCCTCTTCATCGACCTCCTCTTCTTCACCCATTTGGGGTGTAATGCTGTTTGAACTGGCCTGAGAGTCCAAGCTGATATCGGTCGCTTCTCTATCAATCGCTTGGCTGGATGCCAAATTCCAGATAAAATCGTTATTATGTAATCCCACGAAAATGGCGCTTTTTGGTGCGTCCAGTATAAAGGAATCAATATGATAGATGCCATCGCCCAGGTTAGGCACTTCCTGTGGGATATAAGCAGATAAAACAAAAAACAGAGAAAGAGAGAGAGAGAGAGAGAAAGAGGAAGAAAGACAGACAGAGAGAGAGAGAGAGAGAGAAAGAGGAAAGTTGACCAAGACCAAGAAAGAGTTAGATAGTTGAACAGCTCTCGAGAGCGAGACACACGTAGCTACTACTCTAACTGTGTTTAAGTGTGTGTGCGAAACAAAAGTAGACAAAAAGTAGAGAGAGAGAGAGACAGAGAGAGAGAGAGAGAGAGGGGGGTAGGCAAGAGTGCGCTTCTATGGCTCATGCAGGGCAACTACTACAAGCAAGTGGCCCAACCAAAACTTAAAAGTCCTAATTTCAGAAACTCTCAGGTTTCTGCAAAAAATTCCACAGATTCACAAAAAATGTTTCCAATATTTTACCAGAAATCATGAAACAATAAAAAAATCAAAATATATTCAAAACTCGAGCAATTCAATCCAATAGTATTATTAGTTATTAGTTTAAAGACTTTCGCACAATTCAAAAAAGTTTGATCAGCTCTGGCATTAGGTGGGTAGACTTGTTTTAGCTTTAGGGAAAGACAGGAATTAAAGCCGATGGCATATAAGAACGGGTTCGTCGCAGTTCGCACAGGTTCGGTTTATTGGATAGTTTTAAAAGATCACTGAGCATTGGGTTCGGTTTGGTTCAGTGGTTCAATCTCAGCTTATTATATTTTTATTGAAGGTCTGTTTTCGTTACTCTTAAAGCAGTTTGGTTAGCTTTGTATTCGGACTTCTGAAGTTGCAGCAAGACCGAAAACATCTAACTGTTAAAGGATTGCCTCTAATTTCAACGCGTTTTCACCTTTTATGCCCAGAAATTTCTTCAAATCAGTTCGGATGGCTATTTGTGTGGACTTTTGAAGGTGCGGAAGTTGGGAAAACAATAGTTCTAGGTGTCCTATGTTATGCAATGTAACATTAAGTTGGGTCCGTTGAGCTCGAACATCTTATAGACAGTTTATTCAGATTTTTTGAGAAGTAATAAGAACCAGGTTTTTTGTTTGATCCTTTCTTGAGTGTTTCACCTGTTGACTTACCCCCCATTTCACCCTTTCTCAACTCGTAAAGCCATTTCTTAAGTATATCGGTGAGACTTAACCATAAATCTGCTCAGAGAGTTAACTTTTCGGACTCTTTTAGTTACGGAAAATCGGATGTGATCTGAAAAACTTCTTTCTGTTCAAGGATAGTTTATTATTTCATCAATTCTTAAACATTTATGGGCTTAAGCGCATAGAAATATTCAATTTCGATCAGAGAAGCCATGTATAGAAATATTTGTATACCCTTGCAGAGGGTTTATTGAAATTGTCCAGATGCTTGTAGCGCATAGAAGGGAGCATTTTCGACCACATAAATTACATATATTGATCTATCATACGAGCCGAGTGGATTTGGCAGTGTCCGGAAGCACCCCCCGATCTTACAGATGGTAAAAGATAATGGTTTGACATGCTTCTTATGTCTGCAGGCAGATCAAGTTTATTTTAAATTTTGGCCACGCCCCCTCAATTTGGTAAAATCGTCATATCTGCCACAGTTTTCAAGATAGTTAGATCGCACCTTCTAGACATATTTGATAATCATGATTATTTATCCATCCGCCATGAGAATGGCGAAGATCGGATGAACGGTTGTCGAGTTATGATCAAAAGACTGTTCGCTGCTGCAGCGCAGCTTTTAGCTGCTACTGCAGCAACAAAATATATGCTGAGCGTATAATTTCGTTGGTACAGAGTATGTTCTAGTCGAACTTGACCGACTTTCTTTTTTGTTTTTATTGGAAAAGTTAGGCAATGATAACAAAATGAACGCAGCTATCTTAATACCAGGCTAAAATAATCTGCTATCATGGGCTATAGCCTTGACAAGACTTAATTTTATTTCTCTGGACTTAAATAAAACGTTTTGCAAATTCAAGAATTTATTAAGGGCGGAAATATCATCTTCCATATAGTTGCTTTGTGTCAGATAAGCTTAAATTTTACACTGTTATTTGTTAGTTTATGTGACAGATTGTATGTAGAAGTTGTGAAGTCGACCTTTTATAGAATTCTAGAACGAATAACTTAAGAACAAACGCTCTTGAAAAAAATTATTCGTTTTGAGTTTGCAAGGATTTCGCTCTTGAAATCGAGCTAATTTCGTTCTCACCTTGGTGCTTTTAGGCGAGGGGAGTGAGGTAAAGAAACTGAGAGATGAGAGCAAGCACATTTGAGTCTGCTCCTACAGTTTTGTATTTCATGTGAGAGGGTTGTGTGGGGAAGCTATTTGAATGAGCAATCTTGAATTTGAGTATGTTTAGCAGTTGATTCAAGAACTATTCTGATTGATATGAGAATGATTCGTACTTAGATTAAGTATATCAATCAAAATTTTATACTTGGATCAAGAATATCGCTCTTGGATCGAGAATTTTCACTCTTATCGAACTATCAATTCTCTATTTTTTCTCTGAGTGTATAGTATAGGCCTAACGTGTTTTCTTGCAAAACGCTGACACTTACAAGCACGCACGAAATCTGATATTGCAACACAAACATGTCTAGCACAGTACTAGTACAGCTCCAAAGAAGAGACTGTAGACTGCTAATAGGCCTACTGACGGGACACCCAGTAGGTAACATCAAGTCAAGTCAAATACTTATTGTTCACCGAGTGTTGATCCCAAACACATTTCTTCTAGGTATCTTTTCCAATATAAACCTAACGAGGATTCTAAAACAATCAAGTCCCCAAACCACCTTAAAAGTATTTTCATTGTAAAATTTGTTGTATTATTTTCACAAGCCATTTGGTTTCGACTCGTTCCCATGGTCTGCCAGTATAGTTGGGCCTTTTGTTTTTACTTGCAGGTCCCCCCTGGTCACTTGTCTCAGTTCTAATCTGGCTCGTTGCTGAAACCAGTAAAATGCCAAAGTCGTAAACGAATAATCAATGAAATGAAGTGGTTAGTATATTAAGTGCCAAACTAACGGCGGCATCCCCTGCAGCTTAACTTTATGTACCGAAATTTACAAACGGAGTTGCGTTGCGCTTCTGTTGGGCTGCATAAAGTGCACCATTAATGTACGGAATACTCCAACTTATTTTATGGGAGTAACCGGCGAGCGAAACTTTTATGACAACTGTGTGAGTTATGCCGGCGGTTGGTAATGCGACGCAAAGCAGAAAGCGCAATGCGACATAACAATAATCATCAGAATAATCATGGGGTTATTGGGTCGGGGAAAGGGGGCGGGGCATAGAGTGCGAGCCAATAAAAATCGAGGATGGCCAAGAAGGCATATTGCAATGCTCTCTTTGATTATTTCAATTTGTATCATATTCCGCCTGATTCGTATAATTAATAGATATCAAATGGGAGTGGGAGTGGGGAGAGAGCGAATGGCCGGGGCATAAAAGACACACACACACACACACACACACACACAGGGACGTGACAAGTTGAGCCTGGGGCAGGATGATGATGGCCATCAAGTCATCCCGTCTGACTTGCTCTGCTTTTGCTTTGCTTTTCCGCGCTGGGGCTTGTGGTCTGCCTAAATGGCATGTCGTTTTTGGCTTTGACTTGACAATTCTATTGTAGTTGCCTTTTTATTTTTAGCCTTTTCTATTTGCTGGCACCATTTTGTATTTAATACCCTAACCGAATGATAAGGCATGGGGGTCAATCGACGGTGCTGCAGTTAGTGTTTGAGTTAAAACTAAGGCTAATTGGAATTTAGCTGTTCTCCTGAAGAGACACAACTATGTTTTTCTCATTCGAACTTTGGGTTATAATAGACGCCACCATTGACAAAAAAAGTCTTACCAACTTAAACATGTTTTCCGACCAATCTTTCCGATATTTAAACAAAATCTTACTAGTTTTTCCACCTATCATTCGCCCGACAAGTGGCTAATACACAGAGAGAAAACCAATTCAAGTATTTCGTACCTAAACTCAGTACTTCCGTACTGTGAAAGGTCAACTGAGTCTAAAATAACTACAACCAAGTGCGCCATACTTAAATCAAGTTCGTTTTTCAAGTACGAATACGAACTATGCTTTAAATGAGACTATATCTCACTTGATCCAAGTACGTTTCAAACATCAAAATAAGTGCAAGTTTGCCATAGAAAATGAGTTCGGATCTTTCCTTTAATTAAGGTGAATTCAAAAAGCGTTTAAAAGAATCGGAGTCTACGAAGAATTCTAAGAAAGCTTCAGCATGAAGCTATGTGTCTAAAATCAATTCTGACACCTCAAGGAACCGGACTTGGGGTAGCAGGAACTGGAACGAAAATGTCTGAGTCAATGGGCGAACTCTTAAGCTTATTTCAAGCTGAAATATTAACCTGAATATCAAACATTAAAATGGAGTAAAACTACCATAATAGAGATAAGGCAATTCTCTCAGATAGCCAAGCAGCGCTAAAAGCAATGGTAGGACCAGAAGAACACCATTGTGGCATAGTCCAATATATCACTAAGGAACTCCTTAGAAAAAAAGAGAATACGCTTAGAACAGCCTCCTGGGTAAACACCAAGGGCATGAGACATACAAAAGCATTAATTGTGAGCCACAAAAACGATATTTTGCGTATGACCGCTGGCACTTTTCTATGCCACCCCTACTACTACTAGCATATGTATAGTTGCCATAGGAACGATTGGTCGTAAAACTAGTTCTACTGACAAAACTATTTTGGTTTTAAATGGCATAGGCATGCGGAAATGTTAAATGCTGCGTGGACTAAGGCAAATGATACATGATAAGAGAAAATAAGCGTATTCCCAAATAAATGTTACACTTTTTTTAAGCTGCAATCTAAACCAAGGCTGCAAACCTCAAAAATTCTCCAGGAGGTTCGGTCCGGGGGTTCCAACCCATTGTAAAATTCAAAGTTCTTGGAACCCCTGAACCCAAGGTTCTGGTTCGAACCTTGGTTCGCTTGCACATAAAAGAATGGTTTGTCTTTTGATTCATTAATACGTTGAAAGTGAAACATATATACCTTCTATCCATTTGCTTAATCATAATGATCATTACTTAAGTTATGTCAATTATCAAATTCAATAGAAGACATTAACAGCTTTTAGAAACTGCTTAGTTTAAGTTAGTTGGTATTATATCTTCCAGGAGCTGTTTATCTATACTAGCTCTTAAGTTAGAAAGAACAAACTTTAGTGTTTAAAATGCTCGTTCAACTAGTTCCTGAATTGCTGGTACAGCTAGTATAGTAAAAGCAATATTTTTTAAATTTTCAAACATTTGTAGTAAATGTGATCTTGGACAATTTTCAAAGGAATCTATTACATCATTCACAGATTTTATATTTGACATTTGTTTATTGCTTTCATAAACTTCTCGTCTTCGCAATCAGACGTTGAGTCATTTATTGTCAAATTTAGAAAACTCTTATTAAGCATATTTTTTTTTGGCGCTTTAGCATGTCTGCAATGTGCTGCTTTGCAACTCATTTTTGGTCAGAAGTAAGCAAACAGAAGAACACAGCAGCCAATATTGGTACAGAGCTCATAATAGAAGAACGTTTGTCGAGGCACTTAGAATGTAATAAACAATGTTTTACTGGAGAATTTCGAACAATTGCTCGACATGAAAAACGTGAAATGAAGCGTAATAAAAATCACTTGGTAGTAATTGTGAATCCTGCAATAAATTGGCTGCAGAAAATTACATATATTTTGAACAGCGTTCCATTCTGATGTTTTTAGGTGGAGTTCTTTTAAAGAACTTTGAATGCAAAAATCTTTAAGAGTTAGTAAGCGGTCGCGCATTTTGTAAGTTAAGTTCCATCGTGTCACATAGTCTAGTACTGGTTTATTAAGTTTTTCTATATGCAATAGATTTCATATGAGTACGGAGTTTCTTGAAAAGTGTGCGAACTCTACATTAATCATCCTCCACGCTTAGTTAAAAATGTAATCGTTTATACTAAAATCTCCAGAGATTTGAAATATTTCCTTGGATATATCGTTGAAAAAATTACTTAAATTGGTGAACCGAACCTCATTTTACGAAAAAGTGGTCCGGTTCGGGTTCAGATTCGCGGAGTCAAAAATGTAAGACGCCTGGTTCATGGTCCGGTTCGCGAACCGCAACCGCATGTCCAAATCGCAAATTGTTGTTATTGTGCGCAGTTTTCCATCTCGCTCATTTTTGGTGTATCTCTATTTAATAAATTGTTTAAAATATTGCCTCAATGCGAATTGAGTGAATGAGTTGTTGCTTCCCTTTAGTACTGTGTTTTCAGGAATTGCCGCGCGAGTGTTTGATAGTCGTATGGGCATAGATGCCGGCATTTGTGTTTAGATAACAGAGACATAGTAGGTGAACTGTGATTTCGAACCCCAGACAATGTGAGTAAAATAAAAGAAGTCTTTCCCCTTCCGTGAATCTTCCTCCCCACCACACTCCCTTGTGTAAATAGTGTAGGGCAAGTAGATGTATTTTTTTTTTTTGAATTGGGCTGGGCAAAGCTACATAAACGGAAAGCATCAAAAGTTCCTTTCTAACGTGTAGAAAACCTACATTTTCATGTTGTTTTTACATATTTTCCTCCCTGCCAAGCCATCAAGGTGGTGAGAGATCGAATTCGTCGAAATCCACTGCGCAAGCAGAATATCATGTCTTGTGAAATGAATATCAATAAGGACAGCATGTTGTGCATCATAAAACGTTACTTGGATTAAGCCACGACGCTCTAACTTAAAAATTGTGGATCTGACGGTTTTCTGGGCTAAGGATCTGATGGTTTTTGGCGGATAAAACTGGGAGGGGTAGAATTTTCCAAGTCTGAAACGAACTTGATGCAAAAATTTGTGGCTCCATCTCTTATAGTCTCTGAGATCGACGCGTTCATACAGACAGACGGCTGTTCATGCTGATCAAGAATATATATACTTTATGGGTTCGGGAATGTTTCCTTCTCCCTGTTACATTCATTCGCACAACTTCATGATCCCCCTTTTCCCATGTTTAAAGGGAACAGGGTATAAAAACGCTTGACAAAACCAAAAGCATTGCCTTGCCAGTGCGTGAACAATGCTCCCAGACGAATTCAGTTTACTAATGAGACAGATTTCACCATAGAGGAATCATTCAGCAAACAGAACGATAGAGTGTATGCTATGTCAGCAAAACAAGCGGCCGAACTCATTGCGAGAATTCTGATAAGTCGCCTGTGATGGGGTCATCAGTCTCCATTTTTGGCAATAAAGTAGTCAAAACTTGGGCGAAAGTGTATCAATTTGACGTTTTAAAAGCATCTGAATACGACATTAGTTGCAAAGACTGCACTCCAGCTCACAAGGCAAAAACGACTCAAGCATGCTCTCAAAGACCATGTACCGATCTTCAGTTGTACAGACGTTTAGCCATCTAGTAACCCAGACCTGAATCCATTGAACCATACACCGTTTTCCGTTCTCGAGGCTATGGCTGGCTCTAGTCGACACCCAATTATTGAGCCCTTGTCCCCACTGAGATTGATGAGTGGCCAGAGAGATTTCAGTTATCTTAGTTATCTTTAAGGAAACTTTTTAGGCCTTTCTAGCAACGCCTCAAACATAAACCTAAATAAACCGTAGAAGCGTACACAATGGTCGGCGGGGCTGTCTCTTGCATATTTCCTTTTTTCTCTGTTTCTTTTTTGGGCCTTTTGCCTTTTGTTTTTTTCAACGCTTGTGATTATTGCCATTGTACCGAGTCCCAGTTACATTAAGTAAGAGAAGAGGACATGTGCATATGAAATATAATCCAACCGCAAACAGATTTCTGCTTTCTTTCTCTGCTCCGTCTCGTCTGGCTGGCTACAGTTTCCTTTCGGCTTTTTATTCTCCTGTGGCAGAAATTTGCTTTTCGTTAAAATTTAATTGGTGAGCCAAGTCAGTAATTTGAATACGCCTTGGCTCCATTAATTCAGCTCGAAAAATCACAAAAATTGGAATTTGACGCATTTGTAATCATAGAAAATTGTTGAAAAAATTTGTGTATTTGCCGGCGCGCGTGTGTGTGAAAGTTTTTGGCTCCTCGCATGAGTGGGTTTATGCCTTTTGCCTTTTTGCACACTGTGAATTGTGTTGAGTGATGAGTGAGCGCTGGCAAAAAGTTTGGCATTTGTTTAATTGGAATTTAAGGGGACTTGGCCCGGGGGCGCCCACCTGGTGGTTAGCTAGTGTCGGGCAGGGTTCCTTAAATAATAATAAATTTGCTGAACATTTCGTGTCAATCAAGGCCAAAATGCAGAGAATATGATCTGAGCCTCAAAGTTCGCCAGTTGCTGGTCTCAAGACCTACCGCTGCTCCGTTCTAATGAATGTAATTAAATGACTTTCTAGGTTTTCCTATAGAAACGTTTTATGGAAATTGAATAGGTGGGTGGGTGGATGGCCGGCCCGCAGCATGGGCAAGCGAAGATTGAGCATATTCCCTTTGTCCGACTGACTGATTGAGCGAGTGATTGAGTGGCTGACTGGCCGGCCGGCAGACGCATCATTAAATGTCAATGCATTGCCTCGGCCCCGCTCGGCTGCCACCCACCCAAGTGTTAAGTTAAAGTGAAAGCATTTCATTTCGCATTAAGCTTTTGCAGCTTTTCACTTTGCTCCATCTTGTCCTTGTCTCGAACGGAATGGGATTCCCCTGTTGGGACTGCACCCGCCCGGCCGGCCCCAGCTTGCTTGGGTATTATTTTATGGCGCTGGCTGTTTCTTTTGCGAATTGCATTTCAGCTTGATTTATTTCATTTCATTTCATTCTACCAGTGCAGCGAGTGTGTCCAGCCCAATGGAGGATCAGCGGGTGGCTTGAGTGGGGCGATGGCAGGCCAAGGAAATTGATGTGAGCAAAAGAAATACGGTTAGCAGCATAAGTTGGTTATTACTTGCTGCTTAAGCCAATGCCCATCTAAACGTCACCCGCACAGCCCATCGGCTACACTGAGAGAAAGCTGTTGAGAAGGGAATCTTTGAATAGGCATTTGGAGTGATCGTCTTCCTGTCACAACGGGTATATATTGTGATCGGACGACAACATTTTTTGGTTATTGGTGGGGTAGGAGAACTGTTTTTACTTTCAATAGAACCGTTTCCAAACTTTGAATAGACTAAATTTCTTTGCTATTTCATAGTCCCACCAAGTTTGGTGAGAATCGGATAGCTTTATAGTATAGCTGCCTGAAAAATACATCTGAAAAATGGTCTTTGTTGGAAAAACTTTCTTGTTTTCGTTAGTAACCACTTCAAATTTCGAACTTAAGTGTTCAAAATGCTTTGACAGAATTCTACCAAGTTTGATCGAGATCGCTTGACTATAGCATATAGCTGCCATAGGAACAATCGGATGAATCCTAGTTTTAGTGAGATAAACTTAGTGGTTTTCAATGGAAACGTGTCGAAACTTCCTATTTATTAGCTTTTCATGGCTTTATAGAGTTCTACAAGGGTTGAACGAAATTGCATAACCATAGCATATAGTTGCCATAGGAAGAATCAGTCGAATACTAGCTTTAGTGAGAAAAACTTTTTTGTTTTTAATGGAAAAGTGTCCAAACTTAATACCTATTAGTTTTCCATGCTTTCACAGTATTCTACCAAGTTTGATTGAGATCGCATGACTATAGCATATAGCTGCCATAGGAACAATCGGTTAAAACCTAGTTTTAGTGAGAAAAACTTATTTGTTTTCAATGGAAACGTGTCGAAACTTCCTTCTTATTAGTTTTATACATCTTCATAGAGTTCTACAAAGTTGGATCAAAATCGGTGGACTATATCATATAGCTGCCATGGAAAGAATCGGTTAAGACCTAGTTTTAGTAAGAGAAACTCTTTTGTTTTCAATGGAAACGTTTCGAAACTTTCCAATTATTAAATTTCCATGCCTTCACAGAATTCCATCAAATTTGATCGAAACCGCATGACTATAGCATATAGCTGCCATAGGAACAATCGGTCGAAATACAAGTTAAAGTGAAAAAAACTCGCTGGTGTCCAATGAAAACGTCAGCAAACTTCGTTATTATAAATCTCAAAATCGGTAAACTATTTCACCCATCAACTGCAACTTCCCTCAAAACCCAATACCACTTTTCGCCCAGTATTTAGCCGCTCGTCATTCCGTTCGCTTTTGCGTCTAATGTGGGGAATTCGCTTCAGTTTCAAATAAAATATTGCACTTCCCAAATGCATGACAGGCGGACTCTCTGCCACTGTAACAGCTTCTGGCGCCTGCTTTAGATTTTTGCCTCCAGCCCGGGCAGATAAGCCAGGAGCCCTGTCGTGCCTGCCCACCCCCCGCCATGCGCCAGCTCCCTTGCTACGCATGAGCTGTGCACCAGGCGGAAATGGCAGATTTTCCATTACCCTGGGCCGGGGCCGGGGCCGGGCCGTTGCTCTTAGGCGGGGAGGGGACGGTGCACACCGCGTATTACTTAATTTTTATGAAATATGACGCGAGGCAACACAATGAGTTTTCGGGGCCATCAAATTTAGCTAAAATGCATTTTGAGCGGCAACAAATGCGACTGAGGGTTACCCTTTAAGCAATTTTGAACACGACTCGCAAGTGGTTTATCTTGAAAGGAGTCATGCATCAGGTCTACAATGATTCGCTTCGTTTGCCTTCCGCCTTATCGCTGGAGCAGGGAGCAGCATCAAGTAAAATGGCAACACTAAAATGCCACTCAAGGCAATGTTCTTCACCCTCTTCACGCTCGCTTCCCCATCTTCCTCTAAGTGAGTGTGTGTGTGTGTGTGTGTGTGTGTGTGTGTTGGCAGGGCAAATATGCATTGCGGTTGTTACCAAATTGCATGCAGTTATGGCAAGAGCCTGGCCAAGGATGCGGCTGAAAGATGCAAGATTGAGAAAATGCAACTCCGAACCGTTGCCATGACTCTTGGCTGTGGCAAATGCGGCTGCTGCGGGCCATCGTGAGGTGCGAGGTGCGTTTGAGGCGATGAGAGAGCATTTTACACTTGCGAATTCCCCAGTTTGGGGAATTGTCCAGCCAATTTGATAGAAAATTGATTTATGAACACTGAAATGTTCGTACCGCAGAAAATGTTGAGGTGAAATTTAGTACGCAGTTGTGATAGAGCATAAATTTTGATAAAGACCTGTCTACTCAAAACCGAAAAGGGATCATCTGCAAGTCTTTTGGCAACGAGGACCAGAAGTTTATCAGTTAGTTTTGAAATCCATCGAAATATACGCTTAAGAGTATAAACACTTGTTTTTAATCAAATTGGCCCTTGAATTTGTTTTTTCTAGAGTTTAGTAAGTACGATTCACTCAAAATTATTTAGGAAAAATTCTTGAATTAAGAAAAAAATTCTTTCCATTAAGTTGATTTCGTGCTTCAAGTCAAAACTAGCTTTAACTTTAAGTATGGGTACAAATAGTTCCTGCCAAAGAACTTAAGCCGAGACTGTACTTTCCTAAGACCCTTTTTTCTCTAACTTCTGGATTCAAGAACAATTCGAAGTAGATTCGTGAGTAAATCTAGGTTGATATAAGCATGAAACGAAGAGCACAACCGAATGGAACTAAGTGTTTTGGTTTATGAATATATCGATATGAGTTTAAGATCAATAGGGGGCTAATTTTCTAATTTCAAGCGCTTTTATTAAGTATACTTGGTTCTTATTTTAGTATCAAAATGTTAACTTAACACATAACGATCTTAATTTAGCCTAAAAAATGCCTTTACTGAACTCTAAAAGTTATAAAAACCCTCCCGAATTGTGCTTAGCATTCTGAGACTGTTACTTAACTCAAGAATTTAAGTATTTCTTATGTTGTACCTAAAAATGCATTTCCTATCTCTAAAACTGAAAATTCTTTTTAATCTAGTACGAAATTTCTGTATATTCCTCTTAGGGTTGATAAATGCTAAATGGACTTGCATAAGCCGAATACAGAGACAAACTTTAACAATTGCTCATCGATATTTATAGATATTTTGGATTATCGAACTTGAGTTTTGTGAAACCTAAGCTATTTATGTCAAAAGCTTATATAAAACCAAAATAGATTATACCAAAAGAATGATATCTGATATATCGAGTCCACTAAACATCGATACAGACAGACCAAATTTAAGATATTTCCACACAGAATACAAATTCGAGATATACGGACTAAAATCAATGCCAAAAGGGTGTCAGAAGTTGCTCAATTCCGCATTTTCTCAAGCCAAATAAGTAAGGACTGACTTCAGTAAGGGTTTTTCAATTCCGCAATTTTTGTCGTGATCCCGACTTTAGCTCTAAGGCCAAAAGCACACAGAGAGCGGCAGAGCTAGAGGAGCTTACGAATTTTACATATAATATTCTCCGCTCAGTACAGAGACTGCTGAGCGGAGCTTGAGAAACCAGCGGTGGTGGTGGTTTCTGCTCGTTGTGGCTTTCCTTGTATTCCTTACAATTCTTAATTCTTGGACAGTGAATATGAAAGGAACATGCAAAACGACTTGGAGAGTAAAATTATAAATTCTGCTGATGCGAGCACTGGGAGGCCCTTGTAACCCTATTGCACAGAGAAATCAGTGATATCCATGTTTTATTTTCAAAAATAGTTATAGATTTGTGTTGTCTTCATTCTATTTTGGAGCCTTAAGCTTGCTAAGCACTCAGCTAAGATTTTAGTCAACCAGATCCAAAAAAATGTTTTAAAAGATTTGTAATTGGAAAATATTTCTTATAAATTAATTTTTTAAGGTATTATTTATCGCCAGCCTCTACTTTTTTCCATTTTTCTGGCAATTTTCGAATACCATATCGAAAAAATGAAGCGTCTTTAAATGCAAACAAATAGCAGTCGAAAGGGGCCATGTCTAGGCTAAACGGCGAGTAGGATAGGACTTCCAATTTCACTGTTTCAAGGTAAGGCTACTTGTGGACGAGAATTGTCATATTAAAAAAATTACCTTGTAGTGCCTTTGCTCTTATTCTGGCCGTTTTTGCTTCAATACTCGGCTCCAACGCATCAATTCAGTTCGTTAGAGTTGGATGTAGCAGCTCATAGTACACCACGCACAATTTAGATTTATTCAACTTATTTCCTAGTGCTTCAATTTCAACTGGTCCCGCCAAACACATACATGGCAGGTATGGCAGGTATGATTTTTTGTACTAGGGGTTATTGCAACGAACCCAGTCACAAAACGAAGCAAAAGTCTTTTACTTTTTAGTCGTTGAAGCAACTGTGCCTCACAGTGTGTTCACATATTCAGAGCACACATAAACTGTTTTGATTACAGTTCAGCGAAACGACACATACTGAAAAAGAATACCTAATGATGTGGCTGCAAAATTAACATTGTCCGTTTGGCCTTAATACTCCTTTAAAGCTTATTTGCACAGTTAAAACAGGTTATACTTAATGGCGCCCAACGTAGGGCCAAGGGTGTCATTCGAATAGTTTTGGTTTTTGAGTAAAATTGTTACCTAAAGAATTTTAGTTCTTGCCTCCTTTTCCTTGTTGTAAAACAAAAAGGGAGGGTAGAAAAGGAAAGACCATCCACACACTTTGTTCTTCCAACCTGAATCACTCCTTATTCCGAGACGAAATGTTATGAGTTCTCTTCTCAAATCGGAACATTTCATCTATCTAAGGCAACGGCTTATCCATTGTCAACCGCAGCCTGAATATCATACAAATCAAGAACCTCCTCTCTTCATATCCAATTCGCTCCACATTCACTTCCATTTGCATGTGCTTTGGGTATCGTTTGAATAATCTGCATTTCATTCATAATTTCGAGTAACCCTCGTGCGCTGGCATCGCCGAAAAAACAGAACCGGGCTGGCATGTGTGCACGAGTGAGCGGAAATACTCTTTTTCTACTTATCTGCATGCTAAAATCTAAGTGGCAACAGAATTTTGAACAAGGAATTGCACAGGAATAAAAAGCGCCGGAATGAGGGGCAGCGCCAAAAGCTAACGGACAAGGAAAAGGATTTCGAGTGGAATATGGAAATAAATTTTATTAGATGTGCGAATGTGCTGCCGCCCCCCGAGCCGCCGCTCCGTCTCTCCGCCCCAGCCGCACATTTTGATGATTTTCCTTGGATTGTGGATTCTTCTTTTTTCGGTGTGCCCAAAATGGCATATTAAAGTGGACCGCACACATGGATCGATCTGTTGGGAATGATTTTATCAAATCCGCTGACGTTGAATTGATTTGATTTGATGTGCGCTTTGTGCAAATTTATGTGATGCAGTTTCATAAATGCGGGGCTGGCAGTAAAAAAAGGAGAGAAAATATGTTCGGAGTGCTTTTACCAATCCAGAAACTGGGTGATGGCATAATTTGCAACGCCCCCGAAACTGCCGTGGTCCACCTGCTGGCAATCAGATGGGGCGGCGCTGAAAAGTAGGCAACGCTTACACAGAAACTGCGTTGATTGCCATTTAATTGTGGGGACGCACATTCCAATCGGTTTGGTTGCTTTTCGGGGATTTTGTTTTTAAATTAAAATTATGTATTGTGGCAATTATCTTAATTGTACAACAACTTATTGAGGCGTCCGTTTTTTGTGCTAACGCGAAATGGAATTTCAATTGATGAAGCAAAAATTGATTTAGTTCAATTCGCTTTGATGTCTTTCAGAGAGAAATGTCAAGCGCTCGACTGCGTCGGACAATATCCAATTAGTGCGGCAAACACCTAAAATATCACAAAAACCACAACAAACACGAAATGGGAAGCTTATTTCGGCTGGTTTTCGATACCTTGATGGGTGAGCTTGAAGTGGGGTTCAAGTGGGTCCTGACTAGATGCGAACAAGCCACGCCATAAGCCTCAAATGCTAAGGAGTTATGGCTCTAGACGTCTGAAAAATTTCGAAGAAGGTTTGGTTTAGGGGGTTCGAATGTTCGAATTTCAATTGGTTCTCGAAAATTTATACTTTTATTATTAAGTTTTCAATATATTTTGAAACCAAACCGTTTCTTTGGTGTTTGCTTCAGCACAGGTTGGCAGCCTAGGTTCTGAACCATTTTGGTTACGGCTTAACTTTGTAGCCCAGTTCATGCTACCTACCCATTAATTGTAAGCTAGAAGCCTAAATATATTCTGAGATATTTCAAATTCGGTTCAAAATTCGTGGAAAATCGCAGAAATTTGGTAATCAAGCTTCAAGTTTTTATTTTATCTAGGCCATGCCTGCAAATGGTTCCAACTTAAGTCTACACCTTTCATAATTAATGTCTTTTGGCACTTTTGAAGCAGTTTTGACGGGTAATGCGCCCCACATTCATTGAACGCCGGCTTACATCATTGATACATTGACCACAGCTTAAGGCTCTCAGTCACTTTGATCATATTATGCCGCGCATTCTGAATGCCCATTCAATATACTTCAATTCAAAAGCCACTCAAACGCCATGCCCAGGTAATACAATGATTGCAAATTTGAGGTTAATGAGAAAATGTAACCCTCCATACAATTCGGGCTGTTGCCTTTAATGCGCGCATTGTTGCATTTGGTTAGCCGTAACTCGCTCTCCCGGGCTCCACTTAAATCCCACCCAGTGAGTGAGTGGCTAAGCCCCCGGGCTGTGGCTTAACCAACAGTAGACATTAGTAAAACAATAATACGCAGCGCGATAGGAATCTTGTCGCCTTGTCTGTGCCAAGTGCGGACCACTCGAAGCGATGCGCTCCCTCACGCACGGGCTGACTTCTTTGTGCAGCAGCCAAGAATTTAATAGACAGGCAGACGCTCCACCACAGGCCGCCCCCCCGCCGAGCAGCGGCAGGAAGGAGCTGGCAAATTCTAATGGCGTGTGACACTTTGAAATGTAAAATAGACTTTGACTCGCGGCTCGATGGCACGCGGGCAACACCCAGTGACAAGTGGGGCGGCTCACGCCCAAGAACCCAAGTTGACTAATCAATACAAATGAAATTTGTCAGACGAATAAGTAAAAAAAAAAGAAGGTTTGGCAGAGATGAGAAAGCCAGTCACGTTGAAATTGGCCACAAACTTGTTTCCGAACCGATTGTTCCTATGGCAGCTATTTGCTATATATTGATTGATTACAAGCAAAATCAAAAAGTTTTTCCTATAAAGACAATCCCTTCAACAATCTTTCCCAATATAGTAGACAGATTCTGATAAAACTTGGTGGGACTAAGAAAAAGCTTATCGAATTTTTATTCACAAAGTTTGGGGACATTTCCATTGAAAACATAAAAGTTTTTCCCAATAAAACTAGTTTCCGAGCGATGGTTTCCATGACAGCTATATGCTATAGTCATCCGACTTTGATCAAACTTTGTAGAATTGTGTTCAATAACTTAAGACTAAGACTTGTCAAATTTGAAGAGATTTCCTTGCGAAACAACAAAGTTTTTCTTATCAAGACAACCTTTTTGAACAATCTTTTTTAAGGCAGCTATGCTTTATACTAGACCGATTCTGATCAAACAAATTTGGGAAACATTTCCCTTGAAATTAACAAAAGTTTTTTTTACTAAAAGTTTTAGTCTAAAACTAGTTTCTGACTGATTGTTTCTATTACCCCGTTTATATACAAACACAAATTCATGAATTCTGCCCCTCGAGGTATGCTATATTTATGAATGTTAATAATGACGGAGTCTATTTTTTAGTTATTAATAATCATATATGTATATAGCATACCTTGAGGGGCAGAATTCATAAATTTGTATTTGTGTGTAAACGGGTTATATGTCAGCTATAGGCTATAGTCAACCGACGTTGATCAAACTTTGTAGAATTATGTTAAAGTACTTAAAACTAAAATTTTTGTCCAATTTGAAGAGATTAGCTTGAAAATCAAACAAGTTTTCCTAACATAGACTACTAATTTGAACAATATATCTAAGACAGCTATACTATATAGAAGTGCGATCTTGTTCAAGCTTGGTGGGACTAAGAAAAAGCTTTGGAAACTTATATATACAAAGTTTGGAGACGTTTCCATGGAAAACAAAAATGTTTTTCCAACAAAGATTACTTTTTAGAACAATCTATTCTAAGGCAGCCATACCAAATTGTTCACCGTCTTGGTGGGATTAATAAAAATCTTGGAAAACCAATTAATACAAAGTCTAGAGGCCTTTCCATTGAAAGCAAAACAGTTTTTTTTACTAAAACTAGTTTCAGACCGATTGTTCCTTTCATAACTCCTTATATACTAGTTTTCTATGCTTCTCCATGATTCTGCCAAGTTTGGTCGAAATCGGACATTTGTATAGTATAGCTGCCATAGCAAAGTGGGGTTAGAAAAATAGTCTTATTACGAAAAACATTTTTGTTTTCAATGTATTTTTTTGTATTGCATATGTTTATTTTCTAAGCTTTCACACAATTCTTCAAAGTTTTGTCCAAATCGGATGACTATAAGTTATAGCTACCATGGGAATAATCGGTCTAGAAACTAGTTCTAGTAGGAAAAACTTTTTGTTTTAAAAGAAAACGCCTCCAAACTTTGTATTTCTTATTTTGCTATACTTTTCCATGATTCCATTAAGTTTGGCCATGTTTGGACATCTATATAGTATAGCTGTCATACAAAAGTAGAGTCGGAAAAGTAGTTTTAGTGAGAAAAACTTGTTTGTTTTCAGAGGAAATGTCCTTCAATTGAGTTAGAATAACGTGCTGCAAGGGTATACAAACTTCGACCGAGCCGAAGTTAGCTTTCTTCTATTTTAAAAAATCAAATTTTGCTAAACTAACTCAACAAGTTTTGCCGATAACATATGCATGACTGATTCGGATTTTAAACACTTGACCAAATATTTGGCCTGGCTTTTATGCCTGGTTTTCCTTCTAGCAAACTTTCACTCACGCCACTCACGCTGGCGCCTCTAGCCAAAGTCCCGCATCTTGCGATGAGTTTGCACCAAAAAGCAAATACCAAAAATACACAGCAGAGCGAATCGAGGGTCTGCTTAATCAAGCAGCAGACCGCGTCTATAAATATATGACCACGCCCAACACACACACACACACACATCTCGCACACTCACACACTTAATTAACTCGCTGAGCAAAACCGAAACACTCTTGTGGCAGTGCCAGCAATGTTGCCCCTTTACTTTGGCTTCGCCGCGTGTCCTGCCACAATGATATTCAATTTAACCGTTGTCCCCACTGCCCATTCCTCACTGCCTCTTCGTGCTTTTGCCAAAAGTCAATGTCAAATTGAAGCTTCAATATATACGACCCCCAAGGGGAATGAGAGTCAGGACTTGTGCCAAAAGAAGAAAAAATAGCGATACGCCATGACAATAAAATGACTTTACCAAGGCAACAGGAGACACTCACACACACACACACACACACACACACACATAAACGGATGAGTGCCGAGAGTACGAGTATATGGATATATGGACAGATAATGAAATGTTATCCCCAGGATAAGTAGAAGCAGCCGAAGGGAGTAACCCAAGATGAGACTGAAAGCCATCCATTTTAATTGTCAACTTGAAAATTGAAAGGCAGTGATGCAAAAGATGCTCCCAGATAAGCCCTGATGACCTGGGTGAGGTGAGACAATGAATTAGAATGACACTGAAGACAACACAAAGCAGATCCACCCACTGACAATTTCGCCATTAAATTCCCCAAAGTCTGGGGCGGTGAGCTTAACACCGAACAATGGCTGCACACTTCCGCTCACTTTTCTCCCCCGTTTGCCAGCCACTCCCAGCCCACACGCAATCATTAACTCCTACACAATTATCCTTGATGTCAGTGTCCCTTAAATGAGTTGGGCCATATCATACATAATGCGACACATATTCAGATTCCAAATTTCCACTTGTCAAAAAGTCATCATCCGTCAATGCAAATTGTGTTTACATATGCAGAACATGAGGTACACTCAGACACACACAGGCACATAAATACATATATTACACGTTAAATCAAGTGGAAGCTCATTGAAATTCAGTTGCCAGTCACTAAAGTTGGCAATTAAAGTTATATGTATGTCTGCCGCACGCTTGTTTATACATACTTTTATATATATATTTCTACAAAATAAAAGTGGGGACTGTTTTTTCAATTTCATTTTGGGGGACAGGTGGCGGGGTCAGGCAAGCACAGAACGAGCGACAGAGAGAGAGTGAGAGATAGAGAGAGAGAGAGAGAGAGAGAGAGACAGGCACATAGCTGGTGTTTTGGGTCAGGGGTGGGGGGATAGATATAGTAAAGGTGGTGGGGCGTCGGGGAGGGGGGGCACGCGCGGAATATAAAACTAGAAATGAGCTATGTGAGTTCACTTACGCGTATTATCTTCTGATCACGTATTATCTTTCGTATGCAGTTCACAATGAAGGTGAGCACCATGCCGCCCAATATCAAGCCAAATACAATGACTATAATGATTACATGGTCCGATTGATCCACCGTCTCGTTCTGCAAGTGTACAAAAAGAGGAGAAAACTGATTACACAAATTGCCTAAGTTGTTGGCGTTATTCAAAAAAAAAGTGTTCAAAACCAAACAAATTTGTTGATTCCGAACCGCTGAGCAGATTGGATGTGCTCTTACATAGAAAAAATAGAGAAAAAAGTTAATTTCGGCTCGGCCGAAGTTTGTATACCCTTGCAGCACGCAACAAACAAGTTTTTCTCACTCAGACTACTTATCTGACTCTACTTTTCTGTGACAGCTATACTATATAGATGTCTGACTTCGACCAAACTTAGTGGAATCATGGAAAAGCATATCAAACTAAGACATACAATGCTTGCAGGCGAGTTTTCTTTGAACACAAAAAAGTTTTTCTCAATAAAACTAGTTTTTCGACCGATTGTTCCTATAGCAGCTATATGTTATAGTCATCCGATTTGGCCAAAAATTTGTAAAATTATGTGAAAGCATGTGAAACAAACGAATACGAAATTGCAGGATGCTACCATAAAAAACAAAACAGTTTTTCTAACTAAGACTGTTTTCAGACCTATCTTTTGTATGGCAGCTATACCATATAGTTGTCCGATTTTAATAGAACTTGGTAGAATTATAAAAAAAAAAGTTTGGAGACGTTTCCATTGAAAAGAAAAAAGTTTTTCTCACTTAAGCTAGTTTCCGACCGATTGTTCCTATGGCAGCTATGAGATATAGTCATCCGATCCGGTCGGTTTCGACAAATTAGTAGTGTGCAGCAAAAAGAAGACTCTGTGCAAAATTTCTGCTCGATAGCTTTAAAACTGAGAGAAACTGTCTCTACGCGAACGACAGACAGACAGACAGACAGACGAACGGACAAAGCTCAATCGACTCAGCTCGTCACCCTGATCAAGAATATATATAGTTAATGGGATTGGAAATGAATATTTCTATGCTTTGCAAACTTCTTTGCAAAATTATAATACCCTTTGCAACGGTATAAATATTCATTTATAAAGGAAATGTCTAAAATATCCTTTTAATCATCCAAGGGAGCTTAAAATCATTCAAGGGATATGAGAAATGATGATCATCTGGATGATTAAAGGATATTTTAGACATATCCTTTCCAAATGTATCTTTGTTGGATCTATTTTGTTTTCTGATCGCTGATAATAGAGTGTGGTGCCTCTTGAAACAGCTGTACGATCTACCAGCCTCCTTTGTGGTGCTGTGTACCTCTGTTGAAAGTTGTGCGAGAGCATGACATGACCTAGAGCCGTCTAAAACTGCAGGCTAATGTCATAAATATCAACCTAATCATCCAATGAAGCTGAAAATCATCCAAAGGATATGATAAAAGTTCAGTCTTTGGGAGATTTTCAGCACCGTAGGATGATGAGAAGGCTCGTAAAATCTGTGTTTGTGTATACACACTCTCAATATAAAAGGGGCAAGCGATGTTCGATTAATTCCAAGATTGCTGGATGAAAAACCAGACTCATTAAGCATAAAGCATTGCATTTTCGTCTTCAAGTTGATTTCATAATTGAATAAAAATGTATAATTTATTCCTTGTTTAATACAAAACGCGCTGCCTCATATGTTTTGTTTGTGCAAATCTACAGAGTATAGCCACAACTATGAAAGATAAGAGACACCACAAAATATTTGCAGGGTAATGCAACTTCGTCACTGGCAACCTATCGCAATCATTGGAAGTGTGCTCCCCAAATTCGGCATCAACAAAATCCACTACCCAAAAACCCAACCGTTCCGATTCAGCGGTTACGAAAACCAATTACAAAATTTGAATTGTTACCAATGGCCATATTAACCCGACGCCTCATCATCATTAGCCGCTTTGTGCGCCTCCCTTTGGCCGTCATCATAAATTACACGCGCAAAGTCAACGCACACGAATCAAATTGGATCATTTTTGCGGCGAAACAATTTCACAGTGTTACCTAATTAAATAAACATAACTTGTGCATGCGGCTGATTGCACTTTTGATGGAACCGATTGCGGCAATTACGGGCAGCAAGTGCATGCATTTGTGGCAACTGGCCGAGCCCCGCCTGCACATTAATTGAGATGATCTTTCGCTGTCGAACAGCGAATGGCCGGTGACTTTGGCAAATCGAATGATCTAATGCGTGGCAACTTTTCGGTTTGGGTTTGTAATTCTTGCTGCTGTTGTTGCTGTTGTCGTTGTTCTAACGAACAGCAGCAAAACGCTGGTAATACAAACCGCAAACTTTTTGGCAACAAAACTTATTTGGCCAACTTTCGTGTTTGTGATGTGTGGACGTGCTGGAATGTAATGCTGGAATGTTCGCCCAGGGGTGGAGTTTGCGCCATAATTAGATGCACGTACAAACATTTTTGGCCTCAGTATAAATGGATTGTGGGCGTGGCACTTACCAAACAGCCTTCCTCGTCCCAACGAAATTTACAATTGTCTTGTTGATTACATCGCAAGTCCCTTGATATGCAGGTTGCGTCCTCGCAATCGTACTCCTCGTCAGTGCAGGCTGTGTAATCGAGAGAAGGGAGAAAGGGTGAGGCAGAAATATAGGAAAACTGTGGGCTGTGGCCAAAAAGTAAGCATTTAGGATTTACCAGCCGTGTGCCGGGTGGCAGCGAGATTTGAGATTGAGTGCCCTAAAAAGGGGGCAAACTTTATGCAAGTACAAAATATCCATTTGAGCGAAGAAATGGCAGTTCTGTTGGATTGTCAGAGCTGTGAATGCCATCCAATTTCTATCCATTTGAAGTGCTCTAACACCCACAGTGCCTTGTGTAATCTCCAAGCATAAATCGCTTTCCCCTCTCAGCCACACAATAATTGCGAATGCTTGGCCCCCAAAATGGGCAAACTAAGCACAAGCATAAGTGGAAGGTGACTGTGTGCTCGCCTCCTGTCTGCCGAAAAGTAAACAATGCACAGGACAAAAGGGACAATCGTTGAATGACAAAAGAGGTCTTAGCCTTTTGGCAACAGGCGGCAATCACGAAAAAGTCGGGGCGGCGGGGGGTGTGGTGTGTGGGGCGACAAACAAACAGAGAGATTGAGAGGCAGGATTGAACCGAAACAAGGCCCAGATATGGTTTGGCTGGACCACCGACAGAGCGACGGCTTAGCGCAGGGATTGCCAACGGATTGGCGGGAAATGCCTTTGTACTTGCACCGCATCCCGCAGACCACCAGACATTTGGCTGCAAATTTGTGCGGGACTTACGTCATCAAAGCGAGGGACAAAAACCAGAAAAAAAAACTTACCCGCTCCACGATCCCGAAAGGCGGTGTAGAGTATGCCGAATGTGGAATTAATTGCAATTTGATCCGCAAAAAAGCGCAGGTGTAAAATATTCGAATCGGCTGTTATACTTTCGCCTGCCGAGCCACAAAAGTTTTTCACCCTGCAAGCAGAAAAGAAGAAGGGGAATTCGGGACATTTAGTTGGCTCCCAACTTTACTCCAAGCCAAAAGGCTTATCTCACTACGATCAGCATTGTCCACTTCGCTTTAAAACTCGGCGGAGCAGCCGCCAATGGCTGTTTCTTCTTTGGCGTTTTGCAATATATAAAATTATTGTCAGTTGTTTGCCTATCCTTATCAATATATTCCCACAATTTATAATCGAGCTTAAAAAAATATATAAATGAAAACCGAAAACGTTTTGTAAATATTCTCTCCGACGCTTTCAATGCATTTCACGCTTTGCTGCCATTTTGTGCGTCTACCCAGAAAGTATGCTATGAAATTGAGAAAGTGTGCGCGTGTGTGTGAATGCGAATGTGAATGGGAGTGGGAATGGGAGTGGGAATGGGTGGGTGCTGCCGCCACCCCTTCTCCTCCTCCTCGTGTGCGATAAATTGTTACGAAAAATGAATTTAAATGAAAGCTCCCAGCGTTGCGAACGGACGACGACGAGGACGACGTCGCCGCCGGCGGCAACCATCAAATCAATGGCCATGGCTGACTAGACAGCAACCAGGCCAAGTCCTGGCAGCACCCCAGTCAATCACTCTGAGTGTCGTCGTCGCTGCCGCCCAAAAAAAAAGGAAAGAAAACCTGAGCAGCAACAAGTGGAAATGTGCGGATGTCAATGCGTGTAGCTGGTGCGGCTGATGACTGGGATGAGCGGGTGCTGCAGCTTCCGCTGGTAATAAATTGAAATTTGTGCCTTTGATCTCCGCTTTACTTTGCTCCTCTGCCCTTTTCGGCAATGCGGAAATTGGTTTTGCGGCTGTTGCTTACCTCAGCGGCATCACCGTCTGCTCGGGGAATATATCCAGAAAGTTGGTCTCACAGTCATTCGGTTTGCTTAGCTTAAAGTCCAGGAACTTGAGGAAAATCTAGAGGCGGAAAAACAAAAAAACGCCGTCTGATCGAACCGTCCGCTCACAACCGATTGGGCTGGCTCACCTTCCAGTTCTCCTGCACCTGAATGCGCCAAATGCAGTCCAGCGCAATCTTATTGCGTATCACCTGCTCGCGTATATCCGCCGGCACATCTGTCGAATTGATGAATCCCTCGAAGCCATCCTTCTCGATGGTACAGTTTAGATCTGTGCTGGGCGCCTCGCGATTCCGGTCCAGAAACTCGTAGACCGCACTGAATCCCGTGTACTCGATGGTCTCGTCGGAATGGAAATGCAGCCACAGATAGCGTTCCTTTGAGGTGATTTCCGGTGGGAAATCTGTGCCGCAGTATTTGCCAAGCAGCGTGGAGAAGCCATACTGGCCATCGCGTATCTGTGCAAAAGAGATGTCCGAGCGGGCGAGAGAGAGAGAGAGCAACAGTCAATGAAATTGTGATTTAAGAGGCGGCAAGGTGTGGCGGTTGGGCTTTGGGGAAGGGAAATGATTAACGACGAGTCAACGGCTAAAGGCAATTTACAGGCGGTTAGCAAGTGGCCGTGCGAGCACCACACACATAATTGGCCAGATCTACGAACTGAAACCAGTTTTTACAATCATTTGTACAAATTATTTGTTTTAAAATTTTGAATTTTACTTGTCACAAGTGTAAATTCTTAAACAAGTTGGACAAAGTTGGCTAGTTTAGTCAAAATTATGTTTTGTGCAAATTATTCGAACAATCTTATTGGTCTTATCTTAAAATTCATTGTTTCAAGTCCAAACTTGATCGAACTGTTTGTCTACAAACAACAAAATTGTACATTTTTGGGACTTTTTCGAAACTTTTATGAGATTAGATTCAAGTCTATTCAAAGGCAAATTGATTTTGTCCAAAAAATTTATGTGTACCAAAATTATGCACTCATTTGAATAAACTAAAGTAAAGCCTATGTTGAGGCAAACTGTTTGTCTACAAAATATTTACTTGTACAGTAATATAATTTGTACAAATATTGCGGACTTATTTGCGACGAATTAAGTTAAATCTTTATTGAGGCAAATTGTTTGTCTGCAAACTATTTATTTGTGCAAATGATTTGCACATATGGACAAATTGCTTTGAACAAACTGTTTGTCTCCAAAATATTAACCTGTACAAATACTTATTGAGGCAAATAGTTTGTCTGCAAAATATTTATTTGTACAAATGATTTGCGCAATAATGCAATTTGATAAGTTGTAAGTGCACTTTTGAACAAATTGTTTGTCATCAAAATATTAGTTTGCACAAATATTGCGGACTAATTTGAAATCAATTAAGTGTAATCTACATTGAGACAAAAAGTTTGTCTGCAAAATATTTATTTGTACAAATGATTTGTGCCATAATGCAATTTGATAAGTTGTAAGTGCACATTTGAGCAAATTCTTGGCTACAAATATTGCGTACTAGTTGGACTAAATTGAACTAAAGTCTATTTTAAGGCAAATTGTTTGTCTGCCAAATATCTACATGCACAAATGATTTGCACATTTGGGCAAACTGCTTTGCCAACAAACTATTTCAACAAGTCCTTCTGACCTTAAACTTTGATTAATTTTTAACACATATTTAAGCGAATCATGTGTTTGCACAAATTATGCTTTCCAATCTTGTTGACCTTGTTTAATATGAGGTTTTTTTATGTTCTTTTTTTTTGCTTTGCTTTTCTCTGGGACCAAAAATTTGTGCAAATCCAAGCAGCTTCCGTTTGTTTACCGCTCATGCTTCTCCTCCCTCGACATGTGGCCAAAACTCTGAACGAGAACATGCCAAACGAAAAACAACTTTCAATTAAAACTTGCAATTTCGAAGATGGGACTTGATGAAATGCCAAAAGGGTTTTGATAAGCTCGCAAAAACAAGCCAAAGAACTGGCCAAAGCAACAATTTCGAAAGTTTTCTCCAAGCAACAGGGTCGGCCTCTCAGCAGCGTGCCACAAACTTGCTGTTATTAGTATGTTACTCACCTCGAGAAAATCAAATTTGCACTCCTCCTTGGCCTCAATATTAAACGAGTTGCGAAAGTCCAGCCGAATGATTTGTCCTTTGGGCGCTGTAATTAGATGCACACAGGACAAGAGCAACATGTAAGTAAGTAGTGTATACGGCAAACCCAAAGACCCAGCTCAAATCAGGGTCATATCTGTGGCCAAATGAAAGCATCTGGGGACTCATTTACAGCCGGCATAAAAGAAAATGGCAAGACACTGGACCCACCCCCCCACACAACCAGCACACCCAGCACGGGCGCATCCTTGGCATGAATCAATGGCGATGGGCTGACACTGGCGTTCGAAAATACGTTTCCATCCCGTCGACACCCCCTCCCCCTCGGGGATCCGCCCCAATTGCCCTGGCGTTAACTATTGGATGTCCCACACACACATTACATAATGGAGATGGAAATAGAAATAGATGTGGAGATGGACAAGCAATGAGAGATGCCATCACACAGGCCCAGTGTGGGTGAGTGGCTCCAATGGCCGAATGGCAATGGGAACAAATAAAGAATTAAGGTTGTCCGAAACGCAAAATTATAGGACAAAGCAAACACGAATTGCAATTGAAATTTAAATAGTGAAAAATAATCACAAATAATGCAGGGTATAATTACAATGCGAAGGCAGCGGAGCGGAGATGAACCACGACAAATGTTCCGCTTCTAATTACAGACCCGACAGATGTTGAGCGAATGCGAAATTAGAAAAATAAAAAATCAATAATTCCCCGCCACTGCCAAGGGGATTGGTAATTAGTTTTTGGTTCTCCATATTCTATGGGACAAAATGGAACTTGGCACTAGCCCCCAGTGAGAGTCCATAATCGAGGCGTTCTAGAGACTTCTCATCGTGAGATGGGAAGCAAGCAACACTCGAGTATTGAGATGAACAATAGAGTCCCAGATTTGGGTAGATGTTCCGAAGCATTCTAAAACTTAAAAGCGAAGTGAAGACGGACTTTTAGGGAACTTAAAAGTGGTTCACAGAGATGGCTCCGACATTATTTGAGCTATGAACTGGAAGATGTGGTGTATGGTATAAAAGCAATATGGAAATCGCCGTAAAACTTAGAAATTCGCCTTAAAAAAGGAGGCAAAGGCAATTTATTTTGTTTCCTATAAAAGGACTACGACTTTCTTAAAGCTAAGTACGCAGAAGCTGGGAATTTTTTCGCAGCGTGAATTGTTTCATATTTGTCAGAGCAGCCTCTAAAACTGAAGTGTGACCAGAAAACAGCAAAATGTCACTGAATATGAAACGGTCACTCTGTACTGGTCAGCTGTTGATTGTTTACAAAAAAAAGGGGGCTTAAGAAAAGTTATTTTGTTTTTGTTAAAATTTAAAATGGAAGACTCTTTGATGAATGTAGATGCTTTGGGAAATGCCAAATGAGGGCATTTTGCGTGGCGCTGGAGGAGGATGAAGTGAATGGACGCAGGAAACGGCAAGGTGGGTATAATATCTTTGTTCAAGCTCATGGTACAGGGTGGTCCATCGAGTGTTTGGAATGTAAGCTATTCATAATTTGACTTTAAAAACGTCAAATGTCATTCGGAAAGCGACTAATATTTAGTAAAAACTTTGACATTTTCGTAATTGGGTCGCTATTCGCTTGAAGAAAGTTGGGGAATATTAAAAACATATTTCCAAAGTGGTGAGTCCTCGACTCAAACTGTGCGAAAGCTAAGCTCACTTCGTCTGTTTCGAAGTTTTTCATACCTTTGCAAGTGTCCGCTTAAATATTTTCAAAAAATACTCTTTTTCCCGATTTCCGACCGATCGTTCGTATGGGAACTATATGATATAGTTATCCGATTTGGCCAAAAATTTTTAAAATTATGTAAAGGCATGTGAAACAAACAAATACAAAATTGCCGGATGCTAGCATTAAAAACAAAAAAGTTTTCCTAACTAAGACTGTTTTTCAGACCTATCTTTTGTATGGCAGCTATACCATATAGTTGTCCGATTTTAATAAAACTTGGTGGAATTATAGAAAAACATAGAAAACCTACGATTACAAAGTTTGGAGACGTTTCCAAAAGAAAAAAGTTTTTCTCACTTAAGCTAGTTTCCGACCGATTGTTCCTATGACAGCTATGAGATATAGTCATCCGATCCGGTCGGTTCCGACATATTAGTTGCGTGCAGCAAAACAAAGACTCTGTGCAAAATCTAGGCTTGATGGCTTCAAAACTGAGAGACTTGTTCGCGTAAAAACAGCCAGACAGACGGACGGACGGACGTACAAAGCTCAATCTACTCAGCTCGTCACCCTGATCAAGAACATATATAGTTTATGGGGTCGTAAATGAATATTTCTATGGTTTCCAAGCTTCTGGACAAAATTATAGTACCCTTTGCAAGGGTATAAAAATATATTTTATAGCGAATTTCTAACAACTATGTAGAAAATACATTTATTAAGTGTAGAATGAGGTACCAAAACCGTCTGATAAACTGGATGAGAAGTGGTTCAGAGATATTACTTCAATATTATTCAAGCTATAAATCTGACTTATTGGTGCGAGATGTTGTTCTAAGAGTAAGACACTTTACTGGCTTAAGAACGTTACCGAACCGGTTCAACAAAGTGTTTCAGAGCCAACATTCCAAGATTATTTGAAGCTTTCAACTGGAGCTTAGGCTTGTGGTATAGTTAAAGGTGTAAGGTTTGCCTTTTGAGCCGGTTCAAAAGTGGTTCATAGCCATAACTCAGCCGTTATTTGAGCTATGAACTGTTATTTTAGTGTATACCTCCCAATAAACCGGTTCTAAAGCGTTCAAGAAGTTTAGGTAACCAATCAAAAGGGTTCAAAAGTGTTTGATAAAATCAAATCAGAATTGAATTTCCAATCGAATTTCATATTATATATTTTTCAAACTAAACTCAATTCAGATTTCAGCAAATGACGACAAACAAGCTACAACTGGGTATTCATAACAGGGCACGCACACGCACAGAGCAAGACTTAGTCCTGACATCCACATAATTTTACCACATATTGATATGCAAATAAGCCTCCCCTCACTTGACATAGAATCATACTTATACAGAGAGAGATAGAAAGAGAGCAAGAGAGAGACAGAAACAGAACAACCGCTGATGCGTGCTTATGGCAAGTCAATCATTCGATTTGGGTTTTATCTGCCAGCTCTGCGACTTTTGCAGCGACATTATTTTGTCTTAACTGACAAATGATTTGTCCTCCAACTTTAGATAAGTCGAAGTCGAGAGGCAGTCAACCGAGTGCAGCTCAAATATGACAACGACACACACGCACCAGGCTCCCTTGAGGCGCGGCCCATCAGGGAAACACGCCAACGCTTTCAAATGGTTGTGGGGGGAAGCATCTTACGCCTCGTCGCTTCACTTACTCACTCACTGGCTGACAACTGGAAGAGTTCCTGCAATTATTTGCAGTCATCTTTGGCCATATCAAATTTAACGGCACCTGCATGAAAGTTCAGTATCTGCGAGATACAACCCGTACGAGTTAATTGTTTTGCCAGTCCATAAACTTTGCCCATCGGTGTGTTCGCGTGTGTGTGCAAGTCAAGTGATTGAGTGAAATGGCCAAGTGGGTAAATGGCTTATGGGTCAATTTTATGGAATGCAAATGTGCATCACTCACCTGTTATCACTCGCGTACAGTTTATGTTCTTCGGGTACAGATTGGGATACTCCGGGCTGTACAGCTCGTTTTTGGTGGCATCACCCTCCACAAACAGGCGACACCGATCCACTTGATCCTCCTCCGCCTGGCGTTCACTTCGCCCCGCACGCGGCGGTCGTGAGATGGTCAACGCCTGCGCCTGATCATAGGGGAAGCCGTTCTGTGTTATGGCAAATGCAGTGGTGGTTGCCAGGGCCGAGGCGTTGCTGCTGCTGCTGCTGCTGCTGCTGCTGCCGGAGACTGTAACACAAAAAGGAGAACGCCGGGGCGTGAGTGGCAGATGTCAGTAAGGCATTCGCAGCTCGCAGTTTTTATGGCTATTTTAATACGGGTAATAATCATGAGCGTTAAAATTTATGCGGCGGCCGGCGCTTGCTTGCGTTTTTAATAATGCGCATAACTTTTGCTGAAATGTGTGTAAAAAATAAATAAACGCGCGCACTCGGCAAAACTTTCGCATAACGTAAAGTTCCCTTGCGCCCCAAAAAGTAGGCAATGCAAATTTTTAAAGCAACAACTGAACTGAGTATTCCCACACACACACACTCGCACTCACACTCGCACTCGCACACCCAGCAAACACTCGCCCGCTCGCTATTTGAACTACTGAGCAAGTAACTGTAACTGTAACTGTAAATGCAACTGTAACTGCATCTAAACAACAATCGTTAAGCCCATGCAAAGTGGCCCCAAGCACCATACTTTGTGCGTGCGCCTCTGTGTGCGTGTATGTGTGTGTGTGTGTGTGTGCTTGGAGCACACTAGGCAGGGCATTGCCTTGACTGGCTCTAACTTAAGGGCCCAACGAATTAAAGTTGCTCTTTAAACTAAATAAACTCAATTTACTTTTACACTTCCGACAAAAAATGCGCACAATTCGTGTTGCGTGTAAAATCTCTCTTCACAGAGTGGGAGAGAGAGAGAGAGTTTGGCCATAGTTTGAGTTGAAAGTTTGATGGCGATTCACACTAATAACATACCTTTGGGTATTAAAATTTTATCGTACTAGAGACAAGCTTTCGCCTGCACAGATGTAAAAGGTAAAATACCGAGAACATTGTGCTGAATATGAGCACTAGGGTCCTCTTTTTTAAGGGCCAAATTGAAATTTGCATTATAGATAATAAAAAAAAAACACATTATTAATGGGCCAAAAAGTTTGCTCTAAAAATAACATATACGCCCCATAATCGAGATTTCAATCAACGTTTTAATAATGAAATCCCTGCTATAGGGGTCGAGTAGTCAATTTTCGAAAGTGTTGCAAGCAAATTCTCAAATTTTGAACACAAAATGGACAAGGAACAAAAAGCCACATGGCTCAGATATTAGAACGACGCCCTAGCACTGCAGGAGTAAATATTAAATTGTTTTGTGTTTTGTTTTACCTTTTTAGTTTGTTCTTTTCTCTTTTTCTGGGTGATGTTTTTTTAATGAGTTTATTTCTTAACAATGCACCTGGACCGCCCTCCGATTGTATAAAGCAGCACTCTAGTTTGAGGCACAATTTAGATGTGAGGTATGACCTCCCCATTGTGACAAATAAACTCATTGAAAAAACACCATAAAACAAAGAGATTGAAAGTCCAACAAAAAATAAGGTACAAAATCAAAAATAAATTTAACAAATGAATAAGTAAGCCTCCAGGTGGACCCTCAGTTAGGCGGTTCACAAAGAAGAATTATAACACCATGAATTTTAGGTTATTTTCGGGGGTTTTCGGCAATTTTTGGGTGTGAGTTTTTGCTTTGTACAAGTGTTTAAAATCTAATTTTTATAATTTTGAAAAAAGAAAACATATTTCTGTGGTAAAATCAAAACAATTTTAAGGAGTCATCAATGTACCACATTTTAAAATTAGTTATTGACCCTTAATGCCGCAATATCGGTGTTTGAATTGTCGCCCGCGAAAACCACTTCAGTATTTGTTCCGCCGTTTTTTTTGGAATTATATTAAAGGTCAAAATTTCCTTAAAATGGCGCCATGCTTTCCCAACTTAAGTTCAAATCAGAGTATCCTTTTGAAAGTACGAAAACATTTTGTTAGAAATCAACGCCAATTACAAAATTTTATAAAGTTGCAAGGCAACTCTGCGTATGAGTAATATCAACAACTTTGGAGTCCATTAAAATATAACTTCTTCAATTTTTGGTTTTTTCTCATTAAACAGATACTATCAACTATCGAATCAAACTAGCGATCCTAAATTTGAGCACATTCGTTGTCAAAATCTAATCAGGAACCGATTTTCTCACGCGAAGAACTTTTTTTTTTGAGAACGTAAAATCTTGCTGTGAGTTGAAATGTTCCGTTTTGGAGGTCCGATTCCACAGACATTGCCTGTACATACAACACCCCGCCAGCCTTACTTAACTGAATAAAGAAATACTACATTTTCGGACTTACTGGAAGTAGAGCCTAAGACGCTTTGCTCGCAACGGCGGCGGACGTGTTAGCTCGTTAGGCTATTGCCCACTTCTGCAGCCGCATGTCTGAATGGCTACACATAATTTTCTTTTCTGTGGTTGAGATGAGCTGAATTGTGCTCATTTCAAGAACATCGGAACATTTGTTCAAGAGAACATTCTGTTCTTATTTTGAGATGAAGAAATCTCTCGGTGTGCATTTGAAAATGTTTCTATTTCCAGGAAGTAACGTTTTATTATGCCTAAGATTTAAGTACTATATTTCATAGAGGCTGCTAATATCTAGATTGAATAGCTTTCTGATATACCCAAAATAAACTTTTGCTTTTCTCCCACCAAATGATTGAGAGATTAATTTAAGACAAAATCAACTTCATGGGGGGATTTCTGAAAAATCATTAGAGATTTTCGTTTCCTTTTGAACTAAAACCATTTGCATTTGCATGTAAAGTGTCTCCCAAATGCTAGGCTAATGGAGGAATAGAAGACAAAAGTTAAGAGGCTTGAAACCGACTGTTCAAGTCTAAGTAGATTTACGCGTACGGCTTTCCTTTTCTATAATCTAGTAGCCTACATTGTTCTTGTCACTTTACATATAAAGTTTTCTTAGCTTCGTTTTAAGTCCGAACCTAAGGTTAGGTAGTTCCAGCTGACCCCAGATGGGGTCACACATACCCTTAGGGTCCTTAAGTCCGAATCTTAATCCACAATGAGTCTTTTTTGACCACTTTTGTTGATTAATAAGAGATTACCACCAAAAGAAGACTCGTTAGCATCCCAGCAAACATATTATGAACTTTTTTTTTATCACATTCGAGTCTTTTTCGAGTCCTGAGGCTGATTAAAATAGTCATAAAAGCGCTCGTTTTCGGATCATTAAGGATACTTTCGTCGGGAGAAAATGGTAACCTAGCCGCGATTCTTCTCGCTTTTAACCAGTTTCCCATCAGTTTCGAGTCATTTGAGAGTCTTTGTTTTAGTCGTATCACACTTTGAGCATGTTAATGAGTTGTTTTCGAGTTACAATTAATCGCACATGATGAACATTTCTTAATTATAATCAAAGGCTGTTGGAAAAGACTCATCAAGGTGAGGTTTATGAAAATTATCTTCCAAATGTTGGGTGGGATTGAAAAATTGAAATACTAGTCGCAAAAGATTCTCAAATGACTCAAAAAGTACTCGAAAATTAGTAGAAACAGATTAGGAGAACGGGTTGTTAAAACGCTTCCAAAAGAAGAGTAGCGGTTAGGATGCCATTTTCTACAGTCCTAGGTATCATTTTTGATCATAAAGCATGCGCATTTATGAATCAGACCGCGGACTCGAAAAAGGCTAGCATACTTAAATGGGCTGCTAACTGCATTAATCACTTTCTTATTCTCCCGGCAACTAGGACATTTGTAATTGTGTCTGGGAACTGTAGATCTTTGTAGTTTGAAAGATAATTTTGTGAATCAATTGGTTTGAGAAAGCTGCTTAACTTGAAAGGATGGAAAGTGTAGTAGTTGAAGGATCCCATACCCCCCCGGCCCCCAGCAATGGCTGTCACATGTCTGGGCCTACAGCTAAACCAACTTGGCCAGGCACTTCTCTGGCATAGAGTATAACAAATCGCAGACGACACAGAAATAACACACACACACACACGGGGCCGCACTTTGTATGTTCTGTGAAGTGTTTGCGCCGCATTACATGGGGCTGCTGGTGCCTAATGATGTAGCAACAAATTTAATAAACATATTAAGTGTTGATGTTTTTGTAATCGCAAAAGCTTCCAGCAGCTGGTGTCCCCACTCCCCACTCCCCCTCCCGCCCCAGCCCACCTTGCCACTTTGGCGCGCTTTCTCGCCCGAGCGTCTTATTTCCGTTTGGGTCGTTGTCGTCGCCGTCATCATCATCCTTGCACCACAGCAATTAAATTAAATGCACATTAAAATTATTTTCATATTAAATGCATTTTCATTGAAGCTCCCCGTCTAATGAGCCGCAATGGAAAACCCCTCGTTCACCGGCAAACTTTTTAATTAAAGTCCACATAATTAAAATTGAAATGATGTGTTTTCGGGTTTTGTTAATGGTGGCAAATTGAAATAATTTGGGGCATAAACTTTTTGTCTAAATAATTTGGTGAACCGAAAATGAAGGCAATTACTCAGTGGCAGCGCATAACAAAGTGCAACAGTCAGATCTGTTGGCCACATTAAAGCGACTTGCTCCAGCTGGCTGGCTGGCTGCCTGGAGAAATGGCACTCAACATATTTCAATTGTTAGTCCCTTTCTGTTGCTTTCGCTGCCTAATGCCCTGGAATCCACTTGAATTGATGTTGGAAGTCTTTCTTTCACTCCAAGTCGGCTAATTGTAAATTTCATCCCTGCCACCGTGAACCGCTCCCCCGCACCACCCCCCGCAAGCAGCTGTTCTGTTTCGCACTTTTGTTTCAGTTGTAATTCTCCCTTTCAGTCATTTGGTTAACTGCAGAGCGACCCTCGATGCGGATTGCTTTGTAAACCATAAGTTTAACTTTCAACTTTTCTCCCCATCCCCCCTCCCCCTGAACCCCTCCCCCTCCCCAACCCGCCGGTGTGTCGTCTCAGCCACTAAACCATGGCGACTTAGCCTTTGCCTTAGTTTCAGCTTTCGGCTTCGGAACTTCTGCGCGTTGTTCATTTATATTCATATTTGCATATGGCTGAGTGTGTGTGTGTGTGTGCCGCTGCCACGCCCACCAGTTTCCAGCAGCCGACTCCCACCGCCTTTGGCATTTCAGTTGTATCGCTGTGGCTCGTACGAGTATGTATTTTATACGCCAACGCAGTTATTTGCTTTAATACACTCAATAGACTTAACACATTTTCCACGCCTCACTTCATGAGGATGCAGTGCATCCACCCACCCATACCCACACCCACACCGCCACCTACTCTGTGTGTTTTTAGCAATAAATTTTGCATTTTGCTTGCTCTGCCAGAGACAAGCAGCGAGAAAAAATATGTGTACTATTCTCTCTATGGGTGTGTGTGTGTGTTAGTGTGTGTGTGTGTGTACGTAGTTGCACTGAGAGTGAGAGACGGAGACAGCAAGACGACAGACTAGTAGACTTTTGAATGAGTTTTGGTTGCACTGTGGTTGAAACGTCTCCAAAATGATGTATCAATATTTGTGGCCAGGCTTTGCTTGGACTTACAGACTGTATCCCTCTTCCATTTCTGCATAAAGAGACTGAAAGTTCCAGAGAGCAAACGAAAAACCCTTCAGAAGTTGTTTCAAATGCAAATACAACTTGGCAAAGTATGTTTGAAGACAGGGAACACATCAGTATGCTATGGTTTGGCTTCCCACCAAGTCTGCAATTGAAGAGAAATGCTTAGTCAGCCCATTTCTCATCGAAATATTTCAAAGAAACTTCATGGCATTTCCGGAAGTTCGGAAGTGGTCGTCTAAGGATACATCTGCGGCCGGGTGTGATTCTGTGTGAATGTTTTTGTGAGGTCGTGAGCTCGATCCCGCCTTGAGATACCCAAAAATAAGTGTTTTTTTGAACAAAATTCTTACACACCTGGTCACCTTCGCTAGCTGTTGACGCCAGCTTTCAAGTAACTAGCCAAGAAAAGCTTCTCAAGCCTGGCCGTTCGTATGCGGAGTCGAAGCGAACATTGAGGCACACAAGCCAACAGATTGAGAGGATCTCTGGCTTAGACTTATGGAGCCAAGTTTAATACGATTGAGCCCTGGGGAATACCTGCTCTAATATAATCCATCTCAGTGCCACTTTCTGCCTCGTTCTGTAGCTGTTTACCATCGAAAAAGCTTAAGATAGCTTCTACTTGGTACGAATGGACTCTGAAGTCAATAAGTGCATTCAGGTATTTGGAGCAAGATGTTGTATAAAACGCATTTTTAACGTCCAGAGTAGTTTCAAGGCTTTACTGCTTGTTTCCTCGCGTTCCCTTGATGGCAGTTGGGGCTATCACAACCTACTGCAAACGGCACCAACAGTGGATATAGCAAGAATACACCCCGGCAGTCAATAGCTGCCTCGCTTCTTCGCGAACACTTTTTAGGAAGATGGCTCTTCAGGAGTCTTATTGTATTTTGGTATAAGTACCAATTTTTGCAGCTTCCACATGCTTGGGAAGATGCCTGCGCTTGGACAACGGTTAAATGTATCCAAAAATACTTTGGGTCTTGGCACAAAGTGCGAATGTGCTATGGTGCTTGTGTATAAGGAAGTAGAAAGTATATGAAGGTACTTTCTTCAGACACAAGCAGCTTTATAAAGTTTATGACATAGAGGAATGAAGGATACTTAAGGTCTTGCCAGAATACAGATTAAATTGGCAGTGCTTCAGAGAGTGGGAGAGCTTAGCCGCGGAGCCTAGAAGATAGCCCGATGAGTAAGATATATTTTCAGAGGTGAAAAATTCCAAGCATGTTTAGTTTGTGCAAGTGTATGTATGCAACAGCCAGAAGAGTTGGTATAGATCGAATAAACAATACTTAGTCAAGTTATGAGCAAAAGAAAGGAAACTTGTGGTGGGTATTAAAATTTAAACCTTTTAAAAATGTGTAAAACGGCATCAGCGGGCAGTATTTCTTTCACACAAATACGTTACGGCAATTGGGAAGGCACACACAGAAAGGCTGTGTCTAGTTCTGCTCTTTCTTTTCATTTTTGTCGCTCATGCTGCCTTGGAATTCTCAAACAGTTATGGCCTCGCAGGCAAGTAGAGCCGGCTGCTAGACTGACAGTCGCTGATGATAGAGAATGGCTTGTTTTGAAACAGCTCTACGAACTACCAGCCTCCTGTGTGATGCTGTGTGTCTTTGTTTGAAAGTATAACTGACGATAGTATAACATGACCGACCTTGAATCGGCTAAAACTGCGGGCATTCTGAAGTTTTGCAAATGTATAGGGCATGTGGCAGGGAAAAGGAAACCCTATTAAGCTTATAGTTTCTTGATCGGGGTCAACAGCCGAGTCGATATAGCCATGCCCGTCTGTCTGTCTGTATGAACGCACAGATCTCAGAGATGGTAACAGATAGAGGTTAGACGTGTAGGGGGCAAATACTTCTTATAAGTCTATTTTCAATTTTGGCCACGCAAAAAGTCATATCTCCCACAGTTTTAAAGCTAGATTCGGTTCGTACCTTCTAGACATATTGACTAATCAACATTATTTATCGATCCGCCAAAAGAATGGTGAATATTGGACTAACGGAGGTCGAGTTATGATCAAAAGACTGTTCGCTGCTCCAGCGCAGTAGCAGCGCTGCTGTCAGCTGCTACTGCAGCATCAAAATTTATGCTGAGAGTATAATTTCGTTGGTACAAAGTATGTTATAGTCGGGTTTGACCAACTTTCTTTCCAGTTTATTTATCACTACTCTGGCGAGACGCTTGTTGGTCAAGTGGACTGAGATGTCGCTCTCAGTGTGTGCAGTCTTTAAAGTCCTGAGCTCAAATTCCAGTCAAATCAATAAGAAAGCAAACCAAATCCAATGTTAACTCAAACACAGTCACAGCTAAGCGATAAAGAGGAGGTGTAGGTGGTGGTGCTGTGTACCAGTAGGTAAGTGTATGCCATAACCAGCTCAAGTTTGTTTCAGATGTGAAAATTCTCATATTTATAGCATTAATTTCACTTTTAGTTGTATTTATTCACAATTTTAAGCTAGAAATCACAAATAATGTTGTGGTATTCTAGGAGAAATCTCAAGCTCTTTAACTTTAACTTATGATCTCTTATGTTTCCTTTAACCATTATGAGTTTTAGGACGTCGACAGAGGGGCATTCCTTGGACTGTTACGAATCCTTGGGCACCAGTAACTAATGTTCATGGCACATTCATGCCACTGTGCATTCGACAATTTTCTGTGTCAGTCACTTGAGTGCTCGAATGGCAACAGCAACTGCGATTGTGACTTTGTCTGTGACTCTGCATATTTATAGTTTTGTATTGTCTGCCAGCTAGCCCAGAAATGACTAAAGCTGTCTTGTGAAACGGGACTCGGGGGTTCCGGGGCGGGGCGGGGCTGGGGACAACGGAGGAGGACAGGAAGCGGAGGAGTAGAAGCTGCTGCTTCAGCTGGAACTTCGAACTGCTCGTCGCCCGCTGCATCTGCAGTCGAGCAAAAGTAACTAAGTATATAATAATTTACAGTTTGCATTAAAATTTTCGTCTGCCAACTGGGGTCCCAAGTGCGTACCGCTTGCTCCTCCTGCAAGGCACATAATTTTGCTCATGATTTACTAATTGCTGCCCGGTGTCTGGAGCAGAAGCTGGAGCTGTTTCCACTAACTGCTGCTGCTTTAACAATTAAAATTTCTATTGAATAAATTAAATGTTAATGCAAGTGAAAGCAGTAAATCATTGGCGGCATTTGTAAAAGGTAAGCCGAGTGAGGCAAATGTGAATTTACTTCAATTTCTAGACAATTGTGCCCCAATTCTTTAATAATTTAAAATGTATTACTAAATTGTTGAGAAGCGATTGCCAGATTTCTAGACTGATGGTATTTTGGTATTCAAACTGAGTTTGGGGTTCGATTTATTTCCCCGCTTTGCAAAAATCTCCCCATCAAGCTCGGTAATGAGCAGCGCCTGGCATATCAATTAATGTGCCAGGAGATGCAGCTTAGTGCAAAGTTTTATTGCTAATTGCAACATCAGGTTGCATTGTCAGCCGGCAACTGGCAAACTGTGACGCTGGGATATGTGGCAACTACTTGTGTCCTAGTGCAACTTGGCAGCTGTTTCGCCTGGTCGAAAATAATAAAACAGATTTTATTTATGTGCTGCGACAGTGGGAAATTGAAATTCTGCAGAGCCAAGTGTGCTTTGGCCACGCCCCTTGGTCGCGTGTGTGTGTGAGTTAGTGTCGCCATATTGATGTCCTTATCCGGTCCGCTGCTGAGGATGTTGTTTTTCTGTGCCACTTTACAATTAATGACACGTCGAGCGTGTGAAAAGTGGCCGCAAATTATTATGGCCACGCGTGCTGGCAGATAAGTGGATACATAGATCTGTACGTATGTATCTGTCAGATGGTCGTAGACTTTTGTAAGCGTTATCGCTATACGCGTTATTTGCGTGCAAAACGAGAATTTCCATCATTTTTTGTCGCTGTTCGGCGGAGGGAGGGAGGGGAGGGGGTGAGCGTTGGGCCATTAAGTGCAGCAGCACTTTCAATGTTAATTGCAAATAATGCCAAGTTGTTGCATATTCCACATTCCCAGAGCAATGGACGGCTGCAGTGGGGTTGGGAATGCGAATTGTGCACAGGAATTCACTTGCACTTGACTGATTCGCTTGGCCCAAGGGGCTGTCGGCCCCTGTACCCCCCGGTAGGGGACTTAACAATGAAATATTTTCCAGATTTTCAAAACTGACGACTTAATCCTTTAAATGAAAACATTTACATGCTAACTGAATGGGACTTGGAAGAGTTTTCTACTGCCAGCTTGTTGAAGAAAATAAACTCCGTTAAATGTTCTACCGAAAGCAAGCAGATAAGACAATAGGTAGCATCTTAGCTTACACGATTATCAACGACCCGCGTGGCAATTCAACAAATCACATTACAAAATACAAACCAAATATGAAACACTCAGCATACAAGCAGAACTTCGGCTTTGGACTGTAAACTCAAATTTGTTTATACAAAAAGTCTGGTGGTATTGGTTTCTGGAGCATTATTTCACTTTGTACAATAGTTTTAGTCAGTCCGATTTTAGCAAACACAAATAAGTTTGAAGCTTTGTCCACTCGAGAACATGCCACGTTTAATTGTTTGTGTCAAAACGAGATGTGACCAAGTCTAAGCCACAAGCGGACTTGGTTTGATCTTGTGATTTATTGATTGTCACTGCGAATGCCAATCTAATGGGAAATTGAGCTCGTTGGAATTGTGAGTATCTGTGAGAATCATTAAAATAGTTAGTTCGTGGACGCTCAATAGGACTTAGTTAATGTTCCGTCGTTATACCGCCTTACTGCCGAACTAAAATAGCAGATTTTACCCCAATCAGTCCTAAAATGTGAAAATTTTTAATGTATAATGTGCGGCTTTTTGTTGACATTGCAGACCGTATCTGTCAGTAAAGCCACGCAAGAAATATGTATTGTGTGCTTACATCGCTAAATGAGAGCGATTTGCAAGTCAAGGATTATACAGGAATTGGCGGAGAAAAGGAACTTTTTCAACAGAGTTTCGTCTAGGACGTAGTTTTGAGCCTAAGCCAGTATATATGTACCTTCCTTAAGTAGGCAGCAGTGAGTAATCGCATTAAAACTCACGGGAACTGAAATTTCTCAAGGCATCTTCTTCAGAACGAAGCAGAAGATATGCTTCTAATAACTGCAGGCAGATCAGATCTATTTTCAATTTTTGCCACGCCCCCTTCGCAATTTAGTAAAACCGTCATATCTCTTAAAGTTCTATAGATAGAAGGTTTGTACCTTTTGAACACATTTGGGAATTAAGATTATTGATCGATCTTCCAAAGGATTGGTGAAGATTGAATGAACTTTAGCCAAGCTATGAGCAAAAAAATGTTCGCTGCTGCAGATCAGTAGCAGCGCTGCTTTCAGCTGCAACTGCAGCTTACTGAGCATGCATTTTCATTGCTACAGGGTTTACCTATATTACAGCCAGGCACGACCGACTTCTGACTTCTTTTTAGTTTTTCAACATTACGCCACAGTGGCGATGATTGCCAGCAATCGTTGATCTCATCAGCTAGCGTTACACCAAAAATCTTTGAGAGAATGTCAGGAGAATGTTTGTGTGCCTTGGTGCATTCAGTTGATAATTGCTTATAGTTTCAGCACGGTTGCCAGGGACGATTGTTTTTATATGCCACACATTATGTCAGATTTACTTTGAATATTCCGCCAAGCCGATGTCATTATCTGATCGTATTTCGGCAATATTTAGTGAGGCAGAGTGCGACGACAACCCCGTAATACGAGTCTAACATATAGATAAATGCCAGAGTTTTACCAAAAAAAGTGAACCCACCAGCTCAATTTATGGTAGGCCGCTTTGATGCATAAATCCTTGTTGTGAAACTCGTTCAAGTTCCTGCTGGTAACTCAAATAAATATTTGTATAGTTTAATGTGGCATTTATTTTGTTCAAATGTTGGAAGTAAAAAATGTTTTCCCTGATATCAGTGAATCAGAATTTGAAAAGAGAACGAAAAGAAAATGCTTAATCCCCATTTTGGGTGAAGTTTTTTGCCCACTAGTTTGGTTGATTTCATTTGTGTGCCAATCAAATTAAACTTGTGCAATTGGCAGCCGGCTTATGACCCTTACCCTGACCCCTCCCCCATTCCACTGCCCCTTCGCAACCAAATGCCATGTCGAAATTTGCCAAGGCAAACAAAATATTCGCGCTGACATAATTTCACAGAATTGTGCGGGCCAGGAACTGAGACAGGATGTCTGAACACAAGTATGTCAGGCCAACTAACATGGACATGGAGTGAATGACTGACTGAGTGACTGACTGACTGACTGACTGAGCGACTGAGGGACTGACATGCCATATAATAATTTGCCGCTGTTGTGAGCAGGCGGCTTCCGTTGCGGCAACAATTTCAAAATTGTTAAATTGAAATGAAATGCCTGACAATTGAATTGCGACAAGCAAATTGAGAGCAAAGGCAAAAGGAACTGCTGGCCGCTCCCCTCCGCTCCGCACCACGCCGCCCTTTGTTGCTGATGATCTATTAACCCGCAACGTTGAGGCAACCTGGTCGGCTGGAACGTGCCCGCCCAGCGCCACGAAGCGACATCGACGTCATTTTAATTTGAGTGAAAGCGCAAAAAAGGTTTAAAATTAAATCAGCGTGCGGCAGATACGCCTCCGCGCCAGCAAGCGCCCGGCTCGGCACGACGACCACGAACTGTGCCAGGGCCCAGGTACCGAAAGATGGCGACCGAACAAAAAGTACGTCCAAACCGAACGGAACTCTTTAACCCTGGCATGCAACTGCTGCACTCCCGCCCTGCACGTGCTTAGTGGGGCGCAATGAAAACGCGAAATGAAAATCTGCAGGCAAACTGTCAATTTGAAGCGAAAATTTGATTAGGGTTGACTGAGTTTTCACTGGGCGAAATGAAGAGAAATGGAGAATGAAGCTGGCACAACAACAACAACGACGTTTAGAAAACAAGTTAAAGGTGGCCCCCAGAGGCGTGGAACACTTTACAAAATGGCCTGCAAAATTGATGAAGCAACAGTTTGCAAAAAATGTTTAAATTTGGGGGAAAGGATTTCACTCTTTCGAAAGAACCCATAAAATAATAATTGAAAACAAGTTGAGGGAAAAGCTTACTTCGAAATGATTTACAAACAATAAACTTCTTTTGGTGTCCGAGGTGGATCAAATTTGTTGAAATTGCAGACGAGCAACAAAACTAATGAATACTAGATGTGAAAAGGTTTCTTTTGAAAACCAACAAGTTTTCTGATTAAAGCTACTTTCTGACTAATTATGCTATAGTCATCCGATATGCAACAAACTTTGTAGAACTGTGCAAAAGTGTAGAAAACTAGTAAATGCCAAATTAGAAGATGTAACCACTGATAGCAAAACAGTTTTTGTTACAAAGACAGCTATTCTGATATATATTTTCTATGACAGGTATCCTATATAGTTGACCGATTTGGATCAAACTTGGTAAATCAATGAAAAAGCATAGTAGACTTATGAATACAAAATTTGGCAAGGTTTCCTTTGAAAACACACAAGATTTCGGACTAAATCTAGTTTTTCGATCGATTGTTCCTATGACAGCTATATGATATAGTCATCCGATATTGATCAAATCTTGTAGAATTGTGTAAAAGTATAGAAAACTAGTATAAAAGTATAAAAAACGGATAACAAAAACGTTTTTCGTACAAAGATAGCTTTCTGATGTATATTTTCAAGGACAGGTATACTATATAGTTGACCGATTTGGATCAATCTTGGTGGAACTGTGAAATAACATAGAAAATCCACAAATACCAAGTCTGGAGACACCTTCATTGAAGACAAACCCGTTTTTTTTTACTAAATCTTGCTAATCGATCGATTGTTCCTATGACAGCTATATGCTATAGTCATCCGATATGGATTAAACTTTGTAGAATTGTGTAAAAGTATAGCAAAGAAGTAAATGCCAAATTTGAAGACGCTACCACCGAAAATAGAATAGTTTTTCTTACAAAAATAGCTTTTCTGATGTATATCTTGTATGGCAGGTATGCTATATAGTAGACCGACTTTGATCAAACTTGGTGGATCTATGAAATAGCATAAAACACTTATATAAACGAAGTTTGAAGACGCAAGTGTAAAAACTAATATGATTTAATTGCTAAAACTAGTTTTCCGAACGATCTATCCTGACAGCTATATGCAACATATTTTGATCGAACTTGGTGGAGTTATGAGAAAGCATAAAATATAGATAAGCAAAAAGTTTGGAAACAATAGCATTGAAAAGAAACAACTTTTTCTATCTAGAACTATATTTTTCACCTTTCTTTTCTATGGTAGCTATGCTATATAGTTTTCCAATATAGATCAAAATTGGTGATACTATACAAATGCCTGTATAACTAAAGAAAACGAAGTTTAGAGAAGTGTTCACTAAAAACCAATAAGATTTTCTTACTAAATCTAGTTATACGAACGATTTTTTCTATGTTGGCTGTATCAAATAGTTATACGATATGGATCAAATATTGTAGAATTGTGTCAAAGTATAGAAAATTGGTAAATGCCAAATTTGAAGAAGATTTCATTGATAACAGAAAAGTTTTTCAGACAAAGACCGCCTTTTTCATGTATATCTTCCACGGCAGGTAAACTATATAGATGTCCGATTTTGATCAAACTGGGTGATATTATAAAAATGACTTAACAACTTTTAAATACGAAGTATTTAGACGCTTCCATTGAAAACCAAAAGGTTTTTCCCATTAAAACTAGTTTTCGATAGATTGTTCCTATGGCAGCTATATGCTATAGTCAACCGATTTTGATCAAACTTTGTGGAATTGTACCAAAGTATAGAAAATTAGTTTATGCCAAATTTGAAGAGGTTTTCATTGAAACCCAAAACCAACCGATCGTTACAATGGCAGCTAAATGCCATAGTCTTCCGATTTTGATCTCTGAAAGTAGACTTTTCTTATCCACCTTCGGCCGACGCATCTATTGCCTCAAGTACCTTTCATCTGCTTCCCAATATTAAACGCATTTACTGAAGCCGCTTTAAGTGCTTTAAACTGCTTTTCGCCAGCCCTCTTAAACCCTCCGGCGGCATGCAAAATGAGACAAAAGCGAAAGAATCACAACGTGACGGTTTTTAAGAATACTGTAGCCGCGGCTGCTGCCCACCCAAAATAGGCGAGCACACACATCTCCCATCCAGTTCCTGACGTCATTTATATCTTTATATCGAAGGCCATAAATAAGTACATGACTTGTTTACGTTTAAAAATTGATAAATAAAATCCACGGGCAAGAATAATAGCCGCAAGGATTACAGAGCGAAAACAATTGCGGCCCAGAGTACACACACACACACACACCAAAGCAAAACCCATCATAAAGGAGGCAGCATCTGAAATTGGAGTTCCTCCACCAGTTGGGGAGAGCTTCAGCCCATTCATATTAATCCCTGGAAGTCGACTTAGTTGAAAAGTGATAGCAACACGGAGACAATAGCACGGAAACAAAACAAAAACAATTTATAATTGAAATCAGTGTCAGGACAGCTACAACAGACCACGCTGCAGTCCGCGCTGCCCGGCACTTAAGTTGAACGGCTCGGGGAGAAAGTGCAAGATGCTGGAAAAAAGTGGGAAGCGGGATGGAGAAGGGGCCGGAATGGTACACACAAATTAGCTAATGCTAAATAAAGCCAAGCCAATTTCTGCACCAGGGGAGGAGCCCCAGCGGGCATAGCCTCCGCAATTGGGTCAGCTAACATTTGGAGCAAACGGCAAGTGCGACGAGCCGTGACGCCAAGTCAAAAATATCCAGCTAAAGCTGAAATGTGAAATCATTCTTACCCGAGTTCTGTGGCCACACTTGGTGCATATTGCTTAGTGGACTAATTGATGGATGTTTGGTAATTCGAAATTGAATGGGCATCTTTTGGCCAAGGAGACATCTCGGTCAAAAAGGGACCAGAAAGTTATGCAATGAAGGTTGTGTGCCACAGTATTTTCCCCATAATCTCTGTTCTGCCTGTTGCTCTTAAACTTACAGAGTGTCAGATCAATAAGAGGAGCCAGCTGCTGACAGTCTATCATAATTGAAAATTAATGCATGCAGAAAATGTGACCCAAGGAGCACACACACAACACAACATAGACATGGCCAGGATGTATTAGGGCCTAGCGCAACCCACGTACCATTCACACTCAATAACCAGGCTATTTTTAAGGGGTACTATGAATGGGTATACGGGACAGAGGAGAAGTAGCACAGCGGAGAGGTAGTACTTTTCGAGTACTTTGCAGCGAGAACTGAGTATCGACGTCTGAGCATCAACGTCGGAGCCTCGAGTGCAAAGTGTTGAGTTTGAAATACTGAGTATCGAGTACTTAGAATCAAGCACTGAGTATCTAATACTAAGTACCGAGTATCAAAAGCGTAGTTACGAGTACTTAATTTTGAGTATTGGGTACTGAGTACCTAATACTGAGTAACTTCTACCAAGTATCGAGTTCTGAGCTTCGAGTATTGAGTAATTGAGCTTTAAATACTGAGTATCCAGTTCTTAGAACCAAAAACTAAGTATCGAATACTGAGTATTGAGTACGTAGAATCAATCACAGTATCGAATATTGAATATCGAGTACCGAATACGTAGTTACGAGTAGTTAGTACCGAGTATTGAGTACTGAGTAGCGAATACTAAGTAACATATACCAAGTATCGAGCTCTGAGTATCGGGAATTGGGTACCGAAAACTGATAATCAAGTTCTTAGCATCATGTTCTTAGCATTGAGTATGGAGTACTGAGAATAGAGTATATAGTACGATTACTTAGTATCAAATATCGAGTACTGAGTACCGACTACAGAGTTGGAGTAATGTGATTCGAGCACCGAACACCGAGAACTTAGTATTGGGTTACAAGTACTAAGTATCGAGTATTGAGTAATGATTACCTAATACTTAGTATGTTATACAATGTTTCGAGTACTGAGTACCGCGTACTGCGCATCAAGTTCGTAGCATCATGTACATGGCATTGAGTGTCGAGTACTGAGTATGGATTACAAAGTATCGAGTACTCAGTATCGAATATCGAACACTGAATAACGACTGCTGAGAATGTTATACTGAGTTTAGAGTACTGAGTATCGTGAACTGAGTATCGCCGTCAGAATATCGAATACTGAGTATTTAGTACTGAGCATTGAATTCTTAGAATCGAATACTTTGCATTGATTTAGGTGTACTGAGTATCGAGTACTTAGTGTTGAGTTCGTAGAATCAAATACTGAAAATCGAGAACCGTATTCTGAGTATCGCTTATGGCGCAACACACACTCACAAGTAAATGAATGTAGGAGCACATCTTATGCAGAATGTTTCACATGAACTCCTCGTAAGTGTTAAGCCACACACATATTTTTATCATCGAGTCGGTAAGCTAGCACTATAACACCTGCAATTCGCCTTGCAGACATGAATGCGACTCTTCTCAAAGTTTTCTTTCGCAGTATTGCTTTAAACAATCGCCGAGGGACCAAAGTGCTGTCTAACTCGAACTCACGACGTCCACGTTTTAAGGCGACGCTCTACCGTCTGCATCACGGGGCTTTTTGCAAGCTGAGAGCTCAGCTAATGATTTCTTACCGCCCAGTAGTGTCACATATTGGAAACTTCATACTGAAGGGAGATAAGGCGATGTTGCCTACTTCCTACTGGAAGAATCGCATTTTGATCTAAGACAATGAAAAACAACATTGACTGGGTAATACGTAGACGCATACGTATACGTAGTTGCAAATGTTAAAAAATTTCTTTGAGTTTCTAAAAAACTACGTATACGCAACGTTTCAAGACAATGAGCTTTATGCGCTCAAGGGGAGCAGATATATCAGACTAATTCGATATCAGAGCTCCTCCAGCTCTAACCAAAATTGATTAAAAAAATGGATTTTTAAATAAACATTACAAAAAATGCCAGACTTGGAATCTTTCGGTACAATTTTAGAAAAATTCAGTAGTAAAAGCGCCTTACGTCAGCCACGCTTGTCTTATGTATTGTGTGCGTACATCAGGATATTCGAGGTCAATCGAGCAGGAACTTATCTAGTATATAGCACTTTCTATCGCTGATGTGTAACAATTGGATGAGTTTTGAACGCTTGGAAGTGGCTGTCTAAAGTTACCCGAAGGGAGTACCAAAGTGCAGCTGTAGCTATTCAGCCATTGACTTTCATATCTTTGAGTGTTCTGTTTAACGCCTAAGGAGAATTTTGGTGTGCCCTAGTGCATTCATCCCAGATGATAGCTTTGCGTTAATTTAGTAAGAGAGGATGTAAGTTTATTGAGCCGGGCGTAACGCCATCTGTCATTTAACAACATTAACAATTTCGTTGTGTTTGAAGTACGATCGATGGAATGAATGGATGAATCAACAATAGAAAGTGGTAAAACTGACTGATAATTAAGACACAGACTAAGTTTTTTGAAGACGCTAAGATTGTATAAAGAAATGCATCGAAAAATGGGAAAAAATTAAGCAAAATGCATTTAATTTTGCGTATTGAAAAAAGAAAACCAAAGAGAACTTCTTTACACAAATGCCTTCAGGTATTGTAGTTCTACATAATTTAAATACCAAATACATAATATCTTTTCTTGGTCATCCTCAAATCGTAAGCTTCAGTTCATGATAACCAAAAAGCCAGCAACTAAATCTTATTGGATCGCTGGTGGCACAGTTGGCAGCCTGAATAACTAACTAAATGAATAAGGCGATATCGATACAACGCTTAAGGTATCCCCTATTCGTACCTTAACTTTGGTCTTCATTTGGTTTTCTCTTCCAAGCTTTTATTTACGGTTTTTTTTTTTTGTTGAATTTTCCCTTATTTTCTTCACTTCACTTCGCTTCACCAATAATTGAATAATTCTGACATGAAAAATGGCACAAAAGCCAAGAAAAGGGACCCGGACCGGGACCACACGTGGCAATCAACTGGAAATGCTAGAGACGTTGGAAAATTTTCAAATGCAAATGTAAACTTTTCTATTAAGAATATCCATTGAAATTTACTTTCCCGCAAATCCAATTGCACTGCCAATGGCCGAAGAGGGAACCAATTCATTCAGTTGAGGAGGTTTATTTATTTGAAATTAGAAACTGCCAACTGTTCCCAAAAGTGGTCATTAATTAAGAGGTCCTTGGACAAGTGGAAGCTATGGGATTGTGTAATGACTGCAGTATGGTTACAAATAGCTGCTGCTCGTTGGCCAGCGGGCGTGTGGATTGCGGTGTGGATTGGGTAAATGATTGTGTCGCCATTCAATTGAGGTGACTGAAGACTGCCACAAATTAAGTAGCATTTTAATACCTTAAACCGGTTTTTGGCTAAACATTTTCGTATCGAAACGGTGCTTCATCATTTAAGTTATTTGACCAACTTGGATGTTTGCCAAAAACAAACATGGAAACTTTTTCTTTCTGCTGGCACGACCTTGACTGCAGTGTGCCTGCAACTGTCGGCCACTCACTCACACAGCCGCACACACACTCACACACACACACTCTCTCCCAGACACACACACACATGGAACAAATTGTTTGAGCAAAAGTTGTTAAAGTTCTTTTATGTTTGATGCGAAAATACCAGTCAATTAATTACAGACAGCTGTGTATGTGTGTGTGTGTGTGACTGTGAGTGTGCGAGTGTGTGTGTTTGCTTTCGCCCTTTTGTGTAGCCTACAATTTGGGGCCATGAATCGAATTTACCACATGTGCGCGAATAAATAAGCAGCTGAATGAACAGTTGATGAGGTCAAAATGATGGCTTCGGTCAGCAGCAAGGCCATCGTGTTTTATAACCCAGACACAGTCGCTTGTCTCAATCCCCGTCCCCTCCCCCCGTGGCGCTCCACTACTTACCGTAAACTGCTTGGCCAGCAATTAGCAACATTAACAGGCACCAGGATTGTGGAAGTGCCTGGCATTGGCGAAGGTTAAACCTCTGGTCCTGCTGCTGCTTCTGCTTACGTTCTTGGCTCCTGTTTTGTCTCATTTTGTGTGCGCTATGGCCGGTTGCAGCCGCTGCTGTTCGGAGAAGAGAAGAGAGAGAGAGAACGGCCGCAAATTAAGGGTAAGTGAAATTGATAGGCAAAAAGGCAAGAAAACACCAAAATGTAGTTATTAAAAGTGAAATTAGAACCAAATTATCAGTTTTAAGGGGCACGTAGCTGCATTGAGTAACCTGCCAGTTTTCGATAATCAGTTCACAATTCTCGGCATAGCAGCGATGGGCAAGCCCTTGCTGCCCCAATGCTCCCTGGCGCCACGCAGAGTCATTAAAAATTGCCTGCCTTCTTGGCGACGCCGCACACAAGGAGACAGAACGACCAGTGCAATTGTTTTGCTTCGGCTTGCTTTTTGGTCTCTTGGCTTGCTTCCAAAGTCGTACTTTGCTGCCCACCACTGGTCTATAGCCAGTCTAAGTACTCATCACTCAGTATTCTCACTACTCAGTTACTCAGCACTTGATACTAAGTACTCTTTACTCAGTACGCGCTACTCGTTACTAGGGACTCTATACTCAGTACAAACTACTCAGTATTTAATCCAAAGTACTCAATATATAATACGCGATACTTAGGACTCGATATTCAGTATTCGATACCCAGTACGCTATAGTCAGTACTCACTTTTCACTTTCGAAACACAGTACTCGATACTCAATACTCAGTACTCGATACATAGCATTCGATACTTAGTACTAAATACTCAATATTCGATACTCAGTACTCTACACATAGCATTCGATACTCGGTACTTGGTATTTAGAGCTCGATACTCCGCATTCAATACTTAGTACTCTATAGTCGGTACTTAATACACAGCACTCTATACTTAGTATTCGATACACAATACTCAATAAACAGTACTCGATACTCAGTACTCTATATTCAGTTTTCGAATCTCAGTACTCGATACTAAGCACTCGCCCCTAAGAATTCTAAGCACAGTATTCGAGTACTTAGTAATCGATACTTGATACTCAAAATCCAATACGCAGTACTCACTAATTATTTTTAGAACACATTACTCGATACTCAATACCCAGTACCCGCTAATTTGTATTCGATACTTTGTAATCTGTACGCATACTCGATGCAGTGAAGTCGATATCCCATTCCTAATATTATATTTAGTACTCGATACTTAGTAGTCGATACTTTGTATTTGATTCTCAGTACTCCATAGTACTCCCAATCACCAAGATTTATTTCTGCAGCGCAAGAAATCCAAAAGATTCTTCCAGGCAGATATTCTGAGATCAAGTTTTCGTTCAAAGGACTCGTGCCTGGTGAGATTTAAGACAGCCATAACCTTAAGCTCCAAGTCTCCATTATGAGATGCAAACAGACTAGAATATTCTGACTTCGATTCTTCAGCTTCGAAGATTCTCAGAGCATAATATCCATCCAAGCTTAACTTGAGCTGTTAGGAAAGGAAAAAAGAAAGCGTTCTACCAAATGGAGAGGAAGACTTGGAACTTTGAAACAAATGCTCAGGTGCAGAAGAGAATGAATGAAACACTACAAATTTGAATAATGACCCAACCAACTATGAAGGAAATTAAAAACTAAAATAATTATACAACACATTTCTAACCCATTTTGATTGTTTGGTTGGCAACTCCCCAAGGAAGTGACCTAACACAAAAGTTCGGTCAGACCCGTTAACGTTTGGACTGTATGCAAATTGTGCGGTGGATAGGCTGTAACTGTTATTTTTCTTACCGCCCGTCCCCCCCTGCAGTACTTAACGCCACGAGGCCGTTGCCTAAGACAACCGAGGCGCAAAAAATGCGAAAACATGCAGAGAGACCGAACCCCAAAGGGGGAGAGCTGAATCGGCAGACGAGGCGTGTAATCAAAGTGTCTGAATATCAAAGATTCGGCTTGAAGGAAGAGCACAAGTTATGCATAAATTTTGGACGCCAAGTCGACTGGGCTCAAAATCAATACAGGAAATAAATTAGTTTTGCCTCAAAAGCAGCACCAGAGCATAACAACGCACAAAAACAAGTCCTTTAGGTGACAATGTGTTGGTGGCATTGTTTTCCATTTTACCGCCGGAGCCAGAGCGAAGCCACAGGACACAAGGAGGCACCACGAGAGCCTAATAATAGCCGCACATCAAATTTTATTAGCACGAGAGTAGCAATTCAATTGGGTCATGCTTTATGGCGCCAAAGGACATGCGATTTTAAAGTAAAATATGTGGGTCAACCAGCCACCTGGATGGATTGTGAGTGCGAGTCATTTTTTCGAGATGAATATTAAAACCAATGATGGCACAGAAGGATGTCAAAAAGTACTTATTGATTTCGTGGCACAGCCAGCTGTAAACTACGGAACCTGTTATCTTATGTGCGGAACAAGTCGGACAACGAAGTAACAGAAATCAGTATAGTCTTAGCTTGGAAAAACTTGTTGTTTGGAAAGGAAACGTCTGGAAATTCTGCAGATAATTATTTTTTATACCTTCTCATAGCTCTACAAAGTTTGGTCGACATCGAATGACTTTAGCATGTAGCTGTAATAGGAACAGTGGGTCGGAAAACTAGTTTTTAGATAGAAAAACTTCGTATTTAACAGTTTTGTTTGCTTTTTTGTAGCTGTATCAAGTTTTATCAAAATCGGAAAAGTATTAAGTATAACTGCCATAGAACAGGTAGGTCGGAAAACTAGTTTTAGCGAGAAAAACTTTTTTGATTTCAAAGGAAACGTCTCCCAACTTCATATGTATAGATTGTCAGCACTTTTTTACCATTCCATCAAGTTTAATCCAAATCGGGATACTATATAGTTTAGCAGCCATAGAAAAGGTAGGTCGGAAAACTACTTTTAATTATAAAATCTTTGATGCTTTCAAAGGAAACGTTTTCAAACTTCGTGTATATAAATTTTCAGCACTTTTTCACCATTCCACCAAGTTTCATAAAATCGGAATTCTATATGGTATAGCAGCCATAGAAAAGTAGTTGAAAAAATTGTTTGTTTGCTAAGAAAACGTTTTCAAGCTCCTTCTTTTCAGTTTATTATAATTGTTTATAGTTTTATTGAGTTTTATCAAAATCGGATATGTATCAAGTATAGCTGCCATAGAAAAGGTAGGTCATAAAAGTAGTTTCAGTTAGAAAAACTTTGCTGTTTTCAAAGGTTTTCAAACTTCGTGTATATAAATTTTCTGCGCTTTTTCACTATTCCACCAAGTTTCAGAAAAATCGGAATACTATAAAGTATAGGTGCCATAGAAAAGTTAGGTCGTAAAACTAATTTTAGTAAGAAAAACTTTCCTGTTTTCCAAGGAAACACTTTCAAACTTAAACTTTAAGAGTTTTTTATGATTTTCTATAGTTCCATTAAGTTGTATCAAAATCGGACCAGTATATAGTCAAGCTGTCTTGGAAAGGATAGGTCTAAAAAACAGTTTCAGTGAGAAAAACTATTGCGCTTTCAATAGAATCGTCGTCAATAGATAGCTTTCTTAGAAAGAATGAGTCGAAAACTAGTTTTAATAAGAAAAACTGTTTTCTTTTTAATGGAAACGTTTCCAAATTTCCATCTTATATATAGGTTTGGTATATGTCGGATAGAGGTCGAAATAATAATCTTACAGCCATATTCTCAATTCCACTTCCACTGAAAGCTTGTGATTTAAAACCGCTTTTTGGACTACTTTTGATCTATAAATCACAAACCTTATGCGGAAATGGAATTGAGAATACAGGGCTGTTGGTAAGAAAAACCTTTTTGTTTTCAATGGAAATGTCTTCAAAAATATGGCATTTATACATTTCATAAGCTTTCTCAGAAAGTTTCATCAAAATCGGATGATTTTCGCTTATAGCTGCCATAGGAACGATAGTGAGAAAAACTTTTTTGTCTTAGAGGCTTGTCATTTCGTTGGTGTTGGCAACTTTATGTCAATGTCTTTGAGCCGAATTCATGATTTCCCTTCGACTGTTGCTTGGCTTTCTGATTTGCTGGCTTCTTGCGTGTTCTGGTCTGGCACTGATTTAAATTAAATTCTCCATAAACAAGCAAACAGAAGCCGAGGACGAAGAAGAGCAACGGCAAGAGCTCTGTCAAGACAAGAAAGTTCAAAAAAAATAAATGGAAGCAAGTAATCACAGAGAGAGGGAGAGCGTGAGGGGAGGGGGCAGAGCAGAGCAGCATCAGAAATAATTGTATTAAAATTGCACAATTTGCCTAAAAATCTGCAGCACAAGTAAAGCATACACTTAGTATTACATAAATATTGAAACTTCATATTTTTCATAATAATTTATTCCTTTCCCCCGGAGTGGGCAAACTTCATAGTGTCGAAAGCAGCAACATTCCTCTTCTTCTCTGTCTAACTTGTTAGCCATTTTGCTGTCGACTTGCCTGGCATATAAATACAATACACTCTCCGTGCTGCAGCATTATAGTGGCTTAGCGCCAGCAGAACTTGGGCTAATTCATGCGCCCCGGCACGCCGGCTGCTTCATTAAAACCAAACTGCGAGGACTTTTCGTTTCCCTCTCTTTTTTTGTATTTTTTAAAGCCTTTTCGCTCATTTATCAACTGATAGCCCAAAAGTTTGCGTGTGCCGAGCATAAAAACTAACTTGAGCTACTTAAAGTGAACTTAAAAACATGAAACAAGTCCCCAGCGACGCGGCGAGCGGCAGCAGCGCGGGACATGGCACTGAAAGCAAAGTTGAAGTTTAAGTAAATACCAGAGCAGGCAGCCGAGGCAGAGCCGGAACACTTCTCAATTCGGGCGGGGGCAGCTGAGGCACGCTGAACGATTTCAAAATTCAATTTGCAAAGTTGAAAGCTAATGATGACGCAAAACTAAGTGGCCACTTGATTTGACAAGCACTGGGGCAGTACACCTCAGCATCCGCAACTAAAGAGCTTCGTTGGGGCAAAACAAAAAAAGAGAAGCTGCCAAAAGGGAAGTTTTATAAACGAAGCTGTAACATGCGACCTACCCACCTGCATGACAATTGCAAAACGTAAAAAGTGAAGGCACACCTCTCCTTCACAGCCAATAATCGTGTGGTGAAAGGAATTGCATGCAATGACACAGCAATTAAAAGATGTCAGAAAGTGGACGGAGGGGAAACACTTTCGACCAGAGGTGAGAGGCAATATGCTATAGCTATCCGATTTCAATCAAACCTTGTGGAATTATGCAAAATCTTAGAAAACTCATAAGTGGAAAGTTTGAAGAGGTTTCCATTAGAAACAAACAAGTTTTTCTCACTGAAACTAGTCTTCCCAACGATAGTTCCTATGACAGCTATTTGCTATAGTCTTCCGATATTGATCAAACTTTGTGGAAATGTAAAAAATCTTAAAAAACTTCTAAAAGGAAAGTTTGAAGCGGTTTTCATTAGAAACAAAAAAGTTTTTCTCAGTAAAACTACTTTTCCCTATAGTCATCCGATTTTGAATAAACTGTGTAGAGTTGTATGTGGTGCAGCGGGTAGTGTGTGTATGCCTTTAAGCTTTATAAACTTATATAACCGGTCACCTTCACCAGCTATTGGCGTCAGCTTCCAAGTACTAGCCGGCCAACAACAAGTGCCCAAAATGAAGCATACTTTTGGGCTACCCAAATAGGTAAATTAAGTTGTTAAAGTGGCCAAATTGGGCCTCCATCAGACCCCCAAAGCACTCGATTTATTGGTATCCTCAAAACGTACGTACAATGCCGTCGGCCCGTACAAAACGTAAGCCATAAAATGAATTTTTATGCCGCATTTTCGCAATGCAGGATAACAACCCCAGCGGATCGTTGCTCTGCGAGTGCTGCCGCTACCTTTTGCCCTCTAACAACTAAATATGAATGCCTTTTTTGTTGTTTCCATTTTGCTTCGGTCGGTGCAGCTGCAGTTTTACGAAACCAGAACCAGAACCGACACATTTACACATGTAAGTGCATAAAAAATGTTTATGAATTTCGGTTTATGGCGCGTAAAACACGCCAATAAATGTACCCAGGCATTAAAATGCCCTTTTTGCCGCCTCCTCGCCTTCGCTCCCAGTGGGCACCTTCTCTTTGGACTGCCGCACTAATAAACAATCAGAAATGGGCATAAAGTATGTGGAATCAGGGCCGCTCCTCTGGCTCCTTTGGCTCCATACTTATTTGCCGGAGGTGTTAGTCGCCCCTTTGGCGCGATTCTTGTGGGCTCTTTGAATATTTATGCAAAACACATTTCGTTGTTTTTCTTTCGGTTCTTCGTATGTTTGTATTGTATTCCAAGTGCGCTCTAATGCACTTTACGACACTTTATGGGGCAGGGCGATGGGAATGGGCACCAGCATATGGCATCTGAGTGAGTTATGGCAAATTGATGAGAACACACACACACACACACAAATGTGTGTAGCCCTAGGATACGAACTGAGTCAACACAAAAAATATTAATTAGTTTCCAAAGAAGCACAAATACTCGCACCGAAAGTCAAATAATGGCAAGTTTACAACAGCAGCAGCTCGGGCATGGAGAGGTGGCCAAAGAGTCAAATAATATTGGGTTCAATACCACACACTAACCTGTGCTGTCGAAATGGGGAGGTGTTTTAAAAGGGCAAATGTCATCTTAATTACCTTAAAGGGCTTATTTCAGGGTTTTTCGATGTGAAACAACTTTAACCGCTCTATAATCAATGCCAAACGGTGTTAGAAGTCGGTCAGTCTCGATCCAAGGACGAAAGCATTGACCTGGGTAGCGATTTTTCAATCCTCGAGAGAGCTTTCCTGATACCAGCTGAACATTTGAGCTCCACATAGACCTCCATCGGATCATATCAAGAAGAACCATATTGAAACCATATCTTGAAATCTGAGATTAAATGGGGCTCGTTATTCGAACTACATTCAATGCGAAAAGGATTGCTTCGAAAATGACCCAGAAACAAGCTTTTTAAATACGGACTATTTGTATTTTGTTAACGAGCTTTTTGATCTTCAAACTAGCAAGATGGCTCCGGGTCAGCAGATTTTGTCGATTGACTGCATATCAGCAGCCGCCTCCTCATGCCAGCATTGCTATGACTGTTTGGGGATTCCAAGGCAGCATCAGCGCAAAAATCTACACCAAAGCTCATATGCTGATTGGGTATGTGTATGTACCCATTTAGCCTCACTGTAACTGTATTCTTTTCCACACCACAATGCGTAAAGACTTCTGAGTATAGAGTATTAAGTATCGAGATCAGAAACTGATTGCCTAACTAATGAGAGTACTAAATATCGAGTACTTAGTATTCAGAACTTTTTATCGAAAACTGAGCATAGAGTATCTGGCACTGAGTATCGAATACTTAGCATTGAGTAGAGTACTTAGTATCGAGCATTGAATACAGAATACTGAGTGTTAAGAAGTTATTCACGAATACTGAGTATCGAGAACAGAAAACTAAGAGTCTAGTATCGAGTACTTAGTACTAGAAACTTTGTTTCGAAAACTGAATATCGAGTACTGAGTTTCGAGTACTGAGTTTTGAATACTTAGTATCAAGTACTCAGTATTGGGTAACTGAGTATCGAGTACTGAGTATCAAGTACTGAGTGTGGAGTACTGAGAGTCCAGTACACAAACACGATTATAAAATACTTATCTCTAAGTATCGAGTAGCCAGTACTGAGTATAGAGTATTAAGTATCGAGTACTGCGTTTCGAGAACAGAAAACTGAGTATCTAGTACCGAGTATCGAGTACTTAGTACATGTAACTTTGTTTTAAAAGCTGAGTATCGTGCACTTAGTATCGATTCCTAAGTACCGAGTATTTAGAATCCACAACTGAGTAACGAGTTTCGATTACCAAGTATTGAGTACCTGTGCCGAGATCTGAGTATCGGCTATGAAGTATCGTGACCTAGGTATCGAGTTGAGAGAATACGGTTATAGAGTACTGAGTACTAAGTATCGAGTAGCCTATACTGAGTAAAGGGTACTTAGCAAAGAGTATTTTGTATCGAGCGCTGAGTATAGAGTTATAAATATCTAGTTGTGAGTATGGAGTATAGATTAAGGGTGGGTTCAGACACACTGACAGGCTGTCAGATTTTTGTATGCCAGTTATCTGGCAGTCTGTTCAGACTGAGTAAAATACATGGGAATATTGACAGAGTTCCCGGAATATTTGTAAATGGCAAACCATTCAATTGGTACCGCTCTGGCAGGTGCTCACACATGTATGGCAGCAACTGGCATCGATAAGAACCCTTACACACACACACAAGTAAGTGAAAGGCGGAGCACATCTTTTGTGAGCCACACTAACACCTATTTCTTGGGAAATATCGATGAGGTCAGCAACTTCAATGACCCTAAAGTCTATTGAAACTTTCTTTTAAAGTCTAAAATGTAGTTCCGGTAGAAATCCAATCTCTAAGTCAACGAATTCCCCTACAAGACTCACAAAATTCTTGGAGGTATCACCCAAGTGCTTGAGGCCCATGCATAAGCGTAATTGTTATACATGGTTGTTACGTATACGCCGCATTGGCCTCATGCATATGCAAAAGACGCTTGACGGTGTCTGTGCGTGTGCGTGTGTGTGTGTGGGTGACACTGATAAGCGCATTATGAGCTTGACTGGATTTCGTGGATGGGGAAGTCGTCCCCTACCCTCTCTCCCCTCTCTCTGAGTGCCTGATAATTGCCCAAACAAGAGAAATGGATAAGGTCAAAGAGGACATCTTCAACCCATCACCCGATGTTATGGCTGCACCTGCCGCTCACAATTGAAGTTATGATGGCAGCCAAACATCCGCCAAGTCCTTTGTGCCATCTCATGGCCTACGGACCATGAAAATTGTTTTCATTTCATTCCCAATTATTATTTTTATGTGCATTCATTGTCTACGCACACGGCCCGTGCGTGATTTTATGGCCGAAGTGCTGAATCAGCTAGCGGAAAACAACTTGGAGTCGTATGCATTTGATTAATTTGATCAACTTTTCGGTCATGTCAATTACCCACTTCGATATTAACAGCGGCTGCCATTTCACTGTTCAGTGGCCACTCGCACTCCACCCACAGCTAATCCGGCACATGGTACGTGTCTTGGCGGGAATTGAAACAAATTCGAACATGGGCCGGGCCAAATTGCTTTGACTTTGACTTTGTTGACAAAGCACAGTGGTCCACGCAGGGCATCCACTTAGTAGTGCTGACACTCGAGTGAGCCGGGTCCTTGGCAGCCACAACCACTGTGCGCTTAAGAGGCGATGAAATTAGCTTTCCCCCCGCCCACCAGAGCCATCTTCATCTTCATTGTGAGACGACGACGAGGACAACGACAACGACGTCGGCAGTTCAAGTGGCGCTAGATAAATGTTAAATTCATGTCTGGCGGGCGCCCAACGTTATTAGTCCCCTCCCGCCGGCCGCCTCCCGTGCCCGCGCTCGCTTCACCCCAAAAAAGTACACGCTTTAGTGCACATTAAGACTTGTTTACGAATTTGCTTCAAACATGAAATTAATTTGTAAAATTTCGGAAATTTCCTCAGCATCGGCATCGGCATTAGCAGCAGCAGCAGCTGGCGACAAGTGAAGTGAATTTGTGGGTGTGCCAAACATTGCCACATGCACGCACTTTAATTAGTTCCTTCCTCTCGCCCGGAATCCAGCAGTTGCTAGGGCTGCCAACCGGGCCTCGAAAACATATTGCCCACGTGCCCATGCCTCCCCGATCTGATCAGCAGGTCCACACACACGACTCCATCTACTACGCATTCCAATTTGGTGTCCAACACTAAACAATAAAAGTTGGTGAAATTGACCCGAGCAAGAGAAAACGAAATGGAACTTAGAAAACATGCGCAAATGTCAACTCAGTTTATTCAAACGGAAACTTCGTTAGATTCGCATCTCCTCAAAGCGAGTCATATTAGAGTAAAAGTTTTAGAGCAGAGATGGAATTTTGTAGCTTTGCATGTGCATGACCATACAACAAAGAGTTCGGAGTCGGACTTTTAAATGAAAGTGGCCAATCGAATCTGCTTACACTTAAAGTGGCCCGGCCAGGGCATGGAGGCAAGCCAGATTTGATTCACTAATGGAGAGACAGTCTCATGAAGCTGGTAAGAGGCGGAGGCCAGACATGCATGGGACAAAAACTTCAAACATCAGAACTATTTATTGATCCGCCAGAGAAGTGGTAAAGACGGAGTGAACGATAGTCAAGTTATGAGCAATAGAATGTGCGCTATAGCAGTGCAGTTGGTGCAGACCGACCTTCTACTTGTTTATTTTCAGAAGACTTTATTGAATAACGAGAGCGTAAGTTGTAGTTGGCCCTGCCCGACTTCGAAATACTCGTTACTCAGGGCAATTAGTGTTTAATAACCTCATGCGGCTCAGATAAGTATGCAACGTTTTGTTAACTCTGCCATTTATTATCCGATCATTATGAAAATTTGCAAGATTGTAGATTTTGGCCACATACACGAAACTTTCAAATCTGAGCTCGATATCTTTAAAAATGTAGCAGATTTTTAACATTTTATTCAATTGTTGACAATACTAGTCTGTATTTAAAATGTGGTGGTTCTAGCTCTTCTAGTCTCTGAGATCTAGGTGTTCATACAGATATACGGACAGACGGACTCGGCTATATCGACTCGTCTTTTGATGCTGATCAAGAATATATATCCGTTATGGCGTCGAAAATGCGTTACAAACATATGAACAAAAGCAAACTTGCAACAAGTCGATTTCAAGTACGACTTAAGTCAATTTAGGGCCTTTTTGATTTGATGCTACTAAGGGTTTGAGTCGAGTTCGGATAACAAGGTAAAATCAATTCTATGTGGTATAAAGTCGGGATCAAGACAAGAATTCCGGGATTAAAACATCCGATATACAGTCAATTCTGTTCGTACTTTGGTATGGTTTTTTCAAGGCAAGTTACTTCACAGCTGGCGCCAATAGCTTTCAAAGGTGACCGTCTATATTTGTTTTTAAAGAAAAAACTTGTTTATTAGGCACCTAGACCACACCCGTAGGTGAAGTTCCTTTTCGGATACCATCTCGCAAAAACGAAGTGTATTTTGCTTCGTCTTACGAATCTATACAATTTCGGGGTTTTTCAAAGGAGCATACCTGCTAGTTCTCAAGGGCAACCAACGGTAGTCGGATGAGGCAATGTATGGGCTATTCAGGTGTGAATGAGGTAGGGTCCGTTTTGACAGGCCGCGCTACCTGTGACCGAGGGTTGTCAAATTGCAAAAATTACCTTGTAGTGCCGTTGCTTGTATACTGACCGTTTTTGCTTCAATGCTTTGCTCAAACGCATCAATTGAGTACGGTAGAGTTGGCTTCTGATGTATTCTTAGCTTTGCTAACACCGCGTCCTATTGGTTCCACCTTGCGTGCACAGTAGTTGACATATTCAGAGTACACAAGACCCATGTGGTCTACACTTCAGCGAAACGACACATACTGAAGAAAGAAGGGCATTTAATGAGGCTTCGAAAAGAAAGTTGATTGCCACATTGCCCGATTCAACAAACCACAAATGACACCACCTTATAAAAATCCTTTAAAACCTATTCGTACAGGTAACACTTAATGCCTTGCTTCAAGTCTCCCCATTTCGTTGTGACTTCCAAATGTTGGTTAAAAGCAGATTACCAGCGATTTAAAACCATTGCATCTTAAAGCCAACCAACAGCTTAGGCAGCTCTTCATCTTGGACTCAACTCAGCTTAGACATCTTCCAGCTGGCAGTTAATGAAACACACAAATACACACACATGTAAACACAGACCTTGAGACCGAAGATGGGACAACAACACGATATTGATGAGCGTGCAAACAAATTGATAGATGCAACAATAATGAAATGAATGGGTTTCTGTCCCCACTCGTTTGTACAGAAAAGTGTTGAATTTGCCTTCCGGCAGCAGGTCGGCAGCAGGTGCCGCCTGTGTGTCCTCCTAGCTCACTCGCCTGCCCACTTAAGCGAAGCAGCTCGAACTGATGAATATCCTCAATCGGGCTAATTGATTCAAACTTTTCACTCTCAACTTAGTTTGCACCTTGCAAATTTGATTAGCTTTTTATATGTGCGCTGGCATCATGGAATTTCTGTCGAACATTTGCCATATTCATTTTTGCATTTTTAAGTATCCAATTCCATTCGCCCACCTGCAGCACACACACACACACACACACATTTCGATAAATGTGTTTGAAAATTCATTAGATTTTTGGTCGTTTCGGTGTCTGGGCATTATAATTTTGTGTATAGTTTTTAATTTTTAATGCCAGATTTTCAAGTGGATTTCATAACGAATTGGGGAATACTCTGTTAGTTAAATCTAAGCCGATATTAGGGATGCCGGATATTCTATTGATAGAACGAATTATCGATATATTTGTCTAAAAATGCGATATATCGTTATCGTACAATTGATGACATGACTATTTTGTGAGCTACATCTAAGTATGAAGACTCTTCCAATCATCAAGACTTTCACAAATTTCATTCAAAATTTGAACTTAACGAAGTTTTCTTCAATCTAAATTCACTTCTTTTGTTTAAAAGTACAATTTATTAATATACTTTTTGATCTATATTTTGCATTCCTGGCTGAGAAGCGTTTCGGTTCGAGTTTTTAAGTACATCAAACCGATCCCAGAACCCCGGATCCTTTAAATTGTTATCATTCCGAAACGGATACACTCGAATTGGAAAATAACCTAACTTATAAAACGTTTACAATTGATAGACCGGACAAAAAACTATATTTAAGGAGCTGAATCTGATCAGATTCGATCCATCATCCCCAACTCCTTTTAGTAATCTTAGCTTATAATTTAATTGTATTACTTAGTAATAAAATTGATCGAAAAGAAGTCATCGAAATATATGGTCACTCTACGAAACCAACTGAAGTAAACCAGAAGTCTTGTTTAAATATTGTGCGGAATTAACCTAAAAGTAAACCTAAAAAACTACCATTTGGAAGAAGCCAACCTCCTATAATTCATTGGTCCTTCGAGCCGGATGGAATCATTTTTTTTGGCGTTTTTTACTGCAACGGCTGTAAGCTAACTGTGTCTTAGTTCTAACAATTTGGCGAAACCGAAATTTCACCGACGAAAATTTGTGAAAAGTGAAGTGCAGACTGCAAAATTGCAGTCAGGAAGTATTCAAGCCAATATTCGTGAATCCAGAAACCAAAGCCCACACTCAAAATATTGATAGGCAGTGGCTTGATGTTAAGGGCGAAATGCCTAATTATGTCCGTAAAAAAGATCCTTATTTGGGTCGCCTGGCGAAATTTCGTTTTTTTAAAACGATTTCCCAAACAATTGGGTCCCACAAGGACTAATGTGTTAGGTGATGTGCATTTTTCTGAGGTAAGTGTAATGAAGGCGATCAAGACTTGCCTCCGAGAATTAACCAGAAAACGCACCTCAAGATGGTGTGGCAAAGAGTTTTAAAGTATGTATCTGTCTACAATCTCAAACTCAATCCATAAGCATTGAAAAACTTTGGGGGATGTGTTATTGGTCTGTTTTATGAACCTCGAAATGCTATTGCAGCTAAATTCTAGGGGTCGTTCAAAAATCAGGGTTTGGAACTGCTTGCGAGCAAGCCACGCGCTGTGCCTCTTTTCGGCTCTCGCTCAAAGACCTGAGCCTCTGTTCGATAGCCGGGAGCCATTGCCACTGCTTCTGGCTCAGAGCTGAGAGCCACACTTCGGGAGCCATGAGCCATCAGCCGACGCTCGGCTCGTGAGGCACAGAAGGCGTTGTGCCATAAATCTGATTGTTTGTGTCATTGTAATACAAAGCCACAAGCCTAGAGCTATGTAGAGCCCTGCATGAGTGAAATCAAAGTGCCCTTTGA
>JAWNNO010004036.1:0-30718 GCA_035044985.1 Lordiphosa fenestrarum
TGAAAACACAAAACTACAAAACAAAACAAAAATTTTAGTTTAATGTATGCTTCTTCGAAACATATATTTATTTTGATAATCTTTTGAGGAAATTAAAATTTCATCTTATTAATCATAATTTCTGATTATAAACAAAAACAAGATGCGGACAGCGCATAGCACAGAAAATCTGAACAGACCTCCAACAGATAGTGTTAGACAGGCAGGTATATGCAATATTTGCGCTCAGCCTCTTCAGGAGATACAACAGTTAGTAACAACTAAATGTGAGCATACGTTCCATAGAGTCTGCATAACTACATACATATCTACTACACGGGAATGTCCTACGTGCAAAGCTCCCATTCAACCAAATGAGGTACGCCCTCAAGAGGCAAGCGGAAGTACAGCAGAAAATAGAGGAGCTAAACCAAAGACGCATTTTACTCGAAGTAAGAACCAAGTGACCTCAGAGTCAGTTCCAGAAACAGTAGGCCGTGACACAGAACCACCTAGCTTGAATACTACTGCTGGCAGACCTCCAAGACAAATTGCTCCTAGATATCGAGGTAATACACAGGGTCGTTGCCTATAGATTATAATCGGATTTTCGAGCATATGGAATCCTTACTTGAGCGAAAGCTGGAAAGCTTTCAACTGCAAATGCACGAGTTGCGTGAGCAGCACCAGAATACTAGCTTACCGGTTAATAACCACAGCAATGTATCTTCACCTCGACCAGGTTCATATGCATCTGCTTCAATTAGACCGGAAAAAGCTACTCAGCTAATTCAAAGTTGGGGAATTAAATACGATGGCGCACAGAAAGGTCCAACTGTGCAAGAATTCTTATATAGAGTGAAAGCACTCACCGCTGATAGCTTACAAAACGACTTTTCTCTCCTTTGTAAGAATTTACACATCTTACTCGTGGGAAGAGCCAGAGATAGGTATTGGAGATATAGAAAGGAAAATCCAATAGTTGAGTGGGAAGAGTTTTATAACGCTTTTAAGAATCAGTATGCGGACAATAAAGACGATGACCTCATATATGAGGATATTCGAGCAAGAAAACAGAAAAAAGGAGAACCTTTCGTCGTTTTCTATGATGACGTGATGATGCTTGCAGCTCGGCTATTCATACCCATGGAAGAGTATCGTCTCGTGCAGTTATTACAACGCAATATGGGGAAAGAATTGCGAGAAGCTCTTTTGTACGTTTCTGTTACCTCTGTAGCCCATTTACGTCAGTTAGTGCAGAAGCGCGAATATTTGTTAGAAGGAATTTGTCAAGGAACGTTTCGTCGTTCAGTTGCCGCGATTGAGGAAGATACTCCTATCTCTGATAAGGAAAAATCTGATCTTGAGATAAACGCTGTCCACCGAGGAGTGAAAACACTCGTGTGCTGGAATTGCGATATTGAAGGACATGCTTGGGACATGTGCTTAAGAGATAGGAACATTTTTTGCTATGGGTGCGGGGCAAAGCAAGTCTATAAGCCTCAGTGTGAAGTATGCCAGCGTCGTGCGGGAAACTTCCATCTGGGACCCTCTATGGGAAACAATCGAGTGGCCCCAAAGTAAATGTTGATTCAAAAAAATTTGCTGTTGGCAATCTCCTGCAAATCCAAATGAGACAAAAGCGAAACCCAGCAGGAACCAATCCCAAAACAAAGAATATCCCAAATTATACCCGACTCGACCGTATCATGAAAGAATGAAAGACTACATTGCAGCTCGCGATAGAATTTTTATCAACTCAGCCTGCAAAAGCGTCCCACAAGACGCATGCGTAATTTTTGGCTAAATGTTACTCGCACACGCAAGTTGCTATTTCTTCAGTGATTAACGAGGCATCAGATGGTCGTATGTACGCTTCTATTTCGTTTTTAAAATTCACAGAACAGGGTCTTCTTGACTCTGGTGCTAATATAAGCTGTATCGGTACAGATTTAGCCAAAATCGATTGGAACTGTCAACCGCAATTCCGTAAAGTGGCATCAATGGTCAAAACTGCTGATGGCCAGAAGCATCCTGTAATAGGTATGATAACAACAAGCGTGGAGTACCAAAAATCGAAGAAACCAGTTACATTTTATATCATTCCTTCTATTGATAAGTAATACTCGGTATTGATTTTTGGAAAACATTTTCATTAGCGCCTCGACTTATATCGGCTATTGAAATGCCTAAAAGCGTTGCAAGTGCAGATGATTCGTCCGACGAAAAGAAATTTCCTTTAAGTGCTGATCAGCAAAGACGTCTTGACGCGGTGATTAGCTTGTTTCCAGATTTTGAGCGACAGGGACTCTGCAAAACGTCCCTAATCAAAAACGAAATCAATGTGGGAAATGGCAGTCCAGTCAAGCAAAGATTTTATCCGGTCTCTCCAGCAGTGGAGAAACTAATGTTTAAAGAGATCGATAGGATGCTTGAGCTTGGGGTGATTGAAAAATCCAGCAGTGCGTGGAGTTCCCCTATGCGTTTGGTAGTGAAGCCTGAAAAAGTGCGTTTGTGCTTGGATGCACGAAAAATAAACGAGTTCACCCAAAAAGACGCATATCCCTTACTCAGTATCGACAGTATATTTGCTAGGCTGCCAAAAGCCAATATAATAACAAAAATTGACCTTAAAGACGCCTATTGGCAGATAGAGCTTACGGAGGAGTCAAAGGCGATTACGGCTTTCACAGTACCGGGGCGACCATTTTACCAGTTTACGGTGATGCCGTTCGGTTTGTGTAACGCTCCGCAAACAATGTGTCGCCTAATGGATGAACTCATTCCGGCGGAGCTGAAACACTGTGTATTTGGATATTTGGACGACTTATGTGTTGTTTCCGAAGATTTCGATACCCATTTGTCGATCCTTATACGTTTATCAGAGCAGTTTCGTAAGGCTAACCGAACCTTAAACATAAAGAAAACGAAATTCTGCGTTACCGAAGTACCTTATTTAGGCTACGTGATGATCTCTACGTGGTGGGATCTCTACGGATCCTAAGAAGCTACAATCTGTACGCAATTGGCCTGCTCCAAGACGCTTAAACAAGCAAGAGGCTTTATGGGAGTCGTCAGTTGGTACAGACGCTTCATTTGTATGGACAGAGGAAGCACAAATAGCGTTTGAGAAACTGAAAGACTTATTGACTTCTGCTCCGGTGCTTCAAAATCCCAATTTTAGTAAAAAATTCTATGTGCATTGCGATGCCAGTGATTATGGCATTGGCGCAGTGCTAGTACAGTTGTCCGATGACGGTGCTGAGAAGCCAGTGGCATTTATGTCCAAAAAATTGAATTCGGCCCAGCGGAATTACAGCGTCACGGAACGAGAATGTCTAGCTGCACTAGAAGCCATAGAACGATTCCGTTGTTACATTGAACTTCAAGAATTTGAAGTAATAACCGATCATGCCAGTTTAGTCTGGCTTATGAAACAACCAAACTTAAAAGGTAGATTGGCAAGGTGGGCAATGAAGCTGCAAGGCTACAAATTCACTGTGAGTCATAGACGTGGTAAAGAGAATGTCGTACCAGACGCGTTATCACGTATGTTTGCAGAAGAAGTCTCCGTACTAGAAGTCATAGGTCCAGAAGTGGATTTAGCTTCGCCAAGCTTCGAGGACGAAGATTATTCGCAGCTGAAAGCCAAATTTCAAGAAGATGAAGCCACCTATCCAGATATTAAACTCTTGGATAAATTTATTTACATTCGAAGACAGCATGACGATGGATCAGAGGTGAGCAGACAATCTAGTTGGAAGTTATGGATTCCAAAAAGCTTGACTAAGGATGTAATCAAAAGAGCTCACGAAGAAATTGTGACAGCTCATGGTGGTATGGCCAAAACCTTGGAACTCATCCGCAGGAATTTTTATTGGCCTGGCATGGTGTCCCAAGTGCGAGACTTCGTTCGCGATTGCGAAACTTGCAAGACGACCAAAGCCCCAAATTACACTTTGAGACCTCCAATGGGAAAAGCAGCTGTATCCTTCAGACCATTTCAACGCTTGTATGTTGACATTTTGGGTCCTTACCCACGCAGCAAACGCGGCTACATAGGTCTGTTGATAGTTGTCGATCATTTGACGAAATACCATTGGTTGTGTCCACTCAAGCAATTTACTGCAAAAGTGATTCAGGAATTTCTACAGGATCATGTGTTTTTTAGATATGGAGTGCCTGAAACTCTGGTGAGCGACAATGGCTCCCAATTCAAGGCCATTGACTTTAACGCGTGGTTAACTTCGCTCGGAGTTAAGCACGTATATACCGCATTATACTCGCCTCAGGCAAATGCCTCGGAACAGGTTAACAGATCCATTATTGCGGCCATTCGAGCATACCTTAAAGATGACCATCGTGAGTGGGATGTCCATATACAAGCCATTAGCTGTGCTTTGCGCAACTCTTATCACTTGAGCATAGGTTGTTCACCGTTTCATGCCTTATTTGGTTTTGACATGGCCACTCATGGGTCTCATTTTCACCTGCTAAAAAAGGTAAATTTGTTGGAAGAGCCAACTAGTGTCCTGCATCGAGATGATCAGTTGCAATTATTGCGAAAAGAATTGCGACAGAACATTGCTAAAGCAGCCGAACACTCGACCAACCAATATAATCTTAGGACTCGCGTTATATCATATAAGGTGGGCCAAGAAGTATATAGACGTAATTTTAGTCAAAGCAATTTTGCTCAAAACAGAAATGCCAAGTTTAATCCCCAATGGATTAAGTCTCGGGTCAGAGAAAAACTTGGGAATTGCTACTATGCACTTGAGAACTTGCAAGGACAACTTCAAGGTACATATCATGGGAAGGACATTCGTCCATAATAATTGTTCTTCAGGTTAATCCTCCGTGCCAAGACACTAGAATTATCCTGTGGTTGTGAGGAATTCGAGTTCGTTATTTTTTTGTATTGTATTTTTGTAGTCAGATTTCATTTGAACTGCAACGGATATTTTGTCATAGCATTTAGCTTGTTAAAAGAAAATGCGCAGTCGCTATCAGCTCTGCGGTCGATATAAAAAAAGGTATCGATATCGATATCTTTATCAACTCTGCCAGATCACGCTGCGCTTGACCAAGCCACATATCCGGAAAAAATTATTTCTTTTCCTCGTGGGTGTCCAAATAACAAGACGTGCTTTCACAGAAAAACCTTAAAGTTGATTGCATCATTTACTGCATCAAAGTTTGCTTCAAGTCTGCATAAATATACAACACGCGCAGGGATAATTCGCCTGTTTTACAAGGCAGACGCCGTCTTATGTCAATTTCGCTGCTGTTTTGCTATCAATTTGAGGTAAGCTAACTAAACTTTCTGGCCCCAGAAGCTAATTTAGTTAACTACTCTTAGTGGCAGACAGAGGAAGGAAAGCGTGGAGCGATTGGCTTTGACCGTTCTAATTCGTGTCCATTCTAACCCCAAATCTTCAAGGTAAATATAAACGCCACAAATGATGTGCGTTTGTCCCAATAGTAATTTGATTATTCAGTCTGATAGCAAAAGGCAGTGAGTGCGTCAGCGCAGCTCCCCTCAGCAAAGTGCTATAATTGCACCCCCCAAAAATTAGAAGAAGGGCGAACGAGGAAGTGCAACAACAAGCCGTGCCAGGCGTCATCAGATTTTGGCAGTGTCTCTGCTTGGCGTCGAACGGCAGACGTACATACATACATATATTGTCGGCCTAACCTCAACGTTCAGCCAAGCTCCGGCAGTGGAGATCAGCCAGCAGTAGCACCTAGCCGAACAGTGTCTGTGTCATCGCGTCCTAATTTTGAGTCTGGGTCGCAGCCACGCCTACTTTAGGCCAGTGCAACTAACTCGCCCAGTGAGATAGAGAGAGATAGCTGATTTTGTGACTCCGGATCGTAGATGTCTCAGAAGAGCCAGGTCGCCTGCATGGCCTGTTACAACTAAGCTTAATAGCTTTGTTTTCATTTTATTTTGGCACAAGTCGTATAAAAATCTATAAGTACATACATCAAATCACAATACGCCAAAACCAATCATGAAGACAAACGCAGGAAAATCAACATAAATTTATACATGCCTACATAATATTTGGTGTGCACAACAAATCTACCCCATATTCAACCTTTAGCAACAACAACAACATCGTCAGAACCACGAAGGCCTTCGAGGAGTCGGAAGATGGGTGAGTGCTAATAACGGAGATTTGTTTTGTTAACATAGGGGAAAATAAAATCGTGCAAACTCCCAAAATGTCATAAAAGTTAAACTAAACAAACAAACATTGTGCAGTGCCGTTTAAGTGCACTTGATTTACCGTAATGATCAGTTATGACCTTTTGATTTGCTCTCTTTTGTTTTGTGCTTCATTTCTATTGACATAAATTTTGATAAATGATTACTTGACCGATTGAATTCTTTTGGTTTGTTTTGATTTCATTAGTCTTTGCGTTCTATTGATTTGGCGACAAGAAATTCATATTATTTACATACATACGCAGCCTTAACGTAATTTAGTCTTAATGATCATTTGAATCCAGTACCGTGGTACAAACTCAGTAAACATGAAATGACTTTAAAATGAATTTTGAAAACCATAATACTTGCTAAATATTTTCTTTATTCTAAATTTATATATCTATATCTACAATACTACGAAAACTAAATGAAGATTATTCAAATGAAATCTATAAATTCTTATATCTTTAAAATCATTTAAATATAATACCGCCAACATGCAGGTCGTAACCATTTGTATTCTAAAATGAATAAATTGTATTTCATAATGAATTTCTAAATTAACTAAAAATTTCCTTGGTAATGTAAAGTAAAGGGTGAACAGATGTCGTGAACAATTATGGGATTTTCCAAGATCAGTGCGCTAATGGAGAATCATAGGTAGGGTGGGTGAAGAGCGCAGCTTCAAGAACAACATGAAGCATTAAGATGGTGTAATAGTGTTTGTCTCCGTCTTTCTTTTCCTTTTCTATCTTCATTTTAGCTTCTGCAATGCAAAGAGCATCAGGGACTTTTATTTTTTAGTTAGCAGTGCGAGTTTTGGAGTAGACTATATCAAACGAACCCCCCTCGGGCTGGTTTGCTAGCCGATTGCCCTAAGTCCCTAACCGATATCATCTGCAACATATCCCTCTCGCACCCGCCAGCTGTGGCAATTGTCAAGTCTAGCCTTTTATTAAAACTGTGCAGCTACCACCTTAGGCCATCCGGGACTTAAAGTATACCTTGACATTGAAATAGCTGACCCAGTCGCATTAGCCAGTTCATTTTCAAGTAAGCTTTTGATAGGGTTACTGCGAAATGAGCAAAGCTTGAGTGATTGGCTACCGGATTCTGTATTTTTCGGATATAGAAAAGGGTAGGGAACAACAATATAGGCAGGAAGCTGGACTTAAATGCTTGTGTATTTGAGCTTAGAATTCCAAACTATAATTGTTCGTTACACAGTGGACAAAACTGAACCAGAATTTTTCATCAAAGTGGCTGCAACATAGAAAAAGTGTAATTTTGTTCCCCTGTGTAATATGGAGCATTTCTAATGTAAATCGTTTATTGTAGTGCTGCTTATTAAGTTATCGTTAAGTTAAGAAGGCTAAGTCATCCAACACTGAGCCCTCACAAATGGATCTGAAAAAGAAGGCCCGGGACTCGGATACACCAACCGCACTTTATGCTATGATTAATCAGCGATTTGATGATCAGGCTGCCATGATTCAGAAGACGGAGCAACGCATACTGAGGGTGCTAGAGGAAAAATTGTTGAGGATGCATGAAAAATGAAAATGCTTTCTGACCGAGTCCAGCAGCTGGAAGGCGAAGTGGCAGACTTGCGGGGACTCAATACACAAGTGGATGAGGTTCAAGTCAAGGTGGGCGAAATAGAGAGTAAGCTCCAACGGACGCTTGCTGCTCAGTCCAGTGCAGATATCGTATTCCCACTTATGAACGAAGAAAACCTCAAAAGCGAAGCCAAAGACGGCACACAATATTATTGATTCGGTGATCATTTTAAAACTGGAAATCTTCGGCATTTGGGCTTTGACGTAGCAACTCCGTTCTACGTTAATGAGCAACTGTCGAAAGACAATTACATGATATTTAGAGAAGCGATGTGCTTGAAAAAGCTAAAATACTTACAGCTGTTTTCTCCCGACGCGGACTTATTCATGTTAGGGGAAAAGAGAATGCAGGATTTCAGAACTCGCATGTGATGAAGCTTCGAAAGGTGCATCTTCTATGACCGAGTGTGTGGAGCAAGAGCTTGGAAGCTCTTTTCGTCGCTAAACGCTCAATTATCTTTTGCTCGACTGATCTCATATTTATTATAATTATAAGAGTAAGTTTTATTTATGTCTTTGTAATGATGTGTAGGTTAATTTATGTTTTTTTTGTAATGGGGAATAGGTCATATAATTTTATTTACATCTGATGTATAGGTGGAATGCGTGCGCTTGTAATAGGGTTGATAGAACAGCAGTGGTTAATTTGCATCAAATGAACCCGACAGAGCCGAACTGTTACACAATGATTAGAGTTCTTAGCAAGCAAAAACTGGCCTTAGAATCTGTCATATGCATATGCACAAAGCTTAACAAATAAATTAAACGAATTTAGGTATATGTTTGTAAATTCTACAGTATATGTTGTGTGTGTGTCTGAAACATGGTTCGTGTCCAGTTCTGTGATTCGCTTGTTTCGTGTAATGGATTTAACTTGTTTCGTTGTGATCGTGAAGGCCATTTAGGGGGAGTCGCAATATACATAAATAAAAGACTGAAAGCTAAGTTTATATCCAAACAAACAATTGGTAGTCCGATAGAACATTTATTTCTCCAGATAGGTAATAGTAATGACCTGACAAAAACCCTAATTGGCTGCTTATACAGATCTCTTTGTAGAATAGAGTACGATCACGTGATTGACATAATATCCGAACTTAGTCTGCAATATACTGATATAGCTATAGCCGGCGATCTTAACACTAACATGTTATGTGACTATCATCTGTCTGATGACATGGCGTCTCTAGGAATGATGCTAGTCAATTCTGCGCTACCTACACACATCACTAGTAGCTCTGATACTTTGCTTGATGTATTTTTTGTTAGTAACCCTAAGTTCATGTCCTAAGTGTCTATGCCAATGTTCTCAAAACACGACCTTATCTTTATGACATATGACTTAGATTTATTTATTGACCTAACAGACTATAGCACGGTGTATAGGGATTTTAAAAATATCGATTTTAACACATTAAGTACAGATTTCCACTTTGCGACTGGAATGCAATTTATCTTGGTCTTAATTAATCTTGGTCTTTCATTGTAACAATTTGATCGTGCCAGTCTATCAGAGAGTTTTGGAGTATTTGCCACTGATTTATATATTTTTGGAAGTTTATCTTCTTTTTTGTCGATAACTTTTCATGCGATTTTATAAGTGTAGAAATAGTGCAGCTCGAAAAATCATTATTTTTAAGGATACGCAAAATGTGCCTCTTATTGGTTGGATGAAAAATCGGATCACTCGTGTCTAAAACCATTCTTATAAAATTTTTGGCAGTGTTGATTTTCATTTCAAGTGGATGATTTGAATGGAAGCTGATCATCATACACGACGACATAGGTTTTTGGTAAAAATTTAATTTTAATTTGTCCATTTGCAATTCGAATGTAAGCTGGATGTCCTTTTGATATGTGTTTAGAATTTTCAATGTCTTTTCTATTTCATCCCCTTAACTATCGCAAAAATGTCATCGACATATTTTGTTAGTAGCCTGCTGTTGTTCACTTTGTCCAAAATTTCTTCCATAATTATGTCCGCGATTGTTGGTGATGCTGGAGATCCCATGGGTAGTCCTTTTATTGCACGTATGTTTTATCTTCGTTTCGAAAGTATCTATTCTCCGTTATGCAGTAGTAAATTGTTTTTTAGGTATCACAGTGTGTTGTTCAACTTCGTCCCATCTTTTTTGTATGACCTCAAGAGCTAGGTCAGGTGGAATACTTGAAAATAGTGAATCTACGTCAAACGATACTAGTTTTGCATCTAGTTTCTCCAAAATAAAATTGTATTCTTTTTGTAATGTTGTTTTGTACAGCCCTGTAGACGGATTCCGAAGGAACCCGAAATATTTCGGAAAAAAATATATTTAAAAATAGTGGCGTTTCAATTGTTTACACTTAAGCACACTACATAAAGAGGACCTGTAGCCGGCTAAGACACAAGAACTTATTTAAAATTTAAAAAAGGTCATTAAACCCAAAAACACTAACATAATTTTAAAAAAAGAACAATCTTTACTTACTTCAAAAATTCATTTTCCCACAAAACTAGTTCTAACTTGGGAATGGTTAATTTTCTTCTAAGAGATTGTCCATGTAGGTTTTCATATCATTAGTGCTTAATAGACTTACTATTTCAGGTGAATACTCGTTGGTCATATTCTCGTGTTCGCATATCTATACCGTTTGTAGTCTTTGTTTTTAGATTCTTGGGCTTCCTCTGACAACTCTTCCATCGATAAAAGTTGTTGTATTAGCTGCAGGGCTGCAAACCCGTACATTTTTTTGGATCTCCAGAACGCTAGTCCGGACCAAAATTTACCAATGGTTAGTGTTAAAAAATTGTATGTTCGAGGTTTTTGGAAGTGGGTTTTGGTTCGAACCTTGGTTCAGTCCATGATGGACACAATAAAAATATAAAAGTTAATTTAATCAAAGGTGTTCTAATAATCGCTTTCGACCTAGAAATCGGATTCTTTTTGGGTCGAATATTGGATATTCAAAATATAATTAACTTTTAAGTAAGTTTTGTAAGTTAAGTTTTAAGTTTCGTAGTTTTTGCAAAAAAAAATGCTTCCCATGTGAATCATAGAAAAGCTTTAAAGCCAATTATCTTAAAAAACACAGGCTACTAGAGATGGGGATATTGTAAGTAGCTCCGAATGCTATTCTAGGGGTTTTTAAGTTCACTTGAATGCCCATTTTAAGACAGATTCGCTCAAAAACAACCAGAAAACAGATGAAATCGCTAAACAGATGGTAATATTTTCTGATTTTTGTTGAACCGAACCGATATTTTAGGTTCGGGTTCAGCTTTAAGTTCTAAAGAGGATCGGTTCGAGGTTCGGTTCACAGTAAAATAAAATTCGGAGTTCAGGGTTCGAACCGGTTTGGTTCAAATCGGTTTGCAGCCCTGATTAGCTGCTCACCATGATCCAATATTTAACGATACTTCAGTGACTTCCACAGGGACTGGAACTGCCTCTTTTTTGGAGCAGCTATGTCGTCGTAGCTTGGAAGAATTCCGCGTTGTGCTTCCTTAACGAGTTCGTCATCTTCTTGTACTTCTGCTTGGAAAATCCCACTTCCAAAAACAGGGCCAAGGCTTCTTCTCGAGTGTAATTGGTGGGCTGATGTTGTCCTTAATGCTCTTAAGACGGACAGGACTAGCAATTGCAACAGCTTTTGTTATGGAAGACCTGTTTCTCTCCAGGTCGTTTGAGTATTTAACGGATGATGCCTACGATAGATGGTCTGTACTAATTTCCATAGTGGCACCTTAAAGCTTTCTTTTCCCGGTGAACGTTGAGCATTCATCGATAGATTTTGTTGGTCTGCCTCGTTGCTCTGAAAAAGCGCTGACTACATCGTCATTATCTTCGAAACAAGTAAATCCATCTAGCCAAGTCGAGATTTTAAGAATAAATCTGTTCTCAGCAAGGCTGCGAACATCAATAATTCTCCAGGATGTTCGGCCGGGGGTTCGAACCCGATTGTAAAATCCAAGGTTCGGTTCGCGAACCGGAAAGGAATCAAAGGAATCTATAACATCATTCACAGATTTTATATTTCCCTGGATGCATCGTTGAAAAAATTGGTGAGCCGAACCTCATTTTTCGAAAAAGTGATCCGGTTCGGGTTCAGGTTTACGGAGTGAAAAATGTAAGCCGCCTGATTCAAGGTCCGGTTCGCGGACCCAAAAACCCGAACAGAACCGGTTCTCAGGGGTTCGGTTCCGGTTTGCAGCCTTGGTTCTCAGTCCGACTTGCTGATTTCCAAATAGATTGTAGTCTGTAGAATATGTTTTGTATTTCCCTGGTAATGAATAGCCCATCAACTGTCAAATTAAGTTCGGTCGAAATTTTCACACAAGCTGCAAGCATATACGACAGTCGTGTATTTTTGGACAGACTCGAAGATAGTACTTCAATGGATAACTATGCCCGCATCAAAATTACAATGTTTCATAGCCAACAGGATATCGGAACTTCAGGATCACAATCAGAATATTACCTGGAAACATGTGCCATCAGCTCAAAACCCTGCGGATATCGTATCGCGAGGGTGCAGATCAGCCGAAATGACCAATATTCGCATTCGCATCGAAGACGGACGTGTTTTTTGCTCTTGTGCTTCCATTAATTTTTGGCCGGTGTCATAATCAATTCTAATTATTATCGTTTGTGTCTATCTTGTCGTGTTGTTATTCGTATAAGAAATTACATTAATTTCCTTGCTACTAATTTATAAACTAAACGTTAAAACATAATCTGCATTGTGTTTGCTGCGCTTAGATTTGTTCTTTCGTTTTGTTTTTGCTTTTTATATTTGCCTGCCTTTTTGTCAAACGCTCGCGGTCTCTTTATTTGTGTTGTTGTGGTGTTGGGCTTTCTTAACTCCCTCCCACTCATCTTTCTCGCGTCGCGATCGGCTCAACCGCGCTCTAACGGTGTGTGTGCTTTGCAGTTGTTGTGTTTTTTTTCTTTTGTGCATTTAATTGCTTGCAATTGTTGTTGCTGTTATTGGTTGCGGTTAGTGTTTGTTTGACCCCAGTGAGAAAATTGGTCTGCGTAATTTTGTTTATTTAGTGTTGATCTCCATTTGAGTTGACCTGAAAATGAGTTACCCTATATGCTGTTTTAAAAATTGCCAGATTTCGTCAGGTGCCGCCAATGATAATTTTATTATGTGCTGGCTTTGTGACCATGTTATACATGTTAAATGTGCTGGTTATACTGCCAGGGTTAAGGACGCCATTTCGCTGTCCAACGGACTTAAGTGGGGTTGCGATTCTTGCGCTTCAGTGGAAATGGAAATGAGAAAGTTCATGAGGCAGACTAGAGAGGGTTTAAAAAACCTGTATTCTAAGTTTCGCCAAGTTAATGACGTGTTCTTAGATTTGAATTCTCAGTTTGCTAGTTTGAAACTGATGCAAGAGTCCACTGAGGCAAAACTTACTAATAGCTTGGTTGTGCCTCAAATGCAGTCTGCGCTTTATGTCCCGGATCTTGGCCAAAGTCCATCATCTCCAAACATGTGGCGATTGATATCATTTGGTTCTCCGACTCCAGTTAGGAATTTATCGGTTAGTGGTTTGCTGCTTCAGATAGTAGCAACTCTGCTCCTACTCAGGCAATTTCTTATGCGCCTATAGTGTCCGTCTTGTCCGTGCAGGAGGTTCCTTCACCTAAAGTCCGTGAAAATATTGCGTCACCTGCGCCACCTGCTCCTACACTCCTGCCCAAAATTATACGACACCTCGAAAATATTAGTTTCGATCCTCGTAGGAGAAGGGGTAAGCATAATGAAACAAAATAAAGTATGCAGAATAATAGCAGAAAGAGTTCTGCATAAAAGCTGCAGTTCTTATCTCTAATAGAATCTCGCATTTTCAAGTATCAGTAAAAAAAGCACAAAAGTTATATTTTGGGCTTGACTGCAAGTGTAGCTGGGGTAACTGGTGCCCCCAAGCCTCTCACAGGTATTCTACCAATTAAACATGTATTTGTTTCACGGCTTGCCCCTGATCTCACATCTGATGATGTTAAAGCCTTTATTCAGGCTAAAACCCAAGCCACAGACATTTTAGTGGAAAAGTTCACTTTTTCTTATGAAAGGGATATTTCCTCCTTCAAAATTAGTATTCCCGGTGAAATGTTTTCAACAATTTGTTCAAAAGATTTCTGGCCGGCTCGTCTAATAATAAAGGAGTATACAGAGAAAGAGAAAATTCGATCTCCTATGTATTTGCCTCCCTTATCTTCTAATCTATCTGGCGCTACCACTTCTAATATCGCGTCAAAAAACTAGTATCCTCCCTTTTGCTCGCTTACCAAAATGTTCGAGGTCTCAAGTCTAAATTCGCTAAAACTTTTTGTAGATGGTAAATCTTTTGATTTTCATGTTCTTGCTTTTACTGAGACGCGGTTAAAGCCTGATATCTCTGATTCGTCAGTTTTTCCAACCAAATAAAGCACTTATACTATAGATGCGATCGCATTTCCAGTGCTGGCCGTGGGGTTTTGATTTCTGTGGATTCTGGCTTTTCGTCTGAACTAACACATTTTTTAACACCCCATGACATCGAACTTATAAGTTTTAAATTAATTTTTTTTATATATTCCGTTTTTATTACCTGTTTGTATATTCCTCCACAATCCGATAGCACAATTTACTCATCTTGTATGTTCTGCTCTTAGAGATTTAACGGTTAAAAACCGCTGCTTCCAAAAAACTGACTTTTCAAAGCTTAACGACGATTGGTCTCAGCTGTACACTTGTACAGATATTGACGTAGCCATACAACTTTTCTACGATACCTTGAATTCTCTTTTTGATGTTTGTGTTCCACTTGATCGTCCTCGTTGTACTGATAGTCAGCCTTGGTTTTTAAGGGAGCTAACAAACCTGAAGAACAGGAAGTCGAAATATTTTAAAAAGTGTAAGAAATCCGGTAAATCATCGGACTCCTCCCGTTATGTGCTTGCCCGTTCTAGCTTTAATGTGCTAAATGCTTAATGCTATAAAGATTATCTTGACCGTTGCAGGCTTCAGTTTTCGCAAAATCCTAAGCAATTTTATTCGTTTGTTAACTCCAAACGTAGGTTTTCCACTCTGCCCTCCTCGGTCATGTATGGTAATGCTAAAGCAAATACTGATCAAGCAGTATCCGGTCTGCGGAGTTTTTTAAGTCAACCTACTTGAATATGTCTAATTGCATTTTTAGCCCTGTGATCACTGAAAGCTCGCTCCCTTGTGATCTTAGCTCTGTCAAACCCGTGTACGCCGCAGGCCCTGATGGAGTTCCTGGATGTGTACTTAGGTTCTGTGCGGATGCACTTTGGAAGCCTAATTATAAATTATTTGAATTGTCTTTGGAGTTATCCTCTTTCCCATTGCTATGGAAGGAATCTTTTATTATTCCACTCCATAAAAATAGTAATAAGTCCCATGTTGAAAATTACAGGAGAATTTCCAAGTTGTCTGCAATTCCTATGGCTTTTGAGAGAATTATAACATCTCAACTGCAACATTTATGTAGTGCCATTACCTCACCCTTCCAACATGGATTTGTAAGGCGTAGATCTACTACCACTAACCTTTTAGAATTCACATCTTCAGTGATCAAAGGGTTCATTGGTAAGATGCAGACTGACGTCATTTATACGGATTTTAGTAAGGCTTTTGATTCTGTTAATCACTCCTTGCTGCTCCACAAACTGGGTTTAATCGGCTTTCCAACTAACCTTCTCAGTTGGATTTCTGATTACCTAAGTACTAGAACCCAAAAAGTTATATTTCGTAATTCTTATTCTGAGTGTATCCAGGTTACTTCTGGAGTTCCACAAGGTAGCCACTTGGGTCCATTGCTTTTTACTCTCTTCATCAACGATCTTCCTTCAGTCTTGGCTTAATCTCGGGTGCTTATGTATGCTGATGATGTGAAAATATGTTTAACATATAATGATCTGGTTTCCCGCTATAATTTGCAAGCAGACTTAGATGCATTTCACTCATGGTGTCAAGATAATATTCTAAACCTTAACAGCTTAAAGTGTAAGGTTATGACATTTTACAGAAGCTTACCACAATTGGTCACTTATATGCTTGATAATGTGGCATTGCAGCCACTAAATGAAGTAAATGATCTTGGGGTAATTCTTGACCATCAACCCAATTTTAACTCTCATGTAACCGCTACCGTTAATAAGGCCAGAAGTGTTCTGGGGTTTATAAAGCGGTGTTCGAAAGAATTTGACGATCCCTACACTACCAAAATTCTTTACACTGCTCTTGTCCGTCCTACTCTTGAGTATGGATCATGTGTGTGGTCTCCGCAATATTCGATTCATCAAGATAGAATTGAATCTGTGCAAAAGCAATTCTTATTGTTTGCTCTTCGTGGTTTGAACTGGAATCCTGAGGTCCGTTTCCCATCTTATTCTAGTAGACTACTTTTATTTAATCTTCCTTCCTTATTTAACCGTATAGTTCAGCTTGGTGCAATGTTCATACATTGACTAATTAATGGTGAAATCGACTCATCGGAATTGCTTAGCCAAATTAGTCTCAATGTTCCTTGTAGATTGTCCCGTAACTTTGTCCCCTTATCTCTGAAACGTTGTACTACTAACTATGCATTGCATGATCCGTTTCGTGTCGTCTGTGTTGATTACAATAATCTCTACCGCATAATCAATTCGGAATATTCTCTTCCCGCGTTTAAAATCTCTATTTTAACTTATTTAGCCTGTAGCTAACAATTTTTTTTTGAATTTTTCTTCCGGTTTTCGTGTCGCTCGTTGGCGGCTGAGCCTCTCGGTCGGTTGGGCGGAAGGTGGGCTGCTATTTTGCCTGGGGTTCGCGCGTAACAAGCTTCGGCTTGGTGTCGCATGGGCCACTTGAACGTACTGCGCATTGTACGTCAACGTCCAACGAACAAAAAAAAAAAACGAGTAAGCCAAGCTAACTTCGTCTGTGCCGAAGTTTTTATACCCTTATTTTCAAAAAATACTTTTTCCCATTTTCCGACTGATCGTTCGTATGGGATATAGTCATCCGATTTGGACAAAAACTTGTAGAATTATGTAAAAGCAAGAGATACAAACAAATACAACATTGCAGGATGCTACCATTAAAAACAAAAGAGTTTTTCTAACTAAGACTGTTTTTCAGACCTATCTTTTGTATGGCAGCTATACCATATAGCTGTCCGATTTTAATAAAAATTGGTAGGATTATAAAAAAACATATAAAACCTTCGATTACAAAGTTTGGAGACGTTTCCATTGAAAAGAAAAAGGTTTTTCACACTAATACTAGTTTTCCGACCGATTGTTCCTATGGGAGCTATGAGATTTAGTCATCCGATCCGGTCGGTTCCGACATATTAGTAGTGTGCAGCAAAAAGAAGACTCTGTGCAAAATTTCAGCTCGATAGCTTTAAAACTGAGAGACTAGTTCGCGTAGAAACAGACAGACAGACAGACAGACAGACAGACAGACGGACAGACGGACGGACGGACAGACGGACAGACGGACGGACAAAGCTCAATCGACTCAGCTCGTCACCCTGATCAAGAATATATATAGTTTATGGGGTCGGAAATGAATATTTCTATGCGTTGCAAACTTCTGGGCAAAATTATAATACCCTTTGCAAGGGTATAAAAAGTGGTTTTGAGGACCCAATTTCCTTAAGGAGCCAGCGGCAAATTGGCCAGAGCTGCGTGAGCCTCTTCCAGCACCAAATGAAGTGCGCAGCGGGGCAGCACTTCCATGCAAAATTCAAGAAGCGACAGTATTGGAGTCGGTTATCAACCAACACTCATCGTATATAAAGCTAATTCGAATCATTGCCTAAATGTATAGTGTCACAAATCGGATCAAACCAAACCCACAACTCGAGGTGAAGGACGTATAACACATCCCTGCAGAGGAAATCGAGCGGACGTTCTGGAAAATCGTGGTACAAATCCAGCAGCTCTCCTACTCAACTGAGATTCAGGCACTGCAAAGAGGCAAATCGTTACAGCCGAGGATGCAATGTCTTACACCATTTCTGCAAGAAGTCAGCGATAGAAAGTCAACAGTGTGTGTGATGAGAGTGGGGGGACGTTTGACCAATTCGAATTTACCTAGAATTTCTGCAACCATCGAAGCAACCATCATGCTGGACCTAAGGTTCTCTTAGCACTGCTTCGCCAAAAGATATGGGTCATAAATGCCAGAGAGGCAGTCAGGCAGATTGTACGGAGATGTACGATTTGCTTTCATTACAAGACGCACTTGATGAATCAAATTATGGGTAACTTGCAAGCCGACAGAGTGCGTGAGAATCGTCCATTTTTAATATCTGGAGTGGATTTCTGCGGACCATTTTACACCAGCTACAAAATACGAGGCAAACCACAGTACAAGACGTACGCAGCAATTTTTGTCTGCTTCACATCGAAGGCAATTCACATTGAGCTGGTGTCGGAGCTATCGTCAATGGCGTTTCTCTTCTGCGTGCGTCGATTCATCGATCGTCGAGGTGTTCCATTAAGACTCTACTGTGACAATGGAACCAATTTTGTAGGCGCAGCTGCAAAACTGAAGGATCTCAAGGATCAAATGCTTAGCGATGTGTCCATAAACTTCCTAAATTCTTGTAGCACTTGCAAAGGTTTTGATTTTTGTTTTATAACCCCCAGAGCACCCCATTATAGCGGAATTCGGAAAAGCTGCCGTAAAATCAGCAAAGACTCTGGCTCTCAAGACGATCGCAAACGAAAACTTGACGTTCGAGGAGCTGCAAACCGTGTTCATCGAGGTGGAGGCGATCTTAAACTCAAGGCCAATTGCACCAGCATCTGATGACCCAAATGATGCTGAAGCAGTCACTCCAGCTCACTTGCTAATTGGCTCGAGTCTTAAGGAAGCTCCAGATGAGCGACTCTTCAACCCAGACGACAGCAAGGGAAGACGCTACCTAGATAGGTGGCAAAGATCTGCTTGCCTCAAGCAGCAGTTTTGGTGTTTGTGGCACCGAGGCTACACTCACACTCTTCGGCAGCGGACAAAGTGGTCTAAGAAGCCGCCGAACTTGGAAGTGGGTCAACTGGTCATCAAACACGAAGACAACTTGCCGCCGCAGCAGTGGCTGCTAGCTGGAGTGGTCGCTGTAATCACAGGAAAGGATGGCCAAGTGCGCGTTGCAGACGTAAAGACATCGAAGGGCATTCTAAGGCGCCCAATTCACAAGCTAGCTCTCCTCCTCATGAATGATTGTTAAAGGTTGGGACTTTAACGGGGGGAGAATGTTAGAAGAGATCAACCACATTAGAGTTTAATTAGTTGTTAGAATTGTTTAATTTTGTATGTCATACATTCGTGTCACGCCAACACTGGGGGCGGCGTGGCAACCCTATTCACGTAAACAAAACGTATAACGTAAGCATGCGCAGCCAACTTAATGGCGCTTTGTAAGCCACACACACACACACGAAAAGAAAATTGAGGACAAGAGACATTAAACACGGAATTAAATCGAACAATCAGCACAAACATTTTATTTGGAATAACCGGCCAGGATAGGGATAATTGCCGAACACTGCGGCAACATTAATGGCGACCGTGACAGGACAGCAACAAGAAGATAAGTTCTCGTTCTTTGCTGGCGGCTTCGAAATAATTTTGTTTTAGCTGATCAAAAGGTACTCAAAAGGAGGAACACACGAGGAAGTTCGGACCAGCAAGAGGCAACCATCCATCTACAGAGGCTACAGTTGGGTCAGCAATCATCAAGGATCGACGGATCATCAAGCGGATTCAACCCAACGTGCATCAGCACTAGTGGAGCGGATCAAGTGAGCACATCGGAACGGCAAGGGTCGTTCAGCCATCAGCAATTACTGCATCGGACATCGTCAGCAACAACAAGGCTTTCTGGTGGTGGCAATATAACCTGGCTTTCTTCCTAACCTCGTCTAACACCTCCAGATCAAAGGTCGGCGTCTCTTCGCTCTACACTCACACACATACACATAAAGCATAAACCGCAAGTTCACATCTTCACACATTTTCTTATGCACCTACAATCGCACACATCTCAATCGCACATACACACATACATCACACACATAGCATTTGGAAACGGATTTTAACGCTCCACACATTTTTTCACTTCATCTCATTACACACATTTCATCTGTAAAACATTCCTTCTAACCTGCACTCATCATCTACACATACACACAAATTAATTTCTAATCGAGGGCTGCTCGCCCTTTGTTGGCTGTGGTTGTTTGTAATTTATATACCCTTGTGATATGCACACATATAGAGTACTCACTGTACTCAGTATATTTCAACAAATACACATTGTAACACTTAGTTGCAATGTTCAAAGACCCAAGCACATTTCAAGTGCAAAAGTAACATGAGTAGATGTTGGGCATTCCATGCAGAAACGCAGCGTCAGCATATTTGAGCATAGCCAGCGCCATAATGGCTGCGCGCCATTATATATCGTTCTATGTGCGCATGTCATTTCTCTCCAGCACAGAGCTGTTATCAACATTGTTCATTTTATATATACACTAGCTTTATTTACCAGCGGCTTCGCTCGCTTTGCATTGTAGAGTAAAAAGGGTATACTAAAGTCGTGCAAATGTATGTAACAGGCAGAAGGAAGCATCTCCGATATCATAAAGTATATATATTCTTCATCAGCATCAACAGCCGAGTCAATATAGCCATGTCCGTCTGTCCGTCCGTCCGTCTGTATGAGCACCTAGATCTCACAGACCAGAAGAGCTAGAGCAACCAAATTTTAGATGTAAGCTAGTATTGTTTGCAGGCAGATCAAGTTTAATTCAAATTTTGGCCACGCCCCCTCCCGCCCCGCAATAAAAAATGTTGAATATCTCCTACAATTTGTAAGCTATCGAGCTCAGATTTTCAGTGTAGTGTATGTGGCCACTATGTACAACCTCACAAATTTTCTTAAAGATCGGAAAATATATGGCAGAGTTAAAAAAAAACATTGCATACTTATCTGAGCCGCATGAGGTTATTAAACACTAATTTCCTTGAGTAACGGGTATTTGGAAGTCGGGCAGGGCCGACTTTAACTCATAAAATACGATTGAAGCTAATCGCCGGAAACTAAACTTTTATACAATCTTGACCACCAATATTCTACCAATGGTGCTGAATTTGTCGAAACAACAGTCGTTGTTCAATTTTCGGTATTTTCAATGTTCACGTTACCGTTACTGTTACCGCTATCGTTATAATTTTCGTTACCGTTATCGCTTTTCTTATACTATCCTTACAAACTTAGTTTCAAGTCAATCGGATGAAAAACAGTTTTTAGGATGCAGAATTTTCCTAGAGTTTTCCGTCCCTACTGTCGAATTTTCCGACATCGCAAGCTGGTATCTCAATTTATCTTACTAACTATTATTACAAAATGAGTTTCAAGTCAATCGGATGAAACTTCACTTACTATTCTTTCAAACCGAATTTAAATTCAATCGGGTTAATTATAGTTACTTAGCTTTCAAATTTTTCCGTGAATTTTTCGACTCTACGGTCAAATTTTCCAACATCGGAAAATGACATGTCAATTTATTTCACTTACTTTCCTTACAAACCGAATTTTAAGTCAATCGGATGAAAAATAGATTTTTGCATATCAACCGGACGGTCAAATTTTCCAACATCGGAAGTAACATCTCAATTTATGTATATCACTTACTACCCTTACAAACCGAATTTCAAGTCAATCGGGTGAAAAATAGATTTTTGCATCTCGAATTTTCCTTGGCGGCGGATTTTCCGAAATCGGAAAAACACGTGGCCAATTATTTCGCATACTTTGCTTACAAACCGAGTTTCAAGTCAATCGGATGGCAAATAAAGTTTTCCCGATACAAACTTTTCCGACGCTTTTGCGGGAATTTTCCGGCCCTATGGTCATATTTTCCAACATCGGGAAATGACATCTCAATTTATTTCACCTACTATCCTTACTAACTGAATTTCAAGTCTATAGCAAAATATAGTTATTTAGCATGCAGAATTTTCCGGGAATTTTCCGACCTAACGGTAAAATTTTCCAACATTGGAAAATGACATCTCAATTTATATCACTTACTATCCTTACAAAACGAATTTCAAGCCAATCGGATGAAAAATAGATTTTTGCATATCGAATTTTCCGGCAATTTTCCTTGTCGGCAGATTTTCCGAAATCGGGAAAACACGTATCCAATTATTTTGCATACTTTGCTTACAAACCGAGTTTTAAGTCAATCGGATAAGAAATAAAATTTTCCCCATACAAACTTTTCCGACGCTTTTCCTGCTTTTCCGGGTGGAATTTTCCAAAACCCCGTCTTAGTACTCACTTTCAGCATAAGACAAAACTACTGTAAAAAATTCAGCTTCCTATCTCTTATGGTTTGGGCTGCACGACGCGTCGCCGTCGCGTCGCCGTCGCGACGGTCACCAGTCAGTCAGTCAGTCAGGTTGAACAACTTGATATATATAGATAACACAGCCGCTCCGCTGCCGGCGTTTCCGAAAGCGTAGCTGCGCGGCATTTAGAATACAAATCAGTTCCAAAAGTAGAGAGCAACAAGCCACACATAAAATGGCAGTATTTTAAAGTGCTTTTTAACAATAAAAACTAAACATTATAAACCACATATTAAAAACAAACCATCTTAATAAACTTACTGGGCGGAATGAATGAACCTGCAACCTGGTAGCCGTTTCTCCAACTAAATTACCTGCTTGTCCGTTGGAGGACTGGACGACCTTTACATGGCGACCGTGACCTTTGCCCTTTGCCACCACCTTTACATGGCATGAAGATATTATGGATATATGACCTCTACATGGCTTGGAGAACTGGACAAAAATAAAATTCTGAGTGAGTAAAGTGATTGGTGTTTCGAAGAAAATCTTGTGTGAAAAAAAAAATAATGAAATAATATGAAACCGAAAAGAAAAGGAGGTGTGCGCAAAAAGATTTTCAAACGAACTGCCGAATTAAGAACGGCATTAAACGCACAAAACCCACCAGCATGGGAGACATCATGCGATCTGAATGAAGAAATACAATTTTTAAAAAGTAAACTTGAGTCAAAAAAGCATCGAAACCCAACACTTAAAAGCCAAGTTAAATTAATAAAATCACTATGCAAAGACACAACTAAAATCAAACCACCAACTGAAAAGACGATCCCCAAGTTCCGGAAGAAGTGCCCAGCAGATTGCAGGGGCCTACTGTACACACCGGGGTGTGAGTACAGTTGCATCAAGCATCAGCCAGCCCCGCTACAACCCACTTAGTAGCCATCAGCCTGTGCAGACCAGCACCGGCCCCGCCTGAGCCCAAAGGCCCCGGACATCAGCAGCAGCCAAATGAAAAAAAAAATGGGAGCAAGAGAAACAACCCTTTGCCACCGTGGGATTAATACAACAAAACCAGCCTGTGCCGTCCAGCACCGGCATCGCACTCTCACATGCCTAAAAGAGGACTGATGGAAGCTGCAGGCAGAATATAAACTAACTAAGTTACTAATGAAACACAAAAAAAATATTTGTATTATTATAATTTAAAATAAGTCAACTTTGTATAATGTTTGTAAATTCTTCGAGCTGTCCACGAAAACTGCCCGAAAAGATTTTAACTAGGTAGGGAAAATGTGAATTTTTTTCCACAAATGATAGAAAGTCTTAGAACAAAATTTAAAAACACAGCAACACACTAAAAGCGAATATATAATATATTGATACAATTAAGAAGATTTTTTTCATAAAAATTAAAGTAAATTAACAAAAAAAAGAAAATTTCGTAAAAAAAATTTGAATAAAAAGTAACAAATTTAAACTCAAACATTTAAAATTAAAAACAAAATAAAAGGGACATATATTTATATTCAGACAGTATATTTATTTACAAATATCCAAAATGGGATGGTTTGGATCAGACGACACGCAGTCGAAAGACAATACGGCCGACGTGGTCAACAACGTAAAAATAATAAATCACATAGATGATATACAATCTCTGTGGACTTCCTTTCATCCTTACAATAGCAAGCGTAGCTCAGTTGTTGCTGACTTTATATGTCAAACACAATAAAATCATTTAATAGCGTTACCTTAGATAGGGTATAAAAACAAAAAAAAAACAAAATATATTTAAACAAATTAATATATGAATTGAATATTGAAAACGAACCTTCTGTCGGTTGAAGTGTGAAGACGTGTTTTTGTCGAGCTCCGGTTTTATTCGTTGCAAAATCAGTAGTTAAAACAAAAACTTTCGACTCGCGATAAAAGACTTTAATGGACATTCATAAGCACTCGTGCTTATGTTGTCCAATAATATCTAACAGTTGATATTTAATTAAATTAAATTAATTGAATGACTACGCGTTCAAATTCAGCAAATGCTAGTGCAAAGAACACCAACAACACCATGAGTCAGAGCCAACTCAATGCCCAAATGCAACAACAACAAGACGATCGCCGGCTTTCTATACAGCGCAACAACGCTTATTTTGCAATTGTCTCTCCCGAGCCCACCAGCACGGCGACTGTAAGCTCTCATACTACCACCGCGACGTGGAGCTCCCAATGCCCCACCCCCTCTCCTCAGCCCACGATGATGAACTTTTCGGCAAATGCAACAAAAAGTACGGTAACGCTTACTCCAGCGCATTTAACCTGTACGAACTCAACAACAACAACTATGCAGAAACCAGCGTCGATTCAGAACGCGCTCCCATTTACACATACACAAGTGAGCACAACACCCACCACCCGTTCGTATGTGCAGACCGGCATCGATTGGTATGTAAAAATAAGCAAACGAAAATTAAGCCCGCAAAACAAAAAAAGCGGTAATACACCAAAATTGAACAAAACAAGCGATAAACCTGCGGACAAAGATCCCCTCACTGAGAATAGGTTCCAAATTCTCACCAAACAGTCTGACGCTGATACTGAAGAAAAAGCTGCAAGAGCCGCAAAACCAAAGCCTCCGCCAATCTACATTAGGGATACTAGCTGTACGGCCCTAGTAACAAAGCTTGTCTCGCTAATAGGCAATAAGAACTTCTATGTGACATCCGTCAGCAAAGGCAACATACGCGAAACCAAGCTCCAAGTTAACACCGATGACGACTATCACGCTGTCGAAAAATGTTTAAGAGCTGAAAATAAAAGCTGCTACACCTACCAACTAAAAAGTAGCAAAGGCCTACAAGTTGTAATCAAAGGTATAGAATCAAGTGTACCTCCAACGGAAGTTGCTTATGCTTTGGAAGAAAAGGGGTTTAAGGTCAAGTCTGTAATAAATTTAATAAACAGAGACAAAAAACCCCAACCGCTTTTCAAAGTTGAGCTGAGCCCGGAAGACATAGCTCCTAACATAAATGAAGTGCACCCCATTTACAAACTACCTTACTTATTGCACCGCAGAGTAACTGTAGAGGAACCGCACAAGCGCACAAATCCAGTGCAATGTACCAATTGCCAAGAATTTGGACACACCAAGTCCTACTGCGCTCTGCGATCTGTTTGTGTGGCATGCGGAGAGCTGCACAATACTGCCTCATGCCCCGCAAACAAGGAGGATCCATCAGTTAAAAAATGCAGTAACTGTGGAGGTAACCACACCGCAAACTACAGAGGTTGCCAAGTATACAAAGATCTAAAGAGCAGGATTAATACCCGCACGGAATTTGCTCGTTCCAATGGAAACCTTAATACGTATACACCCTCGCAATCGACCCCTGGAGTCTTCTTCACAAAAGCTACGAGATCGTCTTTTGCCCCATCGACTACTACCCAAGGCGTTTCTTTCGCAAGCGTCTTGAAACAAGGAACGATTTCACACGAAACTCGAGCTGAGGCACCTCTGACAACAAAACATCAAACCAAAGTAGCTTAGAAGCCATGTTTCTATCGTTACAACAAACCCTGAAAGATTTTATGGTGTATATGCAAAACGCAATGCAAGAACAGATGAGAATGCAAGGCCTTCTCATTCAACTGCTCGCTTCGCAACAACCCAAATAATGGCTCTCCTCGCCACAAAGTGGAGTTATCCAAATTTCTCCAAGACAATGAAATCGACATAATGCTTCTTGCGGAAACTCATCTGACGGACCGATATAATTTCCAATTATCGGGATATGCATTTTACGGCACAAATCACCCAGATGGTAAAGCCCATGGCGGAACTGGTATCCTAGTCAGAAGCCGCATCAAACATTATCCACTAACGGGATATTCGGAAACCTACCTACAAGCCACATCGATATGCGTAGAATCTAAACGAGGCAATATCACTCTGTCTGCGGTTTACTGTCCCCCACGATTTACAATATCAGAAAAACAATTCTTAGATTTCTTTAATACACTTGGTCAACGCTTCTTCGCTGCGGGTGACTATAACTCTAAACATCCCCACTGGGGCTCCAGACTGACTAATCCCAAGGGGAAGCAACTCTACAACGTACTCACGCGCGCATCAAACGAACTCGACTATGTATCTCCGGGAGGGCCTACAGACTGGCCAGCAGATCCAAAGAAAATACCCATCTTATAGACTTTGCTATAACAAGAAAAGTTCCACAAAACCTGGTAACTGCAGAAGCCCTTTCAGACTTGTCGTCAGACCATTCTCCATTAATATTTACCCGTCTAGAGTGCCCTCAGATCAGACAAAATCCTCGGAGACTGACTTCACACAAGACAAACTGGCTCGAATACACAAAATATATCAGCAGTCACATCGAGCTGAGCCCGACCATAAACAGCGAAGTAGACATTGAAAACTCAGTAGAAGCCCTCAGCTCTATCATTACTGCTGCTGCTCATCATTCAAACCCTCAAACAACAATTGCAACACCTAAGCAGGATAGTAGATTAACGAACAGCTACATAGATCGACTGGTGTCTGAAAAGCGGCGTGCAAGAAGAGAATGGCAGCACCATAGGTCGCCTGCGGCAAAAAATCGTCTGAGACTTGCGGAACGCATACTTCGCAAAGCACTCGAAGCGGAAGAGCAGCTAGCCCATAGCCGTTACATAGAAAAACTATCGCCTACAAGCACCAAATTTCCCCTATGGAGAGCACATGCAAGCATTAAGCCACCTGCAAAGGTAGATACGCCTTTAAGGGACCAGAGTGGAAGTTGGGCCCGCAGTGACGAAGGAGAGAAGGCAAATGTCTTTGCACTTCACCTTAGAAATGTCTTCCAGCCAAATCCACCATCTAATGGCAACTAATGCAAAGGTAGATACGCCTTTAAGGGACCAGAGTGGAAGTTGGGCCCGCAGTGACGAAGAGAAGGCAAATGTCTTTGCACTTCACCTTAGAAATATCTTCCAGCCAAATCTACCAACTAATGGCTATGCACTTCCATTGGTTCCCATCGCCGCACAAACTGACCCAATTAAAGTTCACTCACTTGAAATAAAGAATGCTATCGGTGATCTACAACCCAGAAAAGCGCCTGGACTTGATCTTATTACGCCTAAAATGATTATGGAACTTCCAAGTAATGCCATAACATATATCTCAGGACTTTTCAATGCAGTACTGCGATGTGGATACTTCATTAGAAAACCTATTTTGTTTTTAATGGTAGCATCCTGCAATTTTGTATTTGCTTGTTTCTTATGTTAAGTCTGACGCAGCAATTCATCCCTACACAAATAAGAAATTTGATTGCAAAAGTACATGTAATTCCATCGCTGCTATATGGGGTAGAAGTTTTCGGAAGTTGTAGCGCAAGCAGCAAATATAAGATAAATGTAGCATTCAATAACATAGCCAGATATATATACGCAAAAAAACGACCTGACCACATATCACAATTTGCAGAGAATATATATAACTTACCACTAAATTCATGGATTAGATTACGAGTACTAATTTTCCTGCACAAGATTATCAACTCTGGTGAACCTTCCTACTTATTTCAAATGCTGAACTTTGCTTCCTCACAAAGGAAAAAAAATTTAATTGGCACACGAAATAAACTTGCATCATCCGATTTGCACTTTTTCCCTTATGCTATTCGCCTATGGAACCAACTACCGAACGATCTCAAAATAATTAGAAGCGCTCCAGTTTTTAAAAAATCTATTGAAATCTACCTACAGCAATCATTCTAGTTTCAGTTTACTTTCAATTGTTTTTCCTATATTGTTTTGTGTTTAAGCCAATGTTAAATATTAAGTTCACGTTAATAATACCAAAAACTTTTTTTTTTTTCGTAATTGTCATAGTGATTAGTGCTACAAATAAGTCCTGTACTTTTAGCACTAAGGATCAAATCAAATGAATCTAAATAAATATCGAGACCCAAAAACATCGATATATCGATAATATCGTTGTTTACCAAAGCTTACACAAATGCGGAAAAGATATTAAAGAACGTTTACGTCTAATCACCAGTGCAAGTGGTCGTTCTATCTGATCTTTCAAACAGCATATCTTAAAGATATGACTGAGTTATTTTTCTTAAATTATTCTATGTTTTCAAAATAAGTTAGTAGTGAAGTTTTTTTCGAATACTCTTGACATTAGGTCTCGTACTTATGACAGAACACTTCACAAAAGAAGAATCACTTTCAAATATTAAAGCAAAAGCAAAATGTTTTAAATTATGTATATAATACTGTAACCAAATACATTTTTTGATTTTCATAGTACAGAGCTTAAAGATAAACAGATGTTGCTTACTGGATAATAGCAAATGAAAGATTTATTTCCATATATTGTACATATATGTATGAACAGTTTAATTGGTGCTGACTTTTTCAAAGTAATAGTTTGAACACGATTTTAACAAAACCAGTTGCTCTGAAACTAAAGTACTCCACTATAGTTAGTTGGTCAAAATCTGTTCAATGGTCGCTGTAGGTTTCTAGTGCAACCACTGATTTCACATTGCACTTTTCTTTGTTCTTCAATATAGAATTTGGATTGGAGCGCTTATACAACAGAGACTAGGAATCTACGGCCCAATATTCCCGAGTGGCTTGGCCCTTTACTCTGTCAATCATATTTTGAAGCCCTAGCCTTATCGGCTAGGATGACGATGTCATCAGCATAAAGGAGCAGGCGAATATTTACTCCTCCCACACAAGGACCTCCTTGCAGGCTATCGTGCAGATCCTCTAGATAAAGCTCAAACAACAGGGGGAAATTATACATCTTTGTCTTACTCCAACTTTGGTCTCAAAATAGCTCGACAGTAGGTTACCTGTCCAAGCCGCCGCTTCCGTTTGACCGCATTCTCTTTCCAAGAAGTTGACAAATTTTGAAGAGACTCCCATTTTATGCAGCTTATACCAAAGGAGATTCCTTGGTGCTTTATCAAACGCTGCTTTAAAATCTACGAAAAAGCCATATACCTTTTTCGAATCTTGAAGCTTCAGGTTTATTATCGCACAGATTGTATTATTATTTTTGGTTTTTTTTTTATGCTTGGTTGGTATTTATTGGATCTTCTCTTAAAGAGACTAACAATTATTTTTCAAATCTTAATCTAGAAACTATTTTTAAAACTATCCCCTATTGGAGGTAGTTTGTATTCTACGGCCCTTCAAGTCAGTCGCTGGGTTGGTAGGTCGTTTCTTCGGAGGCGAGAATGCGCTGCCAGCATGGTGAGAGATTTTGCAAGTTGGTTTGGGTGGGCAAGAAGCTTCTCAGAATATTTGCGCTTAAGTTCCTCTATTTCAGTTTCAACCAGTGGTATGCTGAGGTCGTTGTGGATACACTCATTGCGAATGTACCAACGCGCTCCAGTGATGGTTCTGAGGATTCTGGACTGTGATCTTTGGAGGATGTCCACGCTGCTCGCACAAGCATTTCCCCATAGCTGCGAGCCATAGGTCCAGACAGGCTTTATGATGCTCTTGTACAGTCAAGGTGTACACCTAGGTATACAACATCGTTTGATTGCGGGATCAAAGTCGCGTTTAGTGATAGCTGGGTACAGGTGCTTCTGTTGAGTGTGAACGTCTCGTGCTTACACTTTTGCTCGTTGATTTTAATACGCCAGTTGGCCAGCCACTTTTCCACGTCGGTAAGATGGCTTGCCAAAAGTCTTGTTGCGGTAATTGGACATCGTGATCTGCTTAATATTGCCGTATCATCCGCAAAAGTACTTATTGTAAGTCGAGAGTCTGTTGGTATATCGGCAGTGTATAGTACGTATAGGAAAGGACCAAGAACACTTCCCTGCGGTACTCCGGCTCCTATGGTGAACTCTTCTGTTGTGTACTCATTTTGACGAACTGTAAATACTCTGTTACTGACGTAACTTTCTAGGACTTTGTATGTATTTGGTGGAAGCATTGTCTTTATCTTGAATGTAAGACCGTCCAACCATACGCGGTCAAATGCTTGGGCAACATCTAGGAAAATGGCAGAGCAGTATTCGTGGTTTTCAAACGCATTCCGAATATCTGAAGTTATGCGGTTGACTTGCTCAATAGTCCCGTGTTTAGCTCGGAATCCAAATTGGTGTGATGGAATGATATATTGTGCATGGGAATCAATTTTACGGAGTAAGATGTTCTCAAAAAGTTTTGATAAGCAAGGTAGCAAACTAATGGGTCTATATGATGACGCCTGGGTTTTATCCTTTCCTGGCTTTTGGATCATTATGATTATAGACTTTTTCCATTGGGTTGGGCTGGAAGACATTTCTAAGGTGAAGTGCAAAGACATTTGTCTTCTCTTCGTCACTGCTGGCCCAACTTCCACTCTGGTCCCTTAAAGGCGTGTCTACCTTTGCAGGTGGCTTTATGCTTGCATGTGCTCTCCATAAGGGAAATTTGGTGCTTGTAGGCGATAGTTTTTCTATGTAACGGCTATGGGCTAGCTGCTCTTCCGCTTCGAGTGCTTTGCGAAGTATGCGTTCCGCAAGTC